>KE598572.1:558148-630711 GCA_000444155.1 Cladonia macilenta KoLRI003786
CCCCGGCCCCCCTCCCTTTCCATACAACCACCAATTCATCCCCTCATACCAAACCTCCACCCCCTCATGCTCCCTAGCCAAAACTTTGGTAAAACGCAGTGGTTTTGATATATATAATAACAATGGTGCCATCGGTAGTGAGGAATAATTGTGCTGCTGTGTCATGAATTTTGCTCCTGAAGATATTGAGCCTAAGTTAGAAAGGTGATATAGAATCGCCTCTGCACGGAAGAGATTGGTGGGAAGAAGCATGCGAGGAGAGGAGGTATGCTTGGGAGGTTTTGATGGCGGGAGGAGGTGGGGAGGGTTTGTGATGAGATTGGGAGAGGGAGGGGGGGGTGATGGGGATAAGGTGATGGGGTTGCTGAGGTTGTGAGTGGGGGAAGAGTAGGGAGGGGGGATGTATGGAGGATATGCTGGGTATGTTACTTTAGGGCTGTAGAATTCAATCTCGTGGTTCGGGACTTGCAAAATTGTATTGATCAGTGAGGTAAAGGTCAAGTTTGGCTTGAGTTATAAAAAAGTAGGTACGTAGGTGATGAAAAACAACAAACGATGCGAGATTTATCATTGTTTAGATGCACAACTATTAATTGTTGCGTTGACGGGGTATTTGGCGTTGCTAAGAAGGATGTGTCCGTGCACTTTCGGTTGAGTATCCAACAGATATGCAGGACATGAGGTTTGGAAGGTGATAGAGGTAGCAAGTGTTAACTATTTTGATATTAAATGTATAGAGCCGTACTTTTGATTAGTTGTGTACTCAAGAACGATTGAGTGGCTCTCATGCATGACGAACGTAAAGTAATGTATCAACAGGAAGCGACTGTGCGTATCTCACCACCCTCAATAACCACCATGGACAACGTTCACGTTCCTTAACTCATCGCTCATGCCCGTCACCATTACACATGCTCGGACCTGATACCGCCCACTTACAGAAGCATGAACCCCAAAACCCCTCCAAGAATCGCACCAACCTCACCCACACGCACCACGTCCGCAGCACCAGTAAACGTGACAATTCCCCCAGGTGCAGCTCCGGTACCGGTAGCGTGTGGAGGAGCAGAGGCAGTAGTGTTCTTGGCGTGGCCTGTGAATACAGGAGTGCTGCCAGTAGGTGCTAGGGAAGCGGACGCGGTGATGGTCGGAGTGGTGCTGGCTGGTACTAGGGGTGCTGAGGAGCTGGCGGCGGCGCCGGAGGAGGCAACGGGGACAGTGTTGCTGGCTTGGAAGCCAGCGGAGAGGGTGATGCCGAAGCCGGCGGCGCAGTCAGCAGTAGAGTCGCCCTGTGAGGGTATTAGTTGGATGAAAAGAGCTGCAAGAGCATGCGATGCGAAGATATGAGATGAGTGTGGGATGGAGAAGAGTTGTCATTTGCTGTGATAGCGGAAGGAACGTACATCGGGACAGCAGTAGCCTTGGGTCAGACAAAAGCTTCCTCCCGGACAGGCATCTAGAGGCAGGTGTTAGTACTCGATGATACTCCAGCGATGAGTCACCAAGCAGTGGAGATGGTTTACTGACAGCCTTCAGCACAGCAGGTATCACCTGGATTAACAAGGCATTCATCTGCCCCACAGGGTAGGTCGCAGCTGTCGACGATGGTTTGTCCGGGAACGAAGGCATCACCACCTTGACGACGTTGGAGTGGGGCATATCTTGGGGAGAGACCGGAGTTGGCAAGGGCCAGAGGAATAGCGACGACGAAAAGAAGGGCGTGCATGATGATTGATAGAGAGAAGACCGACTTTCAGAAACAAGTAGTAAGGTCTATAAAACTTTTGGGATGAGATTGTCAACGACAGACGATGGTGCTATACAGGAGCAAAGGAAAGCAGCAACGACAGAGGATATTGTTCGTTTAAGAGACAGTGGGATATTAGATCAAGGGTTTTATATGAGTTCGTATAGAATGGAAAAAGGTTCCCTGGGTACTCTTGGTACTCTTGGTCCTCTTGGACAACATCGTCGCCGGACCAATGACTTGCCTTGTCGTTCGGACAGTTTATTTTGGAGCGGAACAAGGCTGATGATTGTCACCAATATTAATACTGCAGTGGTCTAGCGTCTCTGCTGTCGCCTGCGACCGAGTCGGCACAGGGCAGTGTTGCCCTACGAGGCTTGCCTTGGCTTGCGCGAGATGGCCTTTAATAATGCAGTGATAATCCAATGGCTTCCTTCCAAGCACGACGGTTTCAATAGGCGTGCTGGGCAGCTGAGATGTCTGTTAAGGTTATTGGTTAGCCTTCGAGCTTGCCGTGTCGAAAATGGGAACTTCCGTTCAGCTGCCCGCCCAGAATTGCCTTCGCTTATATCTGTAACATGCGCCAAGGTGGCTATGCAGAACCTCCAACTCCCCATCTTCTACTAAAGTATATTTGGTCAGTGCGTACCTCGTGTTGCAATCTTTGGCATCGTCAATCTACCCATAATCAGAATGGTCCCCGTAGCCTTAAATAAAACGCAAGGTCATGGCAGGTACGGATGTACAAAGTAGTGAAATTGTAGAGCAGAGGTCTTCCCGCTTCACGGTACTGGAGAATATGTTAGCGAGATGAGAACAAACGAAGCCGCTACTAATGAGCTCTGGAAGCCATAAGCCCGGATTTGGCTGGGAAGCTGGGGCTCTAGATTGTTGAAGGCTTCTTTGTAGGGCGGTGAAGGCTATCATCTCATCATCCTTGACTCATTGAATCCCGATCTTAGCTTGCATGAGAGGAATCGTCACTTGAAGTTCTAGTACCGCGGGTTCTAGATGTTGATGCCCGGTAACGGTCGATCTCGATCAGCGTCTACACGGTAGCGCAGGCAGAGAATGTGACAACGGTCCATGCTCGTTTCCTTGGACAGCGCAGGCCTCCACAAAGTATTAGTCAATGGAAACCCCGTAGAAGAATTGTCAGTGGAATTTGCTCTTCCACAAAACCATGTTTCATATCGAATGATGGTGGAACAATGATGCCACAAGACTTTTTCTGCTAGGCAAGGTTAGATAGCGTGACCTATGCCATCCTTGGTGGACCAGCAAATCCAACCCTGCAACACAGTGATTCATAACCCTAGAGGTGAAGGAATGCTAGGAGATAAAAAATAAGATGCTGAAGGGATGTCGTTGATTCTTACTTTGAGGTATGTAGTTCAGTAGGATAACAATTGTGGGGGATCAGCTTAAGGTAACTGGACACGCGGCTGGAAGGCTTGGCATTGCCGTTTGAAGGCTACCTGTTGTTTGATGCCCTCCACAGCTCCACTCGAGTTGTCTACTCTACAACGACAGCATTACTTTACTATACAATATCGTCACTCCTTTCGGCAGAGCCGTTTTCACTACGACGCCCAGCGACTCCTGCGGAAAGGAACCACTCTCTTTCACACAGCTCAATCATACAATAACCCCAATAATACTAGCCCCATCATTGGCCACGATCGAATGAGCCAGATGATTGCTAAGTGACGGAGAGATACCTTCTAAAAATGCCATCTGTTCTCTCTGAACATGATAAGGAAATTGTCAAGCGAACAATACCCAAGCCTGCGAACAAAATCCAAGCGGTTGCAGTGGCTAGACTCTACGTAGCTTATCCGAACAAGCAAAGATGGGTTTACACAGKGCTTCAAGGCGCAGCTGTTTTGGCCAATGATCTGGTTGGAAACACATACTGGATTAAGATGGTTGACGTCTCGGTACGTATCTCTACAAGTCCTGCGCAGGCACACACTCATCAATGATAGGGCTCCAATCGCGGTGTGATCTGGGACCAAGAGATCTATGACCCGTTTTACTACAATCAGGATCGAACATTTTTCCACTCTTTTGAGCTTGAGGAATGTCTGGCAGGACTATCGTTCGTTGACGAGAAGGAAGCCAAGCAATTCAAACAGAAGATGGATGATAGGGAGAAGAAGGCAAGCAAAGGCACCAAAGCTACACCGTTTCAAGGTTTAGGGCCCCAGGCAGCAGGTGGAAACCTCACGAATGGAAAGCCGCATCACAGATTTGGCATTGGAAATTTGCTACATGGCGGCCACAGCCAGAGATCCTCCTCTGCTCCTAGCAATCCCCCTCCAGCGCCTCAACCACAATCGATTATTCCTCCTCGACAAATAAGCGAGCTTGCGAGTTCTAGCCCAAGTCGGGATAGAGCATCGTCTCTAGACACCACGGATCCGTCATGGGCGGGTATACTGGGGGAATTGAAGAATATGGGGATTACCGAAGATCAGATTGAGGAGAATGCAGACTTCATCAGAGACTATATCCAGCAACGGAAGGCAAGTGGGGACCCAATTGGAAGCGCCGATGGAGCTATGAACGGAGCTGGCAATGAGCGACGGGTCAAGGCCCCACCTCCTCCTCCACCACCAGGAATACCGCCCGGTAGGATAGAGTCTATCAGTCCTCAGCATACGGGTACTTCAAGTACCTCCAGACGAGGTCCTGCTCCTGCGCCACCACAGCCTCGTAGGACTCGGCCGGAAAGTTCTAGCACTGCATCGCAACGCAAATCGCCATCACCGCCAAGGTCTCCCGAAAGGACGCCTTCGCCTCCACGTCCAGCATTCCAGTTCAAAGCACCACCTCCAATCGCCGATGCCGGCAAGTTCGCAAACGTGCCTGCTCCTAGCCTTCCCAAGCGTCCACGAGCGGCCTCAAACGTTGCAAACCCAGGTCCACCACCTCCTCCGCGGCCTCCCAAGACTCCAATGGATGAAGAGACTGATCGGCCGAAGTTTGGTGTACCTCCTCCTTTCTCCGGCGAAAGGAAGTCATCGGGAGTACCTCCTCCTCCGCCACCAAGCCGAGCTCCTCTACAGCCTGCACGGACTCCCAAAGAACCCGCCCACGGCCATGCTGTACCTCCACCCGCTGCCGTTGCACCTCCGCTTCCTCCAAAGACTCCAAGCGCGCCACCTCCATCTTCTGGTCCACCTGCTCCACCGCCCTTGCCATCTCAGCGTAACCCCAGTGCTGCTCCACCACCACCTCCACTTCCAAACGTACCAAGGCCAGTGCCTAGTGCTCCAACAATGTCCGGCCCTCCACCTCCACCGCTGCCCTCAGGTGGCCCTCCTCCTCCGCCTTTACCACCCACCTCTGGGGCACCTCCACCTCCACCGATGCCGCCTGGCGGCGGTCCCCCACCTCCACCATTACCACCCGGTCGAGATTCTGTTTCTGCTCCTCCATTGCCGACTCCTGCTGGTGGTAAAGAAGATGTACTGGCGTCTATACGTGCGAGTGGAGGTATCGGAGGGGGTCGGTTGAAGAAGGTCAGCGATGCAGAGAAACGAGACCGCAGTGCTGCTCTTGTGCCCGGGGTAGCACCTAGTGCCCCGTCAGGTGCCAGCGCGCCACCAGCTCCGTTAGGTGGAGGCGGTCTAGGAGATGCATTAGCCGCAGCATTAAGCCAAAGGAATAAGAAAGTTAGTGCCAGTGGTAGGTTTCAATCATCCTTCTGGTAAGATCCATCTTTGGCTAATCTGAATTGCTGTAGACGACGAAGATGACGACGAAGAAGATTGGGACGATCCTCCAAAGCGGAAATGAGAAACATGAATTACCAAGTGTGAAGGGTGTCTACTTTTTGGGCATTGTGCAAAATTTCAAGAGCTCGGAGGCCAATCAGCCTTTGCAGAGATTTGAGACTGTTTAGCGAAGGCGTATGGGAGTAGTTCAATAAATATCAGAATCACAAAACATTGTAAAAGACTGGTTTCCGGAATTCGTAGACTGGACATTTCTGGATAATGCTGATCACGTGACTGGAGATACGGGGCCTTGGCGGGGCCTTGGCGGATGAGAGGTAAGGTATCTATCACAGCACTGTACCTTAAGAATTCCCACATTATTTCCAATCTCTGCCCTGAGTATTCAGTGTCAGTCGTTGATCACGCCACTGTCGCCACTCAACCACCTACCGACGATCTCGATCATGGAACGGAGTAAATCAAACCGCTTGTCCTGTCCAGGGACGTACCTACTCTTGTCGAGAGGGCGGCCGAAAGCGAAGGGAGGCTTCGAAGATCATTGAGTCTGATAAAGGCATCTGACAAGGAAGATGCAAAAGCACGTCAGAAGCAGGCATGCCAGGGACCGAGCAGAGTGGGTACATTGACATCCGACTGGGACTCAAGCACGGCTGTCACCGACGCAACACCGGCATGCATCTACTTTTACATTACCCTAAACCAGTTAGCACCGGCTCTAACGTCCTCGTTAGAGGGGTAGCTTTGATTACTGTGCTTATATCTAGTTGCTCTCTTCCCCATGTGGTCATTAATTCGTCTCAAGCCTCAAAGCACTATGGACGAGAAGGATTCTGCAAGCTCTTCGGATAGGCAACAAGCACAAGTAGCGCAAAGTACTTACATCAAGCCTCAGGCGCGTCTACTACATGACCCCGCTGTCACGTTCGAAGAATACCAATACTACGCACGGCGCACGAGAGAAGAGGAGAAGCACCTCGAATCTCCAAAGTTGCGATGGAGAGAAATCATCAATCGCAAGACGAATGGGGACGCACCCACAGTTGATCCTGGCGCTGTCCACGAGAAGMGAAAAGTACCGGAAGTGAACTTCGCACAGGAGGGAAACCGCCTACAGATTACCGACGAAGAATGGACAAACGCAAGTCGTGCAATGCGCACAGCATCTTCTGGCGCCGCCTTCTACCTCATCACGACCGACATTCTCGGCCCCTACGGCGTTGGTTTCGCCATGGGCACCCTTGGCTGGGGTCCTGGAATAGCTCTATACACGGTCTTTGGGTTCATGGCTGGCTACTCAGGCTATCTGATCTGGCACGTCTACCTTGGCCTCGACAGCTACGAGTTCCCCTGCCGCAACTACGGCGACCTTGCCTTTCGTACCTGGGGCACCACTGCTCGATACTTGACCAACATCCTACAAGCTTTGGGCCTACTCCTCCTCCTCGGTCAAGTGACAATACAATTTGGACAAAATATAAGCCAAGTCTCGCAATTCCGCCTCTGCTACATCGTCTGCCCCCTGTTGTTCGTCATTGCCGGGTTCTTCATGACCCAGATTCGCACTCTGAGAAATTATGGCCTTGTCGCCAACTTGGCCGTGTGGTTGAACCTTTTGACGATTTTCATAACCATGGGCGTGATGGCTCACAGTCCTCCGAACTACGCAATCAGCGTACTTGGCTCATCAGGTGGTGTTGTTAATCCAGACACCATAACCCCTGACGCGCAAAACATTTACCCGCCAATAGTCCACTATGGGGGCCTTCCCGCCGCAAACCTCGTGGGGTCTATCAATGGCTTGCTCTCCGGCGTGCTTGCCTACGCGGGGGCACAGCTCTTTGTCGAATTCCTAGCAGAGATGAGACGACCTAGAGACTTTCTTAAAGCCATGTGGGGAGCGCAATTCTTCATTTATAGTGTGTACCTGATCTATGGATGCTACGTCTACCATTTCCAGGGGCAGTATGCTTACCAGTAAGTCAAGAATCAAAGCTCTGCTGTCATACCCTCCACCACACAACCACCTCGCAGCATAGCCCCTCACAACCTTGCCAAGACCGTCTCTCCTAGCGCTGGACTAACATCTACCGCTTAGAATCAGCTATCAAGGCGTCTCAATTTACGGCTGGCAAACAGTTGGAAATATGATCTCCCTCATCGCCGCCCTTATCGCTGCCGGATTGTATGGCAACATCGGTATCAAGGTCTTCTACAACAATATCCTCATGGACCTCTTCAGTGCACCGCCTCTCGTTACCCAGCGCGGCAAAATCTTCTACGCCGCCATCGTACCCGTCTGGTGGACTATTGCCTTTGTTATTGCAGCAGCGATTCCAGATTACTTTGGCTTCGTCAGTATCATATCCGCCTCCACATTGCTAAATCTGACGTATTCGCTTCCGCCGCTCTTTGCGGTGGGATATGATATGCAAAATCTTGCGCACCGAGAAGGCGAAGGATTCGATCCGATTACAGGGGCGGTGAGAAGACATGGGACAACAGTGCAGCGCTGGATGCGTGGATTTACGAGTGGCGGCCCACTGCAGATTGCGCGAAACGTGTGGCATGTGATATACTTCCTCGCCTCACTCTCCATGTGTGGCTTGGGCATGTATGCAGCCATCGAGGGGTGAGTTACCCGTACACTTTGCTAATTTTTGAGACGAGAGCTTTACTAACCATATCTGCCTTGCTTGACAGGATGATTACGGCGTTCAAGATCCCACAGCTGAACTCCTTCTCATGCGTGTCACCTCTTAATCTGAACGCTTAATTAGGATTTTATAGCATGATGCTGTCCTCTATCAGAGATAGACTGGCATGGATAGCTAAGCGAGTCATCGTTATCTATGCATGTAAGGAGAAGAAGATCACTATCTTGGACTGATTTGTCATTGAATCTGCTGAGGAAACTTGCATCGAAAGGGTACAATTGACAATGATAATGTAAATCTTCTTGGAAGTGGCTGCATAATTGGTCTGCGAAGAAATCTAGCGTTGTCGAGTGCACGGATCATTCGCTCCATGTTGTGGGTTTAGCGGTCAATAAGCAACAGGTCGTGGTGGGAGAATCATCGCATCGATGGTTTGTTGGAGTGCAGAAAGTTCTTCTTGGTTCCGCCCCTGTTCCTGAAACTCTTGTCCTGGATGTCAGGGCCCGGAAAACATTCTTTTGCTTCTCCTTGGATTTTGAAAATGAACTCATCGTTGTATTCAGGCCGAATAGCTCCCAACAAATCTGGATCTGTATACAGATTTGGTGGGAAATGCTGAGTGGTGGGTGTTTCTTTTTCGCCCCAAGCACTCCAACAGATTTGGCTCACGCCAATCAAGGAGCTTTCCGTGAAGATCCTCAGCCAGCCACAAGGCCGACGTGGCTGGCTGAAGTTCTGATGAAGCAATGAGGGGCACAATATCACATCGGTAAGATGCAGATCAGCTGGCGTGCAAGCAGTCTTCTCAAGCTAAAAGCCGTGTCCTTGCCCACTTCCTCGTGTCTCCCCGTCTGTGTCAGTTCTTCTTTCTGTTAGCACCTGTTCTCGCTACATATTCTCCAAAAGAGCTGTATCAAATATGTCCAAGGATAGATCACCCAGCCCGGATCCACCCCCCTTCCCACTCCCACCGACCTTGAATATCTTCGTCCAAGGATTGAAGGATAAGCTCGTTGCTCAGGACCGCTGGGAGTCCCTGGAACAAGCAGTTAAGGATGCTAAGAATGCTAAAATCAAACAAATAGCGGACTGGAAAACTGACTCAGCTGAAGCCTTCTTGTAATATGCTAGTGGTTTGATGACTTGGACACCTTCAGAAAACGTCGGCGGCAAAGAAACTTATTCAGTCCTGTGTCTCTTCTACTTTATCTTTGATCAGCCATCTATCAGCGATCTTCAGACTTTGATCGACACATCTTCAATCCCAGTCGAGAAACACATGACAGAATTGTCCCGCTGGGTCGTTTGTTTTGCGCAAAAGATGGGGGAATACATGGATACTCCCGCATCACTCACCCCTGAATCGTACCCGACCTTCGTGAAATCTCCCTATTTTAATCTCGACGAAGCTGAGCTACCAGATCCCAATGGGCCTACTGGGAGTTTCACAAACTTCAATATGCTCTTCGCAAGAAAGTTGAAGCCCGGGATGCGACCTGTCAGCTGTCCAGACGACGATAGGGTCATCATTTACCCCGCTGATTCGACCTTCGATGGCCAGTGGACCATACAAGCCGATGGCACTGTGCATATCAACACTTACCAAATTCAGACAGCAACCATCAAAAACATCCCATGGCCGATACCCGAGCTAGTGGGAGATAGTGGTTATGCCAAATACTACGATAATGGCATATAGATGCACTCTTTCCTTGGCGCCGCTGACTATCATCGCCAGCATGCTCCTGTTAGCGGAATAGTGGTCGAAGCTGAGGTCATTCCGGGCTTTTGATGTCTGAACGTTATATCAGAGCCCGACTCAAAAGGGAACAATGTTTTGAAACCATATCGTAGATGGGGTAAGAACAGGACAGATCAAGACGGTAATAGCTTTGACGCACCCGACGATGCTGGATATCAGTTCTTACAAGCACGTGGCTGGTATGTCATTCTCTCGCTGTGCTTACACTTTTTGATAAGACTCGGGAGGCAACAAATCATTCCAGTATAGAGTCACAATGGAACTCTTCTTCTTCGCTGCACTAAACAACTCCTCTCAAAGAGAGCCATCCGCCCTATCCTCTCACTACCATCAGAAAGGAGCTAAAACCAAGAAATCCAGCATCACCATCCACAATCCCACACTCGGCTACGTCACCGTCCTACCCATAGGAATATGCCTGGCATCGAGCGTCGTGCCCGGTGCTCAGCCCGGCGAAAATGTCAAAAAGGGCATTACTGAAATATCTCATTTCGAATTCGGCGGCGCTCTGATTGCGTTGTCGTTTTCGAACCCACCGCAAACGTTACCGTTTTCGGCGCCGTGGACCCGGAGACTGGGCACGGCCAGAAATACCGCGTGGGCGAGGTGCTGGGCTATTCTAGTTTATTGAAGTGAGAGGAGGAAGTAAGTGTAGGGGAGGATGGAATGATGTGACAGGCTAGGGAAAGCAGGGTACAACAGTAAGGCAGGAAAACAAAAAGATCGGGAATCGATGCCTCTTGCTTTGAGTTCTATAACAAGGAAAAGCTCATTAGCACCATCACTCTTTCACTTAAGTCTCTGCATCGTCTCGTCGGTATTAGTTGAGGCTTTGAGACGTCAATTAGGGTACACATGAACAGCAATTGTCCGAACAAAAGGCTACTCGCTTTAGATCTCTAACACTTTTACAGTGTAGCCATTTGAACAATACTTAACATGGGGATAGAGGGTACACAGACATTAAGTCTTCGTAGAATAAGCGACCATAGCCCAGTGTTCCCCATGAAGATATCGCCTAACAGCCTCGAAACCATAGAGAGCCTTGACCTTAATCCTAGGTCGATTCAGCATATCGTTGTTTGAGGATCTTTAGCTACTCCTAACATCAAGCTCTTGCCTAGAAGAACAGATATTTGCTTCCGCTTAGAAGGAAAAAGTAATCGTTTATCCATCCTGACCAGCAGAAGATTCGTAGCCGGCTCCAATGTAAATACAGAGGGATTCCACACTAGACAGAAGAAAAGCTACAAAGACGTTGCCATGGTTCATAGMTCCCTGATCCTCGATCATTGAGCGCATATACAAAAAGAAGTCAAAAATGCAAAACAGAATGCGACTTACCCGGATCGAACGGGTGACCTTTAGATCTTCAGTCTAACGCTCTCCCAACTGAGCTAAAGTCGCTGTGGGAGATGAAGATTTCGAGCTTATTTTACAACAAGAACAAACATGCACATTGATAGTCTTATTGATTGTGAGGTCGCGCAAATGCCTACCGCATGCACTAGAACTCCGCCTCGTCCTGTAGAATATCAGCCATTTTCAACCGCTCCCCATATTGCAAACCCGCGCTCTATAGCTTCCATTCTTGAATAAGAGATAGCAGTCAGGTAGCGGCCCACCTACGTACGGCCTGTCACCACTCTACCTGGGAAGTTGCGCGAGCATAAAGCGGCGCTCACCCTATGCTGAATGAGGGGCGGACGCCGGGCATATTTCCGTCGTCTTGGCGGATACTTTCTCTTGAGACCAAGATCTCAAGTAGGACATGTAGTAGCGACTACATTGGGATATAATCTCATCCTTGCTTAAGGATATGAGACCCTCTCCTGCACTTCCCGTATCTACGCCTTCTCTTCCAGTCCTGCGCTTTCTACAGGCTCAGTCCGAGCAGGTCGGCTTTTTCACCTCTTCGCGAGCAGTTACCTGCGGAAGCTCTGAAGGCAGAGGCAGTAGAGCGAAGCCATGGAGCTCACAGGTGCCCTCAAGGACCACGAGATCCTTGACTACTACTCCTCGGCACCAAGCCACCGTCGAGTCATCCCTTCTCAACCTCGACTTCCTACGACCTAATACCAAATATGCACCTGCATATCCTTTCACTTTCGCGAGCGGACAGAGACAGAAAGACATATCCCAAGTTGGACCTACGGCCACTAATCGACATGGCTCTACAGATCCTCGACCCTTGTTGAAGAGATTGTGGAAACTGAAAGAGGCTAGAGAAAAGACAGGTCTGAAGAGCACTGACCTACCACCACTACCGAGCTTCTTAGACGGTTATAACGGGGCAAATATTGGTCGCAATAAAACTGGGAAACCAGGTAATGAACTGAAGCTACGATGCACTGAGTTTGACATCAATGGGAACGTTACGCTCATGGATGGGGAATTCAAGAAGTCGGAGCTCATTGCTAAGGTCCATTCTCCCTCCAAGAGCACAACGTGAGACAGGACTATCACTGACTGGATAAACAGTATGGCCTCCTCCCGCGGGATCTCAGAAAAATAGATTCTTCCCTCCTTCCCCACATCCTCGTCCGCCCTTCCGCAATCCTAATCAATCTTCTCCACCTGCGAGTTCTGATCAAGCACAACTGCGTCCTCGTCCTTGATGCATATGGCACGACAGACTCCTATACACAATCCCAATTTATGTACGACCTCCAAGGCAAACTTGGCCAAAAAGAAAGCTCCCGACAAGCCGGCAGCCTACCATACGAGTTTCGCGCTATGGAGGCCGTCCTCATCAGCGTAACAACCGGCCTCGAAGAAGAGTTTAAAGGCGTCGCTCAACCTGTCATGCGCGTCCTGCAAGAACTAGAAGAAGACATCGACCGCGAAAAACTCCGCCATCTCCTCATTTTCTCCAAAAGACTCGGCACCTTCGAACAGAAAGCCCGGCTGGTCCGTGACGCCATTGACGATATCCTCGAGGCAGACGATGATTTAGTGGCTATGTATCTCACGGAGCGTGCGCAGGGCAAGGTCCGCGAGGAAGACGACCACACTGAGGTCGAGATGCTCCTCGAATCCTACCACAAAGTCTGCGATGAAATTGTCCAGGCAGCAGGCAATCTGGTCTCCAACATCCGCAACACAGAAGAAGTGTATGCCCTCCACCTTCTCTCCTCCCTCTGCCCCCATTTTCCCCTTTCCGCTACCCTACTAACCCCCCCTCCCAGCGTAAAAGCCATCCTCGACGCCAACCGCAACTCCCTCATGCTCCTCGATCTAAAATTCTCCATCGGCACCCTCGGCATCGGCTCCGGCGCCTGGGTCGCCTCCCTCTACGGCATGAACCTCAAAAACTTCCTCGAAGAATCCGATCTCGGCTTCATGGGCGTAACGGGCTGGAGCGCCGTCTTCGCCGCCGTGGTATGTGCGTATGGACTAAAGAAATTGCGGAAAGTCCAGAGAGTTAGTATGTGGGGGGAGAGGGGGATTGGGAGGAGGGGGACTTGGAGGGATGTCATGGGGTTGGCGGCGCCAGGGGAGGGGGGAAGGGGGAGGGAGGCGTTGGAGAGGAGGGCGAAGGAGGGGCTGGAGTGGAGGGGGAGGGAAGGGTTGGAGAGGGGTGATGAGAGGATAGATTTTAGGGCGTTGGAGGATGCGGAGGCGGAATTGCCGGTGTCGGTTAAAGAGAATCCGGAGTGGGGGAAGGACAAGGAGAAACCGGCGTGGTTGAAGGAGAGGGAGATGTATGAGAAGAAGAAGAAGAAGGGGTGACTGAGAGGAGTGAGAGGGAGGGTTTCTGCTTGCTTTTGGTGGTCTTGTTGTCTGTCTGTCTGTCTGTCTGTCTGTCTGCATGTCCAGCGTGCGATGCATTTACATGGTGTAACATATGGGAGCGCACTCACTCAGCTACGTGTGAGATAATCCACCCGGCTCTGAAGAATGGTGGCATAACCTGAGTGAACAATTGTACAGATTGAGGCGCGACGAGTTTCTACGACCAATTTTTGTAGGAGCAAGGTTAACTCAACGAAACATACAAAAACAGCACCTTTGATAAATCATTATCCTGTTCTATGACCAACGCCACCATGCCTATCCATCCATCAATGAATGAATGAGTCTACATCTCGGCTATCAATCTTACGCCACGCCTCGCCACCATTCATCCAAGGTAGTTAAAGCAAAGGCAATCCAATCGAACTCCAGCCATCGAGGAAAAAAGCGTCGTTTCGAACCTCAAAGCCAAAATCACACAAAAACTCCCCTATCAAACCCATTCATTCCCTATAGAAAAGCAGAGACCCCTCAAACCGACTGTCCCGAACTCCTCTTCCACTGCATAAACCGCTGCCACGTCTCCGTCCACACCATATGTCTTACAGACCTATACGCATCATCAAAAACACTCTCATTAAATTCAGTCGGAACCCGGAACCCCGCTAACGGATCATTAGAATCATGTCGCTCAAGGCCCTCAGAATTAGAAGCAGAAACAGCCGGAATGATATGTTCACTACTATTCAGGCTACCACTCGGCCGCGTGGTCGGCATAATAGCATGCATTTGGAACTCCTCCTCGCCCTCATCGTCATCATCGGGTATGAGCCCCTGCTCACGTTCATTCATAGCAGTAGGAGAAATAGGTGCCGTAACCGGCTCTCCCCAAGGCGCGACAGCCGATTTCCCAAGCGAGGTGGAGGTGTGGGTAGTGCTATTGCTGCGTCTACTACTAGTGCGATGGTGTGTGGAAGCGACAAGGGTAGTAGCCGCGCCAAAGACATTGTCGAGCTTAGCGTAGATGGGGGATTCGATATTGATCGGGTAGGCGGCTGTTTCGGTGTGGACGAGGGAGATGAAGATGCTTAGGGCGGTGCGGAAGAGGGATGTGCGCACGCGAGAGGGGTCGTGGTTGGGGGTTGCCATGGTTGTTGAGTAGGTGTTTTTGAAGGAGAGGACGCGCACAAGGAACATGATGTTTTCGCCGTTGAATTCTTCGCAGGAGGCGTAGATTTGGAGGCTGTTGTAGGTGCCGTGCAGGCATTCGTCGAGGGATTCGGAGGAGAACATGGGGCCGGAGCGCTTGGAGATTGTGGATCGTGTGTGGAAGGATTTGGAACCTGTTTCAGCCTGCTTGAAGTCGAAAGCGGCTAAGGCTTGCTTCGTTTGACGGGCTGTTTTCTCGTGTTTCATAATAGCGACAATGGGGAAGATGAGAGTCACAAGCTCCATGGTAATTAAGCCTGGTACGAGCCTTGGTTTTCGTTAGCCTTGGTATAACTTACAAGCAACCAACTTCGACTTACCACATCGGAGGGACCCACCACTTGTTGACCGACGCAAAGCTATTGGTATACACCGCAATAAGCCAAAGTGGTGTTCCTGGTAAGCTGTTCAATGTCAGTTAGAACCGGGACGATTTGGCTTGGGGTCAACCTACCCAGCAACAATCGCTAAGATAGTCTGGAGACGCCAATGATAGATATCATGTATCATGCGAATCTTCCAGAGCAGGTAAGGACCAAACGTATAATTCCACATTGCCTGCCATGCAATTGAGGGTGCCCTAGAGAGCGGTTAAGTCGGGTCTATTTCAGGAAAAAAGAACCCCTACCACTCGAAACCTCGACGGCATAACCCAGGAGTGGTAGCATGGGAAGCTATCCCATAACGATTGAATTTGCGAGAAATGCAATAGATAACCAAAGAGGCGAAGAACTTGACTCGTGGTTTCAGCAGCGGCCTCTCATTTCGCAAAATAACTGAATACAGCCACTTACTTGGGCAATCATCCCGACTACCACGAAACCCTCGTACTTGCTCTGTGTAGCAACACCTTGCCACCATAGCTTGTATCGCCAAAGCCAATATTTGGGACCGCATAATTTGAATCCTGCTCTAGGGTACAATGGTTTATAAGAATGTTCGTTTCTCAGAAGTTGATCTTGTTCACGGCTGACGATAAGAAGCTGTTGGTTCTGAGCCTGAAACAAACCAATACCGAGAGGTAGATACATGGACATTATCCAGAACTCCGCGCTACAAGGGAAGGCTCCATTGAGCGGGTATACCATAAAGACCATGATCACGTAGACGTGTAAAATGAGAATCGACAAAATAGCCAGACCAATCTTGCGCATCTTGATAACGGGATGGTGGCGACGAAACCAGAGGTAGGCACAAGCGGTGTAAAGGAAGATGGTGTAGGTGCCTATAAATGCAATTTGGGAGATGCCATAGCCATCCAGATTCTCAGGGCCCCAATTGTGGCCTCCTGGATTCAGATAGCGGAACATGGTAACGGAGACAGACGTAGAATTCCAGGACCTATGGCCTACTGAAGCATGAAAGTTCTGCTTCAACAGTGACGTGACCACAAAATCGACTGCTTAGAAATTGACAGCGAGGTATCAAAACAATGCAAACCTCACATCAGGACAATTGGCTCCAGTCGAAGTATATAAAGATAGACCCACCAGCTAAGCGGGTAGATGGGGTTGTGGGGAAGTGCATGATACATGCGGAAGGGTCCAGCTCTTTGCACTCGGATAATAGTTAAGAGAGCCAGATCGTTAACGACAAACAATCACTGGTCTCGGGAGCGGTACACAAGATAGTGAGGTATTTGGTGAATCGACAAGAGAAGTGCGGGTACAGTGGTAAATAGACGCGGCGTTTTCTCTATTCTGTACGCGATTGGTAGTCCTGTAAGGGGATCTCATGAACTGTCAAGCAGCTCAATCATTGCAAGGTATTTAGAACGATTAAAACTTAGGAGAAGCTAGTTACCCCAGGTGTCATGCCACGATCCTCGCTTGCATGTCGTTCGGATTGGACCGTGCTTGACTTGCAGGTCGGAACATCGCCAACGGTTCCAGGCATGCAGTCTGCCAGTTTGCTGGGAAGTGGGGGGATTGCGGTGCAGTGGCCCCAATACCCGCAACCAAGCCTCAGTAGCCGTCTTTTGCGCCATCAGGTGGATCCAATTCATCAATCCAATTGGAGTGATTCGATAATAAAGCAACGCGGTAAAGCGTCGAAAAATCAGCCTATGTTAGGATTAAGGCAGTGCGGACGCTACGGGGATTAGTTGCCAACGTTTTTCCTACCCTCGTTGTCAGTGTGTATCCTGCGAAGGCTTTACCGCTCGCATAGAACAAGCACTCAGACATCATAATGGCCGTCTCTTGCAATATCAACGTAGGACGCTTTGGAACAGCACATCTAGCATACAGAAGCTTCACTCTTGGTCGCGGCTGCCAACAGCCGACCTGGCAGCATGGTCCCGCACACCAATATCGAGCTTTTCATCCCCCCGCTGTGCAATAAATCAGGTATCCGTGACATCGGGAAGGCCTCCATTAAGCTCATCTGTGAAGTAGAGGGTCTTCCAATAGATAATCCGATGATACACATGGGCCGCTCTGTATTTGGCTTAATCTCACGTTTGAGCTTTCTTCCCTGGCTTCAACTTTTCAAGCTGCGGGGCCATGCATATGGTTGAAGCTTAGTGATCAGGTCCCACGGATGCTGATGAGAAGTCCTTGAGAGTGGCGCCCCTGAGATTTGGTTCTGCGTGACCTTATCAACCTGCAGCTTCGCGCGATCAATCAGCAAAGGTCGATCTTCTGGACTCGTACCCATCAGGCACCTATTCTGTCCACAAGCTGACCCGTCACGGGTCAAGGTTTCCTAGAGTGATCGGCTATGTACCATGTGCGTCCCGTAAGGCTAGAGACCACTTCTGCTCAGCCAAAACATCAGGACAACATTACAAGCAATGAGACACTGGGTTCCAAACACGGTCAACCTCTGCTGACAACAAGCTTCTCTTGAAGGGCGCGGGAGAAGATACGAATTGATCTTATGCATAGCTGCATCTTGCAGTTATGCAGAACTAGCCAAACTCCTATGTGGTACGATATCGAGTCATTCCTACCACGCATCGCTGCAGTGCCTCTCACAAAAGATTGTCGTTGGTGGGCTGATCAGCCCGTTCGAATGCAGGCTTCTGGTTCTGGTCACCTTTGCACCGGTCAATAATGACAATGGCTATACTCATTGTTTTTCCGACAAAGGCTTGGCTTCCTGCAACGTGGTCCTGAAGCGAATCTGCGTTATGTAACTTGGCGCTTGCTCATATTAGTGGTGTTGGAAACGGTTGCTTGCATTAGACAACGCGTACTGATGTGGCATAGCTTCCTGGTATCAAGAGTGCTTACATGGTTGGTATCTTATGGCTGGAGTTACAAGGAAAGAAACCATGCTGACCTGGTGTACCCCTTCGGAGTAGCAGGTAAGGTACACTCTAGATTCAAGTGTTTTGAGTGATCAGTGAAAATTCATAATTGCCCTAGAGCTGTTTTTGAAGTTTCCTCTTCGGTAGCAAAGAGTCAGAGTCCAATATTACACGCACATGATACACAGGATGCTGAGAGTATTGTGCCAAAAAGCTCCGCAACTCATAGATCGTTCTTGGCTCTTTGAGGAAATGCGACCTTACCTATTTAGGTAAGCCTATCCAATAGCCATAATAGCGGGTTCAATCTCATTCCTAACAAAGACTTCATCTTTTCTAATACTTTAAGCAGTTTCTTGATACCGCACTCGAAGCGGTCGATGGTTCCGGATTGCAGAGATCTGATGAAGCCACTAGATGCCATCAGCGGGATGTCTCAGAGCGCTCTCCAATCTGCTCAGGTCTGCTAAAACTCTATAGGACTATGTCTGGTTTCCCTCCGTTTCCTCCCTCTCCCTCCGAATACACCTGCACTTCTCGAACTTATTCGCAATGAATATGTCCCCAGACTGCTCTCCGACCATTGCAAGCTCAGACTTACGGATTCAGGCGACCTGGAGGGCATACTGGTGATACTACAGTTGGTGCTAAAAACATCAATGTGCTGGCTTGGATGCCCCAATCGCCGTTACGCTGGGCTTGGCTGGGTCGCAGCTATGGGATCTACTACTTCCTTCATGTAGACTCCGTGTCTTCGCATCACAAGTAGACGTACAGGAGGCTGAGGAGTGTTGTGGGTGCTTTCCTTGATCATGGATCCTACATGACGATGCAATCGTCCGTTTCTCCCATCATCATCATAGGATGCTCGGGGTTACCACAGTCGCCTCCACAAGGTCCACAGTGCCAATAATTGTCTTGCGCGAAGCAATGGCAGCAGTCTATAATGGAGGACGTCAGTCTCAGCCCGGCACCTAAGAAAGGATACGATCAACTACTTACGGAAATAGTATTTGTAATGGGAGAGCTTGCGGACCTTGCATCTGTCACAATACCCACGCGGCGTGATATTCGCACATCTGAAGCTCCTAGCCAAATAGTATTGTGACCGTCGCTGTGCCGCCTCACGTGCCGCTGCTTCTTGTCGACGTCGCTGTGCATCCTCCTGCTGTTTAATACGAGCCTTCTCTCTCGCGACCCGCTCTCTCTCAGCTTTGGCGGCTTCATCTTTCGCTTTTTGTCTTTGCGCTTGCATTTCTCTCTCTTGGCGCTCGCGCTGTTCCTGCCTTTCTCGATTAATCCGTGCCTGCTCTTTCAATTTTGCTGCAAGGTTATCCCTCTCTTCCTTAGCCTTCCTTGCTCTTTCGGCTTCCTTGGCCTTGAGCTGGCGTTCAGCTTCATCCCTTTCTCTGGCCAACTTTCGTTGTCTTTCGCGTTCCAGCTTCTTGGCCTCTTCATTGACTAATACCGCAGCTGCAGTCTCGTCCCGCGACTTCTTCTCGAGGACTAGTTCCTTCTGGGCTTGTAACGTGATCTTATCATTCTGCTCGATCAAACCGATTACCCCGAGGGCAGAATCCTTGTCCTGTCCCAGTCGTACCACTTGGGATTCCTTTTTGACCATCTGGCCCCAGAACTCGTCTTTCGTCATCAGCTCTTTCTCACGCTCTTGGCCTGTAGCCTCGGAGACCTTGTTCCAAAATGTGGTTGCCAAAACCACGTTTTTGTAGCAGTCTGGTCCACAAAGCTTGCGAAACATCCGCATATTGCGTAATGCAGAGCCTTGCATCCGTGGATCGACGATTCTATGGAGATAAATGATGCCGCTCAATTGTCTACCAGCTCGGTAAGAGGTTTCTAACCATTGCAGAATCTTGTCCACCACTGCTGTATCAGACTTTAGGGGATCGTCAAAGCCCGGCGTATCTATCAGCACATATCTCGTTCCGTTGAGCTGAAGATTATAGGACTTGACGTCCTGTGTACCTGGTAACTCGGTCAGCAGCTGACAAACAGAATGCAGAGATGGATAGTCAAACCGGATTGCAGTTTATCCTCCACGTGGACCGAAGAGTCTCCCGTTGCATTCTGGATCAACGAGCTCTTACCTGTTCCCGTCAAGCCCATTACAGCTATGATAACTTCATCCATTGGGCTCATTTTCGCACGTAAAAGCCGCAAAAATCCAGCGAATGTTGGTCTGCTATTGCAGGGAACAAGATAAAATGGGTAGAATTCGCCGAAATCGCTTCCGGAATCACGGGCAACAAGAGTGCCTTGATCTGTAGGTTGGGTAATTAAGCTAAAAGACCCCCACCACAAGGACTGAGGATGTTCTTTACAGAATGATCAGTGACTAAAGGTGGGATGGAGTATTGGAAAGGGCGTGGTCCGAATACTTTTGTAAGCTACAAACTCATGTAAAAGATAGTGTTCTTGGCTTGTACTTACTGCAAACCACAGGTCGTCGTCAATTCATTAATATCAGTAACATAGATAAGAGGAGCTCCTGAAATATTGCATGGCCTGATGATCAAAGGGCCCGGCGATTTCCGCGGCCATCTGCGCCACATACCCTATATAGTTAACCGGGTGAGTCAACGCCTTGTTGCCTTGTTTTTACTTAGGGTAGGCCGCAGTCTTCAGCCTTCACAAGCTAATTTTCGCTAGTTTTGCATTAGCGGTGACTGCCAGCATTAGTGCCAATCGCGTCGTCAAGGTAAGGCTGCTGATATGTACTAGGTAAACCAGACCTTCTTCCTCCGGACTGCTATCCCATTTGACCTACTGGTACTATAACCGCTGCAATCTCAATTCTTGTGAACGACGTACAAAATCCTGCTTACAGGATGTCAGATCCACGTGCGCCGGCTGTTGATGATCACAAGTATCGCATCAGGTGCGTCATTCAACGATCTTTTCTTGGATGGAGGCTAAAATCATTGTACAGACCGCAGGATGTTGTGATAGCTGTCATGGGTATGACAGGCGCGGGAAAGAGCACGTTCATTTCTTATCTTACGAATGATAATGTTGGCATCGGCCATGGACTCGAAGCATGTTAGTAGTAAATCACCGATCGTACTGATACTACTTAACTAAATTTGTAAGATACCAGCATTGTACAGATCTACAAATGCCATCTGGATGGGGACCATGACCTCTACATGATTGACACTCCTGGTTTCGATGATACCTACCGTTCTGATACGGACATCTTAGGAGAAATCGCAAATTGGCTTGGCAGAGCTTATAGCCATAAGATCAATCTCACTGGGATTGTCTATCTGCATCGTATCCTTGACGTGAGAGTTGGCGGCTCTGCGATGAAGAATCTGAGAATGTTCAAGGAGCTCTGTGGTGATGATGGGCTTCCAAGTGTAGTCCTCGCCACTACCATGTGGGATAATGATGACATGGCCATCCAACTGGATCGTGAAAAGCAGTTGATGAGCATGCCACAGTATTGGTCCGTCATGATAGCAAAGGGAAGCAGAGTCTTTCGGCAAAACAAGGGCCCGGAATCAGCAGCCTCCATTGTCCAGTACCTGATAGGCCGACGGCATCCGGTAGTCCTCACCATTCAGAAGCAGCTTGTGGACGAGAAAAGGACCCTTGAACAGACTTCTGCAGGGCAAGTCATCCAAGCAGAAACAGAAGAACAGCGGTTAGCTTTCCAGAAAGAACTTCACTCTATCAAAGCAGACCTGGAAGAGGCAATTAATGAAAGAGACAAGGAAACGCAGGCAGAGCTACGCGCTTACCGAAAGGAAGTGCAAGGGAAATTGGCGAAAATCGAGAAGGACGGCATTAAAATGCAAGCGGATTCGGAAGCTTTGCAGAAACAGCTGGCTGCTGAGCTGGAAGAGGATAGAGAAGCGATTTATAAGGAGATTCAGAAAAATAATGACGCACTCCGTGAGCAGGAGAAGGTGTTGGCGTTAAGGGAGCTGGAGCATAAGCATAATTTGGAGATGGAGGAGAGAAGGTTTGAGATTGATAAATTGAATGCGGAGAAAGCGGCGCTGGCTAGGAAGGCGAGACCGTGGTGGGAGAAATTGTTTGATTAGATGTGCATACAGTCATGGGAGACGACGAAAAAGGTTCCTTCATGCAGAGCAATTTATTAGAGGTTGCTCATGAAAGGATCATACGAACTATGGCAAATCCATACGTATATATTGGTTTACTCTTATCGGAGCATTCTACCTTGAGCAGCCGCCTCCTTCGCCGACATCCGCTGAGCGCCCGCGGAAACGAGCGCCACTCCACCAGCAACACCAAGTGGATTGAACGTAAGGGCACTAAACCCCGCCATCCCCATCCCCGCTAACATAGCAAACAGCCCCGAAGCCGAAGTTTCCGACTCATTGATCTGCTGCTGTTGCTCAAGTAGCGCTTGATACTCCGCCCGCAACCTTCCGACCTCTTCTTTATTCCTCTTCTCACTGGCATCAAGTCTATGCCGGTATTCCATGAGAGCTTTCTCGTTCTTGGCCTTCTCTTTATTATGGATTTCGAGTAATTTTTGGTATTGATCATCCTTATCTTTTTTCAGTTTCCCGAAGTCGGCTTGGAGTTTCTCGGTGTCTTCGTTTGCTTTGCGGAGGACTTCTTCACAGCGCTTTTTCTCGTCTTCGATTACTTTGGCTAGTTCTTCGTCGCGGTTCTTGAGTGCGTCTTCGTGGTTCTTGTGTAGTTCGGCGATGTCTTTTTTGTATTGCTCTTTAGCGGCTTGGAGGTCTCTCTCGACCTCTTTTCCGGCTGCGGTGTCTGAGACCCTTTTGCCCTGGTTGACCATTTCGTCTTGGATGTCAAGAACCCCTGAGCGGAGACTCGCGAGGTAGGAAATGATGCCCCATGCGGATTCGCGTTTGCCCAGATGTCGCATGATGCGGCTTCCCCTTTGGTACATGGCTCCCCAGAATCTAGGATTTTGGACGAGCTCTCGCTCCCGCTCCTCGCCAGTGGCCGTGGAAAGACCCTCGCCGTGAAGGTTGCCCCACATTGTTGTCGCGAGGACAACATTGTTGAAGTAATGCTCTCCACAAAGCTTCTGGAACATTGAGAGATTCTTCAAGGCTGAACCAGCCATTCTAAGATCGGTGATCCTGTGCAGGTAGATGATGCCAGTAAGAAGGATGCGATTCTGATACCAAGTGGATAGAAAGCATGCTACGTCCGTCAGAACATCTGTATCAGAACGGTGGGTGTCGTCGAAGCCGGGCGTGTCAATGAGAAAGACTTTTCGACCCTCAAACATGCAACTATAGATTCCAACTTTATTGGTACCTGAAACATTGGTTAGCGATTTGAGGGGATACCCAAAGAGTGGAGATGGAGCGGACATGACGTTAACTTATGACCAATGGCAACCTCTCCATCAACCAGAAGTGATATAAAGGTGCTCTTCCCGGCTCCCGTGACTCCCATAACAGCAATGACGATATCATTAGGCCTGCGAAACACTTAGTTCTTGACAGTACGTGTGGAATTCAGGGCAGAAGTACGTGATGATCGGAAAGTTCATCGCTGGACCATTCTGTGGCCTCGGTGCAGCATGAGTCTGATGAGCCATAGGTCCTCTGGAATCAACGGACATCGTTTCCCGATATTTTTAACAGATAGGAAAGACGAGCAAAAGAACAGTGGGCGTTCTGTCCAGCAAGGCAGGACTTCGCTCTTAAATTCTCAACTCGTAGCCTTACCGTGGTTGAGATGGTTCAAAGCGTTCCCATTGTCCATAAGGCTCTTAGCCCTGCAGACTATAACCACCTAGACACACGGTGTAAAAAGGTTGGCTGCCGGTCATAACTACTTAGAGATTTGTGTACTAAATTAGATCAGCTACAAGACAAATCAGGATAGTCGTCAAGAGTCATACTCGCTACCCTGCGCATGGCTTGCGACGGTGTCATGCTAATGCACCTAGGGCTCAGAAATCTACATCATAGGTTCATCACAAACAGGTGGGCTGCTTGTGAGGCTGGACATTGGCCCCGCGAAGGTGACAGTTTGGTGCTGTTCTTGCAGGCCACTAAACGTTGTGGCTGAGGAACGGCACCATACTAGCAATGAAGTGGCAGGATCTTGGCAGCCAACGCTAGATATACTAGATACGTAGTTCAGACGAGGCACGAAGCTAAGTACGCAGTAGGAGTAGCTGAGGCTCTGCAAAGCGGCCAAATGCACAAGAACGGCGTATGTTAGCCTTGATGATCGCTCTTCACGGGGTGAGGTATCAGATCGGCCAAGCGGGCGACAACACCGTCTGGATAGAGACTCATTCGCAATGCTTGACCGCAGCTTCTAAGCCAGCTTTGAGACCCGTCTGTCTCATAACCGTCCCGTCTGTACGTTTTCCGAACATGTTCTCAGTTCTCAGGACCTGGCCTTGACATACTCGCACTCTCTGTCCCGAATCTTCGATAAATTACCTAAAGACGTATTGGAAGACAAAGTGTATCAAGGGTGCAAAAGCTCTACACACATTGAAACCACTCATGACCGATATGCTCAGCTATTGGTTGGAGAGATCCCAATCCTCGGATCTGTGTCGCGAGGCGCTTGAACCGAAAGTTGCCTTTAAGCGTCGTGCCCATGACGGCAATCGAGGTAGGAGAAATAATAACTTGAAGTATCTATGATATCTGTGGTTGTATAAAATTTAGGGGGGACATTCTCTGTTTCTAGAGGCGCTTCGCGCCAAGCCCTAGAATAAGCCCTTAGAATATTCCCAATCGAGTAAAGCCTGAAAGAACCCTTGCCCAAAGCTCTTGCGACACCTCTACACAAATAAATTCCCAAGCTCCAATTCTCCTCCACAACCCAACATGCTTATATCTCTCACTGTCGGCAAAGTAGATGCCGGCGTCGCCGTTCTCCTTACTGAAGATAAACGCCTGGTACATCTCCACTCCAGCGCCTCCAGCCTTCTCACAATACAACCAAGTAATACTAATCACCCTCCAGATCGAATTCCCCTCCATCCTCCTCCCACCTTCCATAAGCTCCGGCTCCATAGTCGACATCACCGTATCCCGCAACACCCACTCCGAAACCATCGCAAACCAAAAGTTCTCCGCCCTCCAATCCTCCATCCTCGAAACCTACGGCCTCGCTTCCCCCTCCCCGCCCGTCCTCCGCTGCAGAAACGCTACTCAAACATCCGTAGTCCTAGAATGGGACTCCATACAACTAGCTACGGCTGATCTGAGGTCTCTGAGTTTGTACCGCAATGGAGCGAAAGCGGGAGTGATACCGCGGAGGGACGGGCAGAACAAGGAAGTGCTGGCTACGAAAGTCAGTGGATTGGCAGTTGATACTGAATATGTGTTTCAACTTGTCTTAAGGACGAGTGCGGGGACATACTCGTCTGAAAAGCTCACTGTGCGGACGCATAAAATGACGGACCTCACGGGCATAACCGTGACGCCCGGTGTCCTACCCCCACCAATACGAGAAAGTCTTGTTGGCGCGGTGGATCGCATTGGTGCGAAATTCGTTGGTGAAGGCGTGAGGATCGATACTACGCATTTCGTGTGCACGGAGGGGAGAGGCAGAGAGTGGGAGAAAGCGGTGGAAATGAATATCCCTGTCGTGAGACCTGAATGGGTGGAGGGTTGTGAGCGGGAAGGAAGGATTGTTGGTGTGAGGGGGTATTACTTGAATGCGGATCCGCGGTTGCGACAGGTAGGACAGGGGCCGGGCATGCAGCAGCAACAGGGTCAGAGACCAATGCAGCAACAGCAGAGAACGGATAGTCAGAGAACTGGGCCTGTTCAGCAGCCACAGACGCCGAGAGAGCCGCAGAGTGCTGGATTGCCGCCACAGGAGACACCGGGTAGTAATAGTGAAGATTCTAGAGGGCCGCCGCCACCGTTGCCGGAGAAGGATCAGCCTGTTGGGCAGGAGGGGGCGGGCGGGCGGGAGGGAATCAGTGGAGGGGATGTGGATGGGGCAGATGAAGAAGACGACGAGAGTGAGGAGGATGAGAAGGGTGGGAAGAGTGAGAAGGAGATAGAGGCGGAAGGGGATATTGGCGTACCGCGGGAGGAGGAGGATGATAAGAATGAAGAGGAAGACGAACAAGGGGAGGGGGAAAATTTCGATGAGGTTAAATTATGAGATCGGCGGGCTGTATGAGTATTGAGATGGAGACCGTGCGATAGGTGAAAGGGTAATATCTGAGCTTGTGCGTTGCAAGGATACCATAGCGTTTTAGATAAGGCTGATGTAATCAGCATTACTCGCCCTCATTACGATTTAAGAGCGCACTTGTGTCGACTCATCTGTTATCCAGCACCGTCACTGATAAATTATCCATCAGAAAGGCACGTAGATATACTAGGGTTTCGTATCCCAGATTGATAACCTTTCCGCATTTCTATGAGCAACAAGAACGCACTCACCATACTCCTCCCTCGCGAAAACCACGGGTACGATATCCCAAAACGAGACTCCCGTATCTCAAAACGTATCTCTGTTCACTACAGATCAGTTTGGCCCGCATGTCTTTGGTGAATGTACTGGTATACTGTGCTCCTGATAGGCATTTTGCCTAGATGAAGCGCAGAGGTATGCTTAGTGGGGAGCTTTGGAGATGTAGGGTACTTCCTACGTTTGATTACGAGGGTACATAGTAGGAGACTTATGGGCGAGGGGTGGTGTGTGGATTGAGAGTCCTGCTGGTATAGTTGGGTAGGGGTTTGCTTGGACAGCGCATTGATGTGTGCTCAGAAGGGATCGATGACACTGCCTCAAAGCCCACGTTATACCAAAGGAGCGCGTTCTAGAATCGAGAATTAGGTACATACTCTCCAAATGAGAGAGGAAACGCTGAGACGCATCGGCAGTGCATTGGGGTTCTAAAACATGTCTTCGCTAAGATACATAAAGGCAAGGTAAACGTTACAGACCCATTTTACAATAGACCATCTGCTTTCATCAACGCTTTCTTCACTTCCTCTAATAGCACCGTCGCCATAGTTGGTGGCACTGCGTTGCCGATTTGCTTGAGGACTCCGACAGAGCCGAATTTATGACCGAGGGGGAAGTCTTGTAGACGGGCAAATTCGCGGTGGGTGAAAGGCCGGCCACTCGGATGGTAGGAGCCGTTTCCGGTCGTTGTGATACACGTGGCGGTCCTGTCACCAGAGTAGGGTTCTTTAGTCCCTCGTCGGGCGACGTTGTCGACGTCGTGGTTGGCCCAGTTGGGAGGAATTGAGGCAATGGCTTCGTTGATTGTGGTCCATGGTTTGAGACCGGTTCTGTCGGGATGCTTGGAGTGGGTGGGCGAGGGAAAGGGGGGGAGGACTTCTCCGGGGCTGGATGACGAGGGTTAGTTAAAGATGATGTGATTGTGCAATTTCAGAGAAATGGTAATGAAGCTGTCTGTGGAGGGACGGTGGACTTACCATGATGCCATAATAACGAGTCTTTCTCGCTGATTGGCAACTCCGAAGTCTGCAAAGTTTAATATCCTCCATCGTGCACTGAAGCCTTGGGTAGTGAACATGTTAATAGCAGCGTTGAAGTAGTCTTGATGTGAGCCTATCCTGACAAGTCCAGCGGTCTCTTCCAAAGTGACTACTCTCGGCTTTGCTTTCTTGACCAACGCTCCGATAGCAAACAATGAAGCCGTGTTCATGTCATCGTCTTTACCATCGTGTGTGTGTAGTGGTGAAAAGAACTGACAAGGTGGCGATATATGAAGGATATCAACTTTGCAGTCTTTCTTGGAATTTGAGAAGTCGTTTGCCCATACGTTGTAGATCAGCGTCCCTAGAAAATTGAGCTGGTAGGTTCTGCAGGCCGCTAGATTGAAATCGAACCCCCAAGCAACTCGGAGGCCCGCGTTGATGGCACCTCGCGACATGCCTCCAGCCCCACAAAAGCAGTCTCCAAAAGTGTATCTCTGGTTTGGAAAAGGTCTCACTGGCAGTCTGCGGCGGGGCAATGTACCAGAGGCCAGATTCGTAGAGGGCCTTGGTGGTTGCAAGGGAGCAAGGGGATCACCCGATCGAGAGGATAATGACTCAGTGTAAGGCCTTGGCATTGACAGATCAATGAAATCGAGTTCGATTTTCCATCGATCCATTGAGATACCTCGCACCTCTACTGCTCTCCTCTTCCTGCTTCTAGGAGGGGAACTCAGAGATTGTATTATCCTGTGCCTCTCTCTGATCGTGCCTGATATTGGGGTGAATCTCGACCCCCTTGTGCCCTCAGTGCGTTTCATATTCATGCCTAAACTCGACGTCCGTGGCTGGATAGAACTTTCTCTCATTTCTCTAGTAAGATCTACAATCACTGTAGATTCCTCACAGGATTCTTGGTCACTCACATCGTAATCCGCGTCAAAGGTAGAAGCAGCAGGGCGCTTCCGCTCACTACGGACCCTCGGCTGTCTGAGGGGGCTAGCCATGCCCCTCTCATCACTTGAATCATTTGAGACTGTAGTAGCATCTGTACCATCGCTACCGATAGTGGAGCTTCCTGTCGTAGCCATTGAAGGGACAGCGGTGTTTGAGTTGGGAGAACTTGAAGGGGTGGGATTCAGCGTAGTGCAATGTCTCTTAGGTATTGTTCCATTTCGCGTGGTGCTGCTTGTCGCTTTTACGGGGTTCAGATCATGAAGCCCAAGAAGTGTTCCTACGCTGCCTCGCGTCATCGGATCACCTGCTGGGTAGTCAAGCCCAGGTGGTCCTCTTAATGATTGATGGGCATTAATTCCGCGGTGCGAGAGGCTTTCCTGGCGCAGATGTTCTTTCTCCCCTGGTAGCCAGCCTTCTTGTGCTCCACCAGGGATTGTCTCCCCCCTCCAAGCAGTACAAATATCTGCATCCTTGGCGTTATTATCGGTTCTCTTGTCGCATTCATCCTCCCGTAGACGAAGAACTACTTTTTCAGACCACGGGCGTGACGCTGCTCGTGCTTTTGCGTGAGGGTAGAAAATGAGATATTTGTATCGGCATACCAAGACACGGACATCCTCAATTGTCTCATTGCTCTCACCGGCCCGATCATCGCGATAACTTAACGATGGGAAAGGCTGATTTGTTAGTCGAAGGTGTCGACGTTTAATGACTTCTGTCACCTTCCTAGTCTCTAGACTCTGGATGCTATGATCCCGTGGATCATCGTCATCAATATGAATCATCCAGCAAACTTCGTTTCGTTTCGGATCAAAAACTCCATCAGTTGTCCTAGTCCTCCGAAAGATAGAGCCCCGAATAGTTACATCTGACGACCTTCCATCTTTTACGATGTGGACGATCTTCATAAAGGCCCCATCGCTTAGCTCCACAAATACTTTCGGGTGTAGTCGCACACCATTGTGTGTAAAGTCGTCTAAGCTGAGAAACGGTGTCCGAATTGGTAAGTTCCGGGGTAAGACAATCGAGGACGATGCTCTCGTAGGAGCGTCAGAATCCGAAGAGATTGCCGATGTGCTTGTGTCACCTTCCTCATTCTGATCGAGCCAGTCTATGAATCCTTCCTCGCTCTCGAACTCCTCATCGTCGCTGATTTCTTGGACCGAGTCATGAGCTAGAAACCCATGATAATTCACTACATCTGCAATAGTGATGAGCATATTTGTACGGTGGGCCTATGAGACAAGTACCTTTATTATCTCCTCCGCCTTTTGTGAAGCTTTCATTATCAGTAATAGTCACAATATCCTCATCTCTAGGTCCATTCGTTGAAAATATATCTGTACGGAGCGAGCACTGGAAATGGTGTGTCGAAGATCTGTTCATCTGGATAGCGGTGGAGGTGATAGTTCACCCTCGATATTTTCGTGTCACAAATTATGAGCTGGACGATTGCCAATGCAGAACAGGCCACTGATCGTCCCGAAAGCTGGCAGTGAGGAATGTGAGGATATTGAAAGCAAGAGCAACTTTCTGCTCAGAAATTGAGTCTACAGCAAATGCAGGTGGCACTAAGTGACACTCTGTCAGGTGGCGTAGAGGCCATCTTTGATTCATAAGACATAAGAGAAGGTTGCAAAATCGAAGAAGGGTACGAGATTGTAAAGTGAAGACCTTTCAGGGGTTAGACCGAAATTAAGCCGTTGATCTGTTGTAGAAACAGGCAAACGTTTTGTTATGGACCTTGGGTTGCCCGTTAGGTCATCCCTGATCACAAGTAAATGTGTATAAGAAACCCTTGGGGAAGCAAGACCACGACCGTAGGAGTCTCAGGAAGCACCTATGTCTAGTCTGCAGGGGCTCCTACCACCTCCTTCTAACATCGTGTCCAAAGCTTGCTGAATGGAGAAGAATTGATGTGCACATGTAAAGGACGAGTCAGTCGAATAGCCAACGTCTACAAGCAAGCGCCAAGGATAAAGCATAGCCCATACACTGAATTCGGCCATCTGACAACAGAGTCGGTTCCACAGTATCTAGAAGTGAAGACGTTTTCAATTTGAGAGAAATCCCCTAGAAGATGAGCAACCTTCAGAAAGGTGTCATATTGACGGAGTCAAACAGAGCTAATCCAGTGTTAGGATCTGTCTCTTCCTTGATCCACTCATATGGAAAATAAGAGCGTTACCACAAGATACAGCATCGAGAGGTCAAGAGCACAGCTGTCCGCATGGTGATAGCCAATAATTGTTTCTCTTGATCTGGACGACTCCGGTGCGGGAAAAGATAAGGCCGGCTTGGCGCTCTAGACCATCCTTTCTCCCACAACTGATACTTGATCTGGCATCCAGCCAAGACAATTGGGCTCCTGGGTGCTCTATGAGTGGAGTACGCAACCTCGACTCCTCTCGCAACTGTCCTGCCAAAGTAAGTACCTACTTAAATGCGTAACGTTTCTCTCAGCTCTTTCCCTTCGTCGAGATGAAGCATAAGTATTTTTATAAGATGTTAGACTTCATAGCAATATTCTGCAGAGGCAACTGAATTCTGAACATTGGGACTGAGAGACTCACATGGACCTTCGATCGGGTGCACGCGACCTATGCTAACACTCTTTGTATAGGGATCTTGGCTGAACAACGTATGGAATAATTGGGACCCTTCATACCGACCACGACAGACTGTCAGGTCGAGGCGGACATGCATGAAGCTTTCTATCTACATTAACACCATAGAGTCGATGCATGTGGTCTCGCTCCTTGTGCTGATGGCTGCAAAATCTACAAAAACAAGTGAAACGGGGTTGCAGTGAAGATGTCCCCGTGACAGCGCACAAATCGCGGACATCCCTAGGTATGGGGGGATTGGCACCTGAGATACCCACCGGTACCAGCGCCACTGCAGAAACGCAGCCGTTCCTCACCAATTACACTTGTAGCATATGTTTGCTCACGTCCTCGCGCCAATTTGCCGAGGGGTGAAGGTATAGATTATATGATGGCATTAGAACTAATGGTAATGCGATAAGTTCACTATAAAAGCAGCGACAGTCAGGATATCTTGCCCAGAAGGCTGCGATCATCCTAAAGGCTCGATCCCAGTGATTGCACAGATCTAATCTTGAAAGGCTTACCCACTAGTGATCATTGGATATTATTACTTCGCTCGGCTGGATGCTATGTTCGATGATATTACTCCATTAATTTCGAAACTATGATACTGCTAGGATCACTCGCGTCAGAAGCTGACAAGGCTCGCAGGACAATTGTTCATAGGCTTGGAGACACGGGTCATCAAAGTCCTGAAACCTGCACGACTGGACGAGATTCACGTTTTTATGCTCATCCCTGAAGAATCTAGTACCAATGCTCCTTATTATTCGGAAAGCGCTGTGGAAGCGGTCGCAGAAGGGTCCGCTGGCTAGGAAGAGATCTAAAGGGCAGCTTATGGCGTGGAAGTTGACAAATGTAGCAAAGGTCCCCTATCCAATCCCCGGCAGATGAGAACGGCCTGTTGCATGTAACAATACGATAGGGGTGACTAAGAAACCTGTAAGAACTCTAAGTTGATTCTAGATCTTACTAAAATCATCAGAGAAAGTTCTATACGGCTACAGAAGTTAAGTTCAGGCATAAATACAGAACGCACGAGGGCATAAGGACGTCAAGATTCTTGCACAATCAGAACGATGACTTGTATGTTGAGTCTCAAGCTAGGAGTATGACATCTGAGCGCTTCTATGGCCCGATTTTGCGTGCAATCAAGCTCTTGAATCTGATACCTCGCTGGACAAAATAATGGACTGCGCAACGCAGGATCGGGTATCAGCCTAGAAGGTATGATGGTATAGATAGATGATGGACTCTCAAGATACTACCTAGACAAATGAAGACTTAGATTGACTTCTAGCGCGCTCTGTACCTGCATATACTAGCCTCGTAGTCTGAAAACCCAATTGGAACGAGCGAGGTCTTCCCAATTGCAACTCACACCGTTTCACCAACCCGCCATACCACTGCGTAGAGGCACTATTTGCAACGCATTCGATACTACAGCTAAAAAATTTGAAGAAACATCCATGAGGCTCGCATACGTCACCTTGTGATCACCACCGCTAGAATAGTGCATTTCTTCATTAAGCAAATCTATCTAAGCTACAAAGCTACGGCAGCTTTCAACTGTTTTAGTGCTCTCATTGCTAACACGTCTCCTTTTTCATCTCTCCTATCATAGGAGTTGTCAATTCCCAATCTGTATCATCGTGCGGCTTCGCTACGCCATTATCTCTCAAAGCCTCGATTGATCAAACCAAGCCCAATTTCTTGGTTGTTCCGATCTAATCATCCTCGGCCTCATAACACAGCCGTATTAATACCATCCAAGGTCATATCTGCCATGGCTAAACGCCCGACCCGCGGGTCAGCTGGAAAGAATACCAACTCCCCACCTGCCGTGACAGATGATAACAAGCAGAAATTGTCGAGTCCACCCACTACGCCTGTTACCACGAAGGGCAAGTTGAGCACGAAGGCCGCTTCGAAGAAGCAAACGCCGAAGCGGGTAGAGAGCAATGGGGCTGCCGCGCTAGGAACACCAAATTCGACCACAAAGCCCGGTCCTTCGATTAAAAAGACAACCAAGAAGCAGACACCCAACGCTGAGGCACAAGATGAGGGGAAGCACCCCGCGAACACTGGGAGAAAGCGCAAAAGAGAAGCACCTGCACCAAAGGTGGAGGAGGATTCAGATGAACTTCCACATAATATGGGCAAGCGCCCCTCTGCAAATGCTAAGGTAAAGGAAGAGGAGGTCGAAGATGATAAGTCGTCGCCGAAAAAAGCCGATAATGCAGTAAAGAATACAGCGAAGGAGGAACACGCTGAGGATGCGAAGGAGGTCATCGAGGGTGCCAAAAATGTTGATGAAGTTGAAGGGCCTGTCAAGAAGAAAGCTAAGACAGCGACACCATACGGCCTCACGCCAGGCAGGTCACCTTTTCCAGATTGGCCTCATCCGACCCCAGAGGAAGCCCAAATAGTGCATGACCTCCTGCTTACTGAAATACCCGACAAACGCAAAGCGAGCATAGTGCAGCCAGACACCATTCCGCCGCCCTCTGAACAAGTCGCAGGTTGCGGCCAAGTACCCTCTATCCTCGACGCCCTTATACGCACACTCCTCAGCGCTGCGACGACCGGTAAGAACTCCAGTAGTTCATTCCAAGGACTTGTCAAGAACTTCGGTCTGGAAACCAAGGGCCTAGGCAAAGGCAGTGTCGACTGGAACGCCGTCCGCCTCGCGCCGCAAAAAGATGTCTTCAAAGCCATCGAATCTGGCGGTCTCGCTGACAGTAAGAGCAAAAACATCAAGGCGATCCTGGACATGGTCTACACAGACAACGAAGAGCGGCGCAACGCTCTCCTCAAGGCCAAGGAGGCAGGCGAAAAGTTCACAATTGAGCAAGAAGCGGAACTGCTACTACTACAACAAGGCGTCCTAACGCTCGACTACTACCACGTCCTATCAACCGAAGACGCCCTCACCACCTTCATCAAATACCCTGGCATCGGCGTCAAAACCGCCTCCTGCGTCGCTCTCTTCTGCATGCAACGCCCCTCCTTCGCAGTCGACACACACGTCTTTCGTCTCTGTCAATACCTCGGCTGGGTACCACCAGACAAAACGCTTGCTCCGCGCCAGAAGAAACCTGATAGAAACTCCACTTTCTCGCACTGTGAGGTCAGGATCCCGGATCATTTGAAATATGGCTTGCATCAATTATTCCTGAATCATGGGAAGAAGTGTCCACGATGCAGAGCTGTTACGGGACAGAATAGCGCGGGGTGGGCAGAGGCGAGGTGTGTTATTGAGCATTTGGTGAAGAGGTTGGGAGCGAAGAAGGGGGGGTTGGATAATCGAAAGAAGGGTTCTAAGACTAAGAAAGGCAAGAAAGTTAATGATTACGAGGACGAGGAAGATGAGGACAGCGAAATGGAAGATGTTGCCGATGGAGCTGCATCTGACGCTGGAGAAGAGACGACTACGAGTCCCAAGAAATCTGCGAGGAAGACTCGAGCATCTGCTACTCCGAAGAAATCTTTACGAGCAATAAAAGCTAAGAAAAGCGCCAAAGCGAAGAGTGCTAAACATGTCGACGAAGACGACGATACGGAGATGAGCGAGCTGACGGATGCACCGGAAACGGAGTCTGAATATACTGAGAACGCTGATGAGTATTGAGAACATATATCAATCGGAGACTTTGCTCGCATTGGAATTTGCTTTTGGCTTTGAGACCAATGGATAGCATAAGTGCTTATATGAGGGCGAGAGCACAAAACGGCTGTATTTCTACCAGCTTTCTGATATGTATTCCTGACTTGTAATTTTCATCATATTACTACTAGCACTAGCGAAATTATATATCTAGCATGAGGTGGCATGGAGTCCCGTTTCCAGCAATGGTAGTAGGCATTAGCATTAGCATTAGCATTAAATCGATACCCAACTCCGTCACACTGCCTCCACACGCCCATCTTTACTATCTCCTTTTCTCCTCCTCATGGATGTTCCTCTTGTACATATGGTCCCATCTCCCTCTACATATTTTATCCATTCATCCATTCACCTCTTTCTCCCTTACAAATCCCACCATGCCTTCCTCTCTTCCTCCCTTACATGACCCGCCATGCTTTCCTTCCTTTCTTCCTGATCTTTCCCGTCTCCCTTCGCTAATAAACGTACTTTCCGTTACGGATAGTTAGATAAATGGACAAGTGTTCTCGTATAGCTAGCTCAGCTTAATGTCTTTGTTCATAATTTGTAACTGGGAATGGTATTGGTTATTTTGGTATGATTCTTACTAGGTGTTCCTCGGTGACGTACGTTACCATGGGTTGTTAGGCCTTATATTGTCGATGTGGTCTTAAGGTAACGAGGAGGAAGAGGTTCGGGTGTGAGTTGATGGATGATTTGTTGGTTGCATGTATTGGTGTTCAGGTTTGGATTTTGAGGTGCGGGATGGGAGGAGAGGGTCTGATGGTTTTGATGAGATTATGGGTAGTGATGCTGGGGAGTGAAAGAGGGAGTAGGAGGTTGATGGGGTCGGGTGTGAAGAGGCATGGCATGTTGGTAGTTTAATGCGGAGCTGTAATGGGTTGAGGGTCGGTAGCGTTGAGGTATATGCTTAGTGCGCTGGGTGCTCCTCGGTGATGTATACGTTATCATAGGTTAGTAGGAGAAGTGGTGCTCTTCGCGTATTGATTTGGCGCGCATATCGTGATCATTCTCTCGTACCCATAGTTGAATAGCTGGGGTCTTAATATCGAACTCTTTCTTCGCCGCTCCTAAAAGCGCTGAGAGGACTTCCCATGTACATCCACCCTCTAGTGTTTTGAGAAGATGCTCTTGCCGAGGAACGATGCCAACACCTTTGCAGATAGGGTCTTCGCGGTAGGATGAGTCGGTTCCATACGGTGCAAAGGCAATGTCCCATGGATGATAATCCGGGACAACCCTAGCAACCAAGGCCCTGACGGCTCGCGCGTTCTGTTCCTCGATGGCTTCCCAGAGACCTTGCTCGGCTACCTCACCACTAGTGGAATTGACTCGGTCAACTTCGGCGTTTCCCCGTATGAGTACTTCAAGGAATTCGCATTTTGCATCGGTCCATGGACCATGTAGTAGCTTCTCTGGTATCTGGCAGCCTTCAACACCGCCGCAAATCCTCCATTTGCTGAACTGTGGTGCCTTATGAGTAAATTCAACCTCTCGATCGTCCCAACTAAATATTTCGCGTTCGCGGAGAGTGACCAAACCATCCTGGAGTCCGACACCTAACAGGACTTCTCGTTTTTCAGGTTCATCGATCCATTTAATCTCCCAGTATGATTTATTCTCACGGTGTGGCGGCATACCCATTTGGCTCCTCCTTGCACAATCGATGCGGGCAGCATTGTCTTCGAGGTATCGTCTGACTACAGGCTCAATCTCCTTGGTGACCAGAGGGCCGTCTTCCATCCATCGTATTCTCCGCGCACCTAGTTCCCGTATGATGGTATGGACGATGTAGTCTGGTATTAGCTGCCTGAAGAACGGCAGGGTCATCCACCGTAGCCGTAAGATGGCTGACTGAGCCTTGGCTTGTTCATGCAATGTGGGGAAGACATCAGAAACACGGCAAGGATACTCGAAGCTGTTTGGAGTGCTCAGCGTTCTGAGCACGAGCTGACTCTTAATACGCGTTGAATTGAGCTTTTGGCCGATGGGCAGGGAGGCTTGGGGTAGACTAGGATTCAAGCAGTAGTAGAATATAACTTCCAGTAATTCAACAGGTAGTCGTTCGAGGTATGAGAGGGGTCGTGGAAAGGCTGTTTGTTGTAATGTGGGAGGATCCTCACGGGGCAGCTTTGCCATCGGCGAGGAGGTTCTTGACGCAGGAGAGAGGGGACGTTTGCCTTTCGGGTCCGTCGAGTGTAACGGCCGAGCAGATGCCCTTTTGCCGCGAATCTTGATCGGCGTCTTATCCATAATCAAGGGCAGTGTGAAATGCAGGATCCTGGTCAATTGAAAGTTCTTGTGCGGATTTTTGTGCGTGGTGCTGATCGTCGGATGTAACTCTGGTGTATGCTGGTGTATGCCGGCGTAAGTTAATAAGTGACGCCACAATGATCGACCGTCACTTGCCGCGAACACTTCTTAGCTGTGGCTGATCACGCAGATCATTACCTCATCTCCTGTAGCTCTGTAGATCACTGTTTCCTATCCGGAGAAGTGTGGCGGTGCGCATCATGAACTGGCTTCAATTCCAAAGCTAAAAGAGCATCTCGTGATTATGAGTCGAACTACTGAATCGTGGCGCATCGTATCAGCGCAGTCTTGAAGCGCCTCCCATAGGACAGAGCACATGTGACATCACTGTGCAGGGGACCCATCCGGGTTGGATCAATGTTATAAAGAGATGAGGTTCTCCCGGGTTTCAAGGAGATTGCATCTGCAAATTACCTTTACCCATTCGGAATTCGGAAGTGACGAAACAAGTCGCGCTTGCCACGAGCGCCAACTATTTGGTCCTCTTAAATACGAAACTTTTGTAAACTGCCAAACACTTCAGCAACAAAAATTCTACACACCAGCAACCATCCAAGTCCTACCTTTACAAAGAAGCCGCTTCAAGCGCTAAATCAGTCACAATGGGTGCCGTAGTATCATGTGTAAGTGCACCTTTGCCAACTTGAGTTTACTCGCCTGCAGTGCTGGGAAATGCTCCTATGCGCAGCTGTCCTACGCTCGAGAATTCCAGCTTCCGGGCATAAGCTGGAAGCTGCTATCGCATAAGATTTACAGAATGCTTACTTGTTACCCTAGATCGAATCCATCTTTCAAACCATCGGGGCATGCCTCATGGCCATCGTTAACGGCATCGGAGCCGTCCTCCAGGCTATCATCAGCGCCATCGTTGGCCTGTTCGACATCATTATCTCCTGCTTGACATGCGGCCGCGGTGGAGGACGTCGGCACAGGGGGACGAGTGCGGTCTAGTCCCGGGGAATGTCAGAGGCCCTCGGGGAAGGGGAAGGAGGTCAAGACATTCTCAGGATGTGCGAAGGAAGTTGCTATGAACAGAATGTGCGAGGTTGAGCTTTGAGTCGCGCGATGATACCACTGTTGTATTTTTTTTCTGTCAGGAGGATAGTAGACAGTAATGGAAGTTAGTAGAACAGAGAATTGAATTGAATGGTTCTCGAAAGTCCCATAAACTATTGGAGCGACAGCGAACGAACATGTTTCGACAAGAATCCGCGGTTTGATGCCAAGTATACATCAGTAGGTACCTACCTAGTCCAAGGCGGCAGAATGACGCGTGTGTAGACCCTAAAAATAAGCCCTCCTCACCATTCCATGGCCAACTTTAACCAGCTTCCTGGAGATGTACCATGGCTCGAGATATTGATCTTCATACTCTCAATTGGTTTGGTCTTGACTGTCTTCAATTACGTTGTTCTCAATGACAGCAATGAACAGCCTGTCACCTTTGACGTCCCAATCCCTGAGCAATGCTCCCCAAAATGGAAAGGCGAAGTGCTGGACCGACCTAGCATCAAGGTATTTGCTTCGCGCATAGCATGTCGTTGCAGAAAGACTCATACTAGCTACAGGTGTCGGGTTCAAGCGCTATACAGTGCTATTGCCCGGCCAATGGACGCCTACTCGGATTCGTGAATCCTTCTACACCTGATGGAATCGACAGAGCGATAGCCAAGGCGAAAAAGGCACAGAAAGAATGGTCGGAGACGACATTCAAGCAAAGGAGGAGGGTTCTGAAGACTCTACTGAAGTACGTTACCATGATGTATAGCAACAATATTAGGGCTATATGATTGACGGGCTGCCTTCTGCAGATATATTCTTGATCACCAAGAGACCATAGCTACGGTAGCATGCCTAGACTCAGGGAAGACTAAAATCGACGCATCTTTGGGAGAGATTCTGGTTACGGTGGAGAAATTGAAATGGACAATACAGCATGGAGAGAAGGCTTTGAAGCCGGAGAGAAGACCGACGAGCTTTTTGATGATGTATAAATATAATGAAGTAAGATGGGAACCATTGGGCGTCGTCGCGGCTTGTGTGAGTTGGAAGTAGGTTTCTTTTCTATCAAGTCATGTATCGACCGTTTCCAGTCGACTGACTTATCGCAGCTACCCTGTATGAACACACCGACCTCATGAACTCACTCCTACTGATCAATCACATAGTTCCACAACTTTATGGGACCCCTGATATCCGCTCTCTTCACCGGTTCTGCCATCGTCGTCAAAGCCTCTGAAAACACAGCTTGGTCGACCCAGTACTTTGCCTCCATAGCCCGCAGCGCACTAGCCTCCTGCGGTCATTCACCCAACCTCGTCCAACCTCTCCTCTCCTGGCCTCAAGCTGCTGGCCATTTGACCTCTCACCCGGATATCAGCCATATCACGTTCATTGGGTCTCGCCCCGTGGCACACCATGTCGCAGCATCAGCTGCAAAATCTTTGACATCGGTGTGCATAGAGCTGGGAGGCAAGGACCCTGCTATCATTCTGGACGATGTCAAGAACTTGCACCAGGTAGCCAGCATACTAATGCGAGGGACATTCCAATCAGCCGGCCAAAATTGCATAGGAATCGAGCGCATCATCTGCCTTCCGAAGATGTATCAAGGCCTCATCTCTATTTTAGGCAAGCGGGTCAAAGAGCTACGGACAGGTTCATCTTTGGACGATCCAGATGACGTAGACGTTGGCGCTATGATCTCAGATACCCGTTTCCAGCAATTGGAGGACCTCATAGCAGATGCGGTTAGTCAAGGTGCTAGATGCCTAGTTGGTGGAAAGAGATATACGCATCCCAAGTACCCTAAAGGCCATTACTTTCAACCAACCCTCCTCGTTGACGTCACTCCATCTATGCGAACAGCCAATGAGGAATTGTTTGGCCCTATCTGCGTTCTTATGCCTGCTACCTCAGTCACTCAAGCCATCGAAATTGCAAACTCGACCCTTTATGCCCTTGGCGCCAGCGTCTTCGGCACGAATGCTTCCGCCCTACAACGTGTCACCAACGAGGTAAAGGCAGGGATGGTCTCTGTCAATGACTTCGCTGTTTACTATGCTGTTTCGCTCCCCTTTGGTGGCGTCAAGGGTAGCGGCTATGGTAGGTTTGGCGGAGAGGAAGGACTGAGGAACATCTGTAATACCAAGGCGGTTTGTCGTGATAGGTTGCCCGGATGGATTAAAACAAGCATACCACCTGCACTAGACTACCCAATTACTGGAGCAAGAAGGGGCTGGGAGGTTTGTAGGGGTGTAGTAGAGTTGGGATATGGTATTAGGCTACGTATGAGAGCAGGGGGTCTATGGAGGATCATAAGAAATGGGTAGTCTGTGGTGAGGCTTTCCGCATATCTCTGCGTACAATGAGAGGTTCAGAGAAGTAGAGAAGTAGAAGGCCTCTGATTAAACTGCTCCGGGTCTCAAACTCATACGCACCTGCCGAAAAGGTATACCTCGGTGCTTGGCCGGAGTACGGCGATATTATTGGCCGTCCTTTCCATAAAGATGGCCTTCATCTCATCTACAGCTTGGCTGATGAATAAAATCATCATCACCGTCATCCAACTATTTCATCCCTACTCCCACAAAAGTGTCTTTTTCATCAATTGTGTCAAGCCTCGACTGGTCCGTTAGGCATAGTCTATGCACGGCAGGTGTGTTGATCTATGTTTGATCGCCGGCCTCCAGTTCAATGCGGCTGAGTATGTAAAGAACTTTTGTCTGGCCCTATCACTGACTAGCGAAGCGAGATATGGCTGGAGGCATCCTAACGCGGTTAAGACCATGCAGGGGACTTTTGTCTCGTCCAATACTCTAAGAGCTGACTTGGGTGGGGGTTATTAGTCATGCGCAGAGAGCTTTGTGAGAGGTCGCCCTAGGTATGTTTTGCCTGATTCTGCCTATCTTACGAGGATCCTCCTTACACACCACCCACTTAACGCGATAGTCTGGAATGTGCAATATATATATGGCTTCTTCTGCTCTGAATTTCCTCTTTCTTCCTTTACCACATGCAATCAGACTATAGGTCAATGCACTATTCTTCTCTCAGCTGCATTGATTTCTCGCATCACGTTTAAGTCTTTCAAAGCTTTGCCTTCACACGCCTCGGTCTCAACCACACACTCTTTGCTACGTGATAATGGAGTTCCAACGCGTCCGAAGACCAGAGGGTCCTCGAGACTGGGAAGCCCGAAGAGCTGTCATCACCGATCTTTACATTGCCAAGGATGTGGCATTGGATGATTTGATGAAAATCATGGAGGACGAGCACTTTTTCAAAGCCACGTATGATCAAGTTCACAATTGATTTACATTCTACGTGCTAAGAGGCCTCCTGAAGGAAAAAACAGTACAAGACATATTTCACAAAATGGGTTTTAAGAAAGAACATCAAACCCTCCGAGTACAGTGCTATGATCAAAAAAAGAAAAGAACGTGAAAGAAGAGGGCAAAGACTCAGCGTTTCGGCTTCGGGGCACCCTGGTCGATGACGCGAAGATTATCAGGTACCAGAAGAAGACAAAGATAGACGATGGAAATGAGATAGCTGAGGCTGGTACGTACGATTCATAAAATGCACATTGTTAGTCCACGGTGCTAAAGAGCAATTAGAAACCCCTGAGAGTCTAGGCTGCTTCACACCTTCACCTGTTGCGAGGAGTCCCAATGCTCCTAGCCCGGATTCTCAGCAGTCCCAATCCCTTGACGTGTCAAGTAATTGGATAATTTCACCATCCGATCAAGCCCTTCTTGTGCCGAGTCCACTTCTCTTCTCCCTCAAATCTCCCGATCACGAGGTGTATTTCAAATACTCTGAGTTCGTAAGGGCATTATTGGGTCGAGCGCAATATGGTTGTACTGTGACGCTGGACGCTGGATTAGGCATGTCGGAGAATGTGCCTTTTGAAACCATGGAAGACTTAGCAATTGACTTACTGAATTTTCTATTACGAGTCGATGAGATAGAATCTTCGCTCTCCCCGCTAGTGACCTGCCTTGATAAATATACCCCTGAGCAAGAAATGGTGGGCTCCAAGATACGGCGACCTTGTTTCTTCCACTTCCTTCTTGCACTGAAATACTCCGAAATCTGCGCCGTGTATCGGATTATTACTAGTCTAAAAGAGCTCCCCTCCAGCATACAGGGATTTGGATCTTCCGACTTTTACCGACTGCACATCCTAGGTACGAACGTGGTAGTGCGAGTACGTCAAATAGGGTACCACAGTATATATCACGCGTCAAAGTCTTCATGCTCGATCACATCTGACTCGGAGCGAAAGCACAATCCGCGTTGTCGCCGCAGCGGATCATGCGAAACTGTCGACAGCAGGAATTCCTTCCGGACCGACTCTGTCGTTGATTGGAAGGAGTTGTTGTACGGATACAACTAGTGAGCCGCGACGTGGGCCTGTGTCGAAGCACATCGCACGAGTTTTGGACTACTCGAGCAAGACGGCTGAGGGGGCCGTTTTTGTACCCAGTGTTTTATCCCCAGGACCCAGGCACTGAAAAGGGAAGGATGTAGCTATTGGGCAACTGTGTCATGCATAATTCACCTTTCGTTTCAGTTTTACGAATATTGAGTTCAATGACTCGACATCTAGCCGCAACACTTGCAAAGGAAATTCACATTGGCTCAGTGGTGAAGAAGTTCCGGGACTAGTGTCTTGTGATGAAGCTGAAGCCGCTGCATTGAAAATGTATTGATGGGTTCTGGGTTTCGGATGCTACGTAAAGTTCGAGAATCAGGCTGCTCGTCGACTCTTGAATTTGTTACATCCATATTTTCCATTCCCCTAATAACATTCCCCATCCACATGTTCCCTCCTCCCTGCCATCTTGTATCACACGATCCTCCCAATCCCATCCCATCCCTCCTCCCAACCCCTCCCCCCTTACGCCACATACCATACAATATCATCATCCCATCCGCATTTCGAACAATGATAATAACACACTTCCTAGAAAGGTACGGCTGCAGCTCGACGCTTCATACCAGCAACCCTACAGACATTATACTGTTGAGCTGGTATCTCGGCACATCTTTGACATAGGGCTTCATCATAAGTCGAGATACTTACGCTGTGGTACGAGACTTGGACTTGTCTGAATTCATGCATTTTTCGGGAAGGGGCTGATTCTATGTTGGGTCTGGCGGGTTGAATAAGAGTAGTAGGTAGGGGAGGGGATGCGGGGGTGTGGGGAGGCGTGGTGAGAAAGGGGTTTCTTGGGGAGGAGGGGGGGAGGTTTGAGAGGCCTTACTGTGAATATTCTACGCTATGGTGCGTGTCTAGAGGAGTATGGTTTGTTGTTGAGCAATATATCTAGCTTTTTGTTTGATTTTGGTAAAGTGGTTCGGGATATGGGATGAGGGAAGAGGGTAGGGTGGTGGTGAGATTGAGGATTTTCTGGGGGTTGGGAGGCTAATACTGTGAGATTTTTGCGCTATGGTGCGTGTCTAGAGGAGTATGGTTTGTTTCTGAGCAGGTATTTGGTTGTTTGATTGATTGTGGCGATTGTTGTTTTGATTTTGGTGAAGTGGGATGGGATTTGGGATGGGAAAAGAGGGTAGGGTGGTGGTGAGATTGAGAATTTTTTCTGGGGTTCGAAAGGTAGATACTGTGAGATTTTTACGCTATGGTGCGTGTCGTCTGGAGTATGGTTTGTTTTTTGAGTAGGTATTTGGTTGTTGGTTTGGATTAAGTGGGAGGACTGGCGTCTAGATTGAGGGGGTTGGGGTAGGAGGTGGTAAGGGGGGATAGTGGTAGCGATTGTATTTGGGGTTCATTACTTTTATGGTTTGGATTAGGTTAGAAGTCAAGGGAGTGGAGCGAGGGCGTTATAGCGGTAGTGGTGAATTTTGGGGCAAATATACCTAGTTTTCTTTGCTGTTGGGCTACAATCGCTGGTCTCTGCATCATACATCGTGTTTTGGCGGTGGGGATGTTGATACACCAGTAGTGAGATCGGGCTTGTCGGTTTTGAGAGGAATCTTATGGGATGTGGGATCGATTGGTTGTAGTGTAGTCGTTTGTTCAGAGTTGGGGCGGTCTTCGCACGGGTTGAGGAATCTGGTTATGTAGGTGGAAAGTCGAGCACTCTGATGTGTATAGGCTTCTTGCGTTGGCTTTGAGACGGTTGTTCAGATGGTTTGGTCGAATTGAGCTTGGAATAGGTGAGACTTTCTGGTATTTTTGGGTCCTGGGTATGTGGTTTCTGGCTTTGCTGGCTACACCGTATGTAAACCATTGAGTAGACAATTCGTGTATGAATGTGCAGTTAGGTGCCTTAGCCATATGGCGTTGATATCTTTGATGATCTATCAAATGACAACATCACGGGTGTTGGTTGTCGCGGGCGTGTTCTCGGATCCTGGTATAAATATGAGCTGCTAAGTTAAGAAGTCGGTCATATGTCCAGAAGGAGATGGTTTAAGGGTTGGAGATGGGATAGGACATTACTGTCCGAGGTGTGTAATGAGATTTTTGTTGAGTAAACCACATAGATTCGGCTTCAGAGTCAGCTTTAAGATCTAAGAATAGAAATCTTGGGCGAGGCTGTGACGCGGTTGGAAGGATGAGGCACGTGGTTCAGGAATAGCACACTTTTGCCGCGTCAAACAGAGAAAGGCGTAAGGCCACCAGTGTAGGATGTCAAGGTTTTGGAGTTGCAAGCAGTTGGATGGCACGGATCGCTAACAGCGTGTATAATCATGTCAAGATCTTCGTATTTCTAGGTTCGTGCCTCAATGATTCGTGTTGCCGTTGTTTCAAGTGCCGCGTGTCAAGATTAAGAAGCGCCCCCAGATTAGATGGCCCCCATTGTGGCCCAGAAACTGTAGGATTTGTTTCGAGTTGTTCTGATCAAGGTGTCAAGGTTTGATTTAGGGTTGCTGTCACACAGCAGCTTCTTTCAACCTCCTCATGTGAGTTTTTCGGAGCCGACTTACTCAAAGACAGTGGCACATAGGACACAGCATAGGAAAAACTTAGACACTATTTTTGTACCAGAGTGACATCTCCGTGCAAATATTTCTTGTGATGACATGCTTGAAAATGCTTCCTTAGAAATTGTCCAATGACGGCCTTTACCAGCATCCAAGATTGCGGCTGAAGTTTTGATCGATTGATGGTGCATGCTGCTGACTACAACTGCTAAGGATGACTCCAAACCTTGTCACTCACACGTGGCATTTTCTCCGCTTATTGTCAAATCTGATATGATAAGATAGCCTTTTCATCTGGTCGCGAATCTGTGCATACACCAATATTGGCGTTAGAATCTTCAACGGCAACGGTCATGGTCAAGTCAGACCGGGCACGTTGCTCGTATGTTAGCCATAGCCACACGGAGTCTACGTGATAGCTAACGATAGAGGATCACATACGAACATGAGCAACGTTCCAGTACGGTAGGATTGTAGTTGGGAAAAGCAGCCACGTTGTTGATTTAGTGCGAATCTGTCAAAGTTCTTCGGTTCTACGGCACGGAAAGAAGACTTAGCCGTATCAGGAAGCTGTATTAGAAGGCACTTAACTTGATGCGACTTTTTGATGACTGTTTTGGTCATCTTGGAGTAAGCCCCCTGCTCAAAAGTGTTATGGGCTTTGCGGAGCGTCCTTTTCGAGGATGGACTTGCGATTTCCGTGGTGGTCATTGGTGTTAGTAGCGGGAGAGGCTGTGCGGCTCTTTTTTAGCCAGGGGCGCTGACAGTTGCTAGCCCTAATGCAGTTGGTTTGGGGCCATTTGAAATCCCCAATCTGGCTTATTTTAGGACATTTGATCAGCGCTAGTGAGCGCCGTCTCTTCAAAAAGGACTAAGCGGAACCTTAAATCCCACAATAGATGCAGGTTGTGTCTCGAATATCAAAACTTCTACACATCTGACTACAGTGTACAACTCTTCAAAACTATTCTGAGTCTCTGCCTCGTGATGATTGGGGCAGTGGGATAACGTTTGGTTTAATACTATACTGTGTTTGGGTTGCTTTGGATTATTTTGATGTCACTTCGCATTCCTTCCATGCTTATGTTCCTGCATTGGCCTACCAAATGGCATCGACTGCGCATCATCTGTGGCTTCCCCACGTGTCGTACCTGACCCAAATGCGGGCACATCCGTCGTGCAGAGTAAGAGACACGACGCCCTCGTGGCTTGGAGATTCAATTACAACCTTGCATCCATCATCATTCTGCATAGAGCGGCTACTCTTTTTGGTCTCTCCAATGACACCCCTGGGCATGCTTGCAACTACGACTTCGACCACTTGGAGCTTCCTACTGCTGACGGGATCGGGTTATGTCTACAGTCTATGTTGATGCTGACCTATTGAGTAGACAGTGCTCAGGTTTCCCAAGATGACAGGGCGTTTCCGCCGCAGAGTATAACTTCATGCCGTCTCCATCATTTGTAACATGCACCTCAGTCCCAAAGTTCATGCAGTGTAATCGAAACCACTTCATCAAGTCTCAAGTCGTCTGTTTCATATCTTCTCTAGTTTCACTTATTCACTCAAGTCTAGTGCTAATTCAGGCTACTACGGTTCAGCTAAACTCTTTCAATACTATTGGAAATCATCTGTGACTTGGAGTGCAGTCACCACCTAGCAGATTCGGGCACGGTCTAGATCTTTCAGACGATTATCCGAAGTCTATATAATATCGTCTCACCCAGCTATCATGGGCCATCAGACAACCTCCAGTTCACAGAAAAAGCCATCTCCTACAACTTCCAGCAAATCTTTCTCATCTTCATCATCAAAACATTCAATTCCAGCAACGACAGCCTTGTCAAGCTTAGGATATTTCCCAGCAGTAGCAAATTCCAACGTTCCATACGAGTCTCCCTACGCTCAGAACAAAGATAGAAAATCTGCCTCAAGATCTACCAGTGAACTAACCCTACTGAGTGCGCCAACTCCTATCCGGGCATCTACTTCAGCATACAGCAGCTCTTCTTCGGGAGGATCACTATACACTTCATCTCCAGCTCCTCCACAATACAGGCAGACTACACCAGGCACCATGAGTAATTCCAGGACTATGAGCTCGGTGAGTCAATTCTTTACATTTGTCAGCGTTTTCTGTCGTCATTTGTCTATGCCTACACCTCCGTCCTTACCTGCGCTGTTTTCTCTAATATCTGATGTTATATCAAATATCGAGAGAGCAGTGACGTTATTGGCGTTCTCGCACTCGGCTCGCTGCTGCCCCTTGTCTAGCGGCGGGGTTAGCGTTGAGCCGTACCCGAATGTACCACCACGTGTCGACCACTACTGTACTTAGTCTAATTCCATTACTAATTCATGCTGCTCAAGAACGACAAGGACCAACTTATTCGCTCGCTACGCACACATCGTATCAACACCCTCTCTGAATTACGCCGAATCGAGAAACTCTTCGCGTCCAACCATGCATCAGACGTTACTGAAGCCATGACAAGTGCCTGGGCACACTACGTCAACTCCAACAATCTTCTCAGTGAACTTCGAGGCATGACCAAAAACTACCCCTTCAGCTCAGAATGTCTCGATGAAGCCAAGTGGCAAGTCATCGGCGACCCCGCAAGTGTACGCAGCTGGAACTACTGCTGGCTGATTTTGACAAAGATCAAGAGCGAGTAAGTCACAATTCCGTCCCTAAATCTCGCGATATACCGCGTCATAAGACGAGGCGCAGTGCTGACCCATATTACGAACAGAGGCCTGATCAAAAAGCACGCTCAGCTCCTTGCCGTCAAGCCTGCTATGTGGGGAGGACGCAACCCATCCTCCGCCAGCGTCGACAAACTCGCTGCTGCATGCCAGACCGAATGGACGCGTGCTCTGGATCAGATGCTTCGCCAGTGGGCGACGCCTCCCAGTACGTCTGGTAGATGAGTCGCTTGATATCTATTAACTTGCAGATGCTGATGCTCGACACCCGTTTCAGTCAGACATGATATTAAACTAGAGGACTTGGAATTGTAACACTATACTGTCTTTTGCATTTGGCATGGAGCTTGGGGGAGAGGGTGCATTGGGACGGAGTTTTTGTCATTTCTGCTTTGCATTTCAGCTGGGCTGGGAATGCTGCTCTCGTTGGCATCATGTTTTGCTTTGCTTTGCTTCCGGTATGTTTGACATTCTTTTGCTCTTGCTCTACAAAAGCCTGGCTTCTACAACTTCGCTGCTCTGGCTAGATGCGAATACCCTGTACACTTGATGTATACTACACGTGGCTCTTAGCTAGTCTAGAGAACCTAATGTTTTGCAACAACGATTGCCACATTCGCTCACATCAGAAGTTCCTACCCATTTTCCCAGACATTGACTCGCTATTTTTACACAGCTCTTCTGAGGTCCAGACCAATACCTGCAGCCTAAACCAATCAACAGAATTTCCTCGTCTTCGCACTCCGCTTCCCCCTAACCACCTCGCTCACATACAACACTGCCACCCCATTTCCAAACATTGACTCACTGTTCTCACACACCTCTCCTCAGGTACAGCCATATACCTGCCTCCTAACCCAATCAACAAATCCCTCCCCGTTCATCTCCGCGCGCCTACCTCCGTCCCCATTGACGCATTCAAAACAGAAGCTATTCTCCGGCCTCTCCCACAAATTCCAAATACCATCCTGTATGACACGTCGTCGCGATTACTCGAAAAAAAACTCCGTTGTCAGCCTAATTTCTAAGCCACGTTTTCTTGGCACTGACTAATCCCGTAGGGCTTATCTACGTCATACCTACACCGTACACCGTACTTCTACTACCTGACTACTACCTTTTCAGCAATATTTTCCCTTTCCACGTGCCGTTGTCTCACCGCATTTCGAATGTTCTAATTTTCGTTCTGGAATGTCAGATTTGGATTTCGAAGGCTCTATTTTCTTCCGTTCGAAGCCATGGGGTTGGTGGTGCTGAGGTGAGATCTGATTTTGAGCTGTGACGCAGGTGGGTAAGGAGGGAATAGGGGGTGAGTCATAGGGCTAAGGGGGTGAGGATAGGAGGAAGGGAAGCGGAGGTCGCCTGGGTAGGGAAGAGGTGAGGTGGGAGGTTTCAAGTTACTCGGCTTGGACGGGGGAAGGGTTGGTGGTGAGGTTTTTCGTTGGAAATTAGAACTCCTAGACCCGCAAAGTATAGTTAGGGCTAGGTTAAGGTTAGGGTTATTAATTTAAAGAGATAATTATTAACCTAATTTAATAAGATCTCTCTAGCTTCCCTTATATAAATTTTAGAATAATAAATCTTTATTATTTTTATAATTAACTACTTAATCCTTTATATTTAATTATTATAATTATAATTATTATATTCTAAAGAGTTATAAGCTTAGGTTTAGTCTTATTATACCTCTAATAATTAATTTATCTAATATTAAAACTAATATTATAAAAATTTAGTATTATTACTACTTTTTTATAAATACCTCTTGTTAGAAACTAATAGTATAATAGGGGGAACGCACTATTAGTAGGACATTATAGAACAGCTTAATAATAAGTTATATAATAGTTTAAATAGTTCAGCAATTAAAACGTATAAACTAAGAAATTTAAATAAATTAGGGATTAATTTATATAAACTATAAGGAGTTTAAATAGTTTATARATTAACTCTATTAAACTTAATAATCTTAGTAGACTTTCTTATATTTATATAATTAAGGCTTTTACCTATAGTTTAGATCTCTTTATATTTAATTTTATAATTAAATTAATAGTTATTTTTAGCTATTAAAGACCTACCTAAATCTTATATTATTAAGTAATATAAAGTTATACTTAACTTACTTTATTCCTCTTTAACCTTTAATTACTTATCTTTAGAAGATCTTATAATATTAATTTATAATACTTTAAATACTTTTAAGTATAAGTTTATTAAATTAAAAAAGTATAATTTAATCTATCCTAAATAAAACTATCTAAACTAGGTATTATAATAGTATTAATAATAAATTTAAGAAAAATATTAAGATTACCTAACTAAAYTTTTATTATARAGAAAGAAAGAAGCTTAAAGAGTAGCTAATATAAATCTAATTCTACCTTTACTTCTATAATAATATACTGGTTAAATAATATACGGCAGTCGCTATTACCTTTATATATAGAGATRTATAGAAATAGATATAACCTTACTTATAAAGATACTTAAATAACCTATTAAATATATTAGAAGTAATAATATAGATAAAAAAATTTACCTATTTTAAAACTAAACTTTATAAAGTTTTCGTACTATCTAATAAAATAAATTAGGCGGTACAGGTCATCCAATATATTAAATAAAAAAAATTTATAGTAGAGTATATAAYAYAGTTCTAATAATATATAATTAAGACTAAATAAGACGACGACGCACTTATAATAATATATAGAAGGGGGTTAAAAGAAAATATTAAGAATAAACTAATAAGRACTAAAGTAAGCTTARATATATTTAATAAACTCTAAAAAGAAGCTATCTAGATTAATAATAATCTTTTTAAAAAAGCTATAAAAAAAAGATATAATAAAGNATTAATATAATATAAGCTATTATTATAAAGGATAAAGCTAAAGGAATAAATAAACTATTACTAAAGTAGGATAATCTAGAACTTAAGATAATACTAGTAAACTAGGGGGATTATAATAATAAAGAAATAATTACTTAATATATTAAAAAACTAAAAATAGTAGATAATAAAGCTTAGAATAATCTAATAATTATATCTAATTAATAGGAATATTATCTTTAAGGATTTTTATATAAAGTATAGGATAGTATACTCCTACTAATAATAATAAGACTTAAAAATCTAGAATAATATAATAGGTATTATAATAGGTTCTAAGAATTAAAGATTAAAAAACTTAGACTAGATTAAAATAGGAAGGTTTAAAATAAATAAAAATATAATTAGGAAAATAACTCTAATTAGGAGTAAGTAAATTAAGAAGAGAAATAAAAACCTAAATTACCTATAAATTAATAAAAAGAATAATAGAAATAGTAAGAATAAGACTCCTTAATTAAAAAATCTTAAGATTATTAATATAACTCTTATTATTAATAATACAATAAAGTATACTAGAGTAAATATATAAATATATTTTACTTAAAATATTATAAYATAAGATAAGAGGCTAAAGGGATTATATATATATTATAATACTACTTATATACTTACTACTATTATAACTTAGATATATATATATAATACTTAATATAAAAAAGGGAAGCAGCAATATTCTTAAGATAGCTTAAAAAATAGTATATAATATTAAAATAAGAACTAAGAGGAGACTATTAAAAAGAAGAGTATAATTATATTTCTTAAGAAGTATACCTACTTCTAAATTATTATATATATATAGATAAAAAAATTAAAGCTAGATTCTACCCTATAAAATACTTTAACCCTAAGATAGGAGAAGTAGGAAAAGGTTATTCCTTTATAATAAAAATAATTATAGGGAAATAAATACTATAACCCCTATAAGAGAGCTGAACTTAACAGAGTATAACTAACTTATAAAAAAACTAGTTAAGATTAATAACTAAGGGGCTATTATAATAATAAACTTAGAAATAATAGGGAACTTTATATTAAAAATATTAATATAAGTCTAGAACCTACTAATAGTAAGTAAAAAAAAACCCTATAAACTTTAAATAACTAATAAGTCAGAGGCTTTATTAAGAGATATTAGTAGGGAAATAATCCTATTAGATATTATTTTTTAATAATATTATAAGGAAGTTACCTTTAATATAGTTTAGATAGTTAATTACTATATTATATTAAATATATCTTAGTTAAAGAAGCAGAATCTAATAATTAATTAAAAGATAAGAATATTTATATTATAAAAACCTAGTAGCGTCACTAGCTCTAGATATATATATTAATAATAAATAATAATATATAAAAARTTAARTAAAARAAYWATTATAAAATATAATATTATAACTTTAAATAAGGATAACCTTAAGAGAGGATTTAACTTTATARATATAATAAAAGGTTAGCTARTTAAATAATATAAAAAGAATAAGAGGAAAGATATATTTCTTAATATCYCTAAAAAATACCTTAAGTATATATAGCTTTTTTAGGAAAAAGTAGATATAAAGATACTACTTAAGTACTAACCTTAAGATTATAAAATTAAACTTAAACTAAGTAAAAAACTAATATTTAGACCTATATATACTTTATTAAAAAAAGAATTCTAGGTATTTTATAAGTATATTATAAAGAACCTAAAAAAGGGATTTATTTAAGAATCTAAATTACTAGCGGGCTACTTAATACTTTTTATACTAAAAAAGGATAGGAGCTTACGGCTATATATTAACTATTAAAAGCTAAATAATATTATAATTAAAAATAGGTATTTATTACTAAATATAAATAAACTTTAAGATTAACTTAAAAAGATAAAAATCTTTATAAAGCTAGACCTTAAGGGGGCTTATAACTTAATTTATATAAAAGGAGGTGAGGAATAGAAAATAATATTTAAAACTTAATATAAATATTATAAGTACCTAGTAATACTATTTAGCCTTATTAATACACTAGTAACCTATTAAGTATTAATTAATAATATATTAAGRTACTATTTAAATAAGATAATAATAACTTATCTTAATAATATTTTAGTTTACTTAGAAACTAAGGAAGAATATATCTAATATATATAAGAAGTACTTAAATACTTATATAAAGCTAAACTACTCCTTAAACTAGAAAAATATAAATTTTATAAAATAAAAGTTAACTTCTTAGGATATAATATTAGTATATAAGATATTTAGATAAGCTAAGATAAGATTAARAATATATAAAAATAGCTAATACCTATAATARTTAAAGAAGTATAAGTATTCTTAAAATTCCTAAACTTTAATAAGYRGTTTATTAAAGGATTCTTAAAGAAGGTTTTACCTCTTATAAAGCTAGTTACTAAAGACGTAAAATTTAAATAAAGAAAATAATAGGATAATATAGTTAGATARCTAAAAAAAGTATATATAAAACTACTAGTATTATATATATTCTAAGTTAATTAACTAATAAGGATTAAAACTAATATATTAAATCTAGCTATAGGAGCGTACCTATATTAATAAAAAGATAATARGTAGTACCTAGTTATATATTATTTAAGAAAAATAATAATATTAAAATAAAATTATAATATCTATAATAAGGAGTTGCTTATAATAGTTAAAGTATTTAAATATTAAAAAGTTTATACTAAAAGCTATTTAGAACTTAATATCTTCACTAATTATAAGAACCTCTTRAATTTTATAATAATAAAAGTACTCAACTAAAGATAAGTTAGATAGACAGAACTTTTAAGATAATATAAATTTAAAATCTACTATATCTTAGGAAAAGAAAATAGATAGGCTAATACTTTAAGTAAATAATTAGATTATATAAATATAAAAGATTTAAATAAATAAGCTATCTTATAGTAAGAAAAAGACGGATTATTAGTACTAAATATATAGACACTTATAATAACTATAAGGGTTAAAGGACTAAGTATAATTAATAGATTAATAAAGGTATATAATAAWRATAYTAARGCTAGGGAATTATATAAGGAATAATTTAATATAATAGTACTAAGCTACTAAGGTAAGAYATATATACTAGAAGAATATATTAAAGAGATAATCTAAGATTATTATAATAACCTAATATACAGGCACCTAGGAGTTACTAGGATAATGGAATTTATTTATAAAAATTATAATACACTACGGCTTTGAATAAAGGTGAAACAATATATCAAAGAATATATTAAGTATTAATAAAATAAGTTAGCAAGATATAAATTATATAGAAAAATATAGTTTATACCTATACTAGAGATACCTTAGGATGATATTATAATAGACTTTATTACTAAATTACTAAAGTCTAAAGATCTAATAATATTAGAGGTATATAATATTATTATAATTATTATAGATAGACTAATAAAATATACTATTATAATACCCTTTAAAGAAAAATATAATACTAAGTAGTTAGTATTTGTATTATTTAATAAACTTATAAAGGACTATAGCATACCTAAATTAATAATATTAAATAAAAATAAGCTATTTACCTTAAACTACTAGAAAACATTATTAGGAATAATTAGGATAAAGTTAAGAATATTAATAATATATTATCTTTAAATAGATAGATAGATTAAAAGGATAAATTAGATATTAAAAATATACCTAAGATACTATATAAATAAATAATAAAATAACTAGGTATTATTATTATTAATAGYATAGCTAATATATAATAATAAGTTATCTAAGATAACTAGAACGATATTATTCTTCGCGAATTATAGGAAAAATATAAACAGCTTTTTATAATTAAAGGAAGGACTTAATATAGATAAAATACTAGTTAAAGCTAAAAAACTTAAAAAAGTTTATAATAAATTAAAAGAAACTATTAAGACGGTAAATAAAAAGGTTAGATTATAAATTAATAAGAATTAAAAGGATAGTCCTTAATTAAAGAAAGGGGATAAAGTATACCTCCTAACTAGAAATATAAAATCAAAAAGGCCTAGTAAGAAATTAGATTATATAAAGRTTAGACTATTTTTAATTATAGAATAATAAGGACTAGTTAACTATAAATTTAATTTATTAAAAGATTTAAAATAATATCTAATTTTTTATATATTACTCTTAGAACTAGCAGACCTAAGTATACCCTTATAAAAAACCTTTTARTATAAAATTAAGGAAGAAGATAAATAAGAGATTAAAAAAATTTTAGATTAATAAGATTAAAAATATCTTATTAAATAAAAGAATTATAATAATATTAAGAATATATAGGAATTACTTAGATATCTTAAGAACTATTAGACCCTTTTATAATAATTTTAAGAATAGAAAACTAGGTTTAGTTAAAGTTAAGAGGAATTTTAAAAGCCTTAAAATCTAAATTAAAGAGAGGGTTATTATTAATACTAGCTATTTTATTAGCTTCTAACTCCTTTATATTCTAAAGTTTATAATAAACTAGCTCCTCCTCTTACCTCTCTAGATTATCAGCCTTAGTATAAAGTCTTAATTAATAAGTAACTAGCTCTTAGATTTAGGATATTATATAATAAGTAGCCTCTAACTTCTTATATCTCTTTTTATAAATATGATAAAGCTTGGCCTCTGAGAAAGTAAGTTTATAAGATAAATTAATATTAGAATACTTAGTATAGGAATTTAAATTTATATCTATCTTATACTCCTTATCACGACGAATATAGTTATTGTAGTAATATATAATCTTATTAGAATAGGCACTCTCTAGGATACGCCTTTGGTGAAGGGTGGATTTTAATAGGGGATTGATAGTATGTTGTGGTATGAAGGATAGATAGCTATCTTTAGGATAAAGATAATAAAGGAGGGGGATAGTATTAGAAACTAATAGTATAATAAGGAGAATATATTATTAGTAGGATATTGTAGAACGGCTTAGTAATAAGTTATATAATAGTTTAAATAGTTTAGTAATTAAAATATATAAACTAGGAGATTTAAATAAATTAGGAATTAATTTATATAAATTATAAGGAGTTTAAATAGTTTATAGATTAACTCTATTAAACTTAATAGTCTTAGTAGACTTTTTTATATTTATATAGTTAGGGCTCTTACTTATAATTTAGATCTCCTTATATTTAATTTTATAATTAAATTAATAGTTACTTCTAGCTATTAAAGACCTACCTAAGTCTTATATTATTAAGTGATATAGAGTTATACCTAGCTTATCTTATTTCTCTTTAACCTTTAATTACTCATCTTTAGAAGATCTTATGATGTTAGTTTATAATACCTCTATAACTATCCTATCTCCCTACCTCTATAATTAACGCGATAGAATATTCTTATAATAATAAGATTAATAAATTAAAAGAAATAACTAATTAAGCTAAATTTAAATATAAAATAAAGATTATTTAAATAATAAATAAAAATTAAAATTTAATTAAAAATATATATTTTAAATTAATCCTACTATTAAAGCTAGAAAAGGTAAATAATAATATTAATATTATAAAAACTACTTATAAGACTACTTTTAAAAAGTAAAAAAAGTTTTATATTATCTTTCTTACCTTTATTATTAAGTAAGATAAGAGAAATAAGTTAATAATAACCTATCTTATTTTTAATACTAAAGATAGATTAAGAGAATATATTAAAACTCTTAAAATAACTTAAGAATAATAGATAATATTAAAGAAAATGTAATAACTGGCAGCTATTAGGGTAGCTTAGTATTAATAGTTAGCTGCTGTAAGTGTTATATTAACGCTACGCTAGCGCGGATAAGTAGAATATATTATATTACCYTACTTYATCCTAATAAGCTTAAAGGGTATATACCTTATAGTAGTAGGATCCTTAGTAATTAGTTTTCTAATATAACTAATACCTACTATTACTACTTTATATCTTTAAGTAATCCTTAGTAACCCCTATTATATAGTACTAGTAAAGTATAATAGACTTATATTATAATTCTAATTACTTTAACCTTTAAGGTTAAAGGCCTAAAGTAGAGTAAGATAATATTTATATAAAGTTCTACCTATAAGAATATATAGAAGCCTATAAATAAGCTATAAATAATATAAGTAATATAAATAGATTTATTAAAATTAACTATTAATATAAATATATAATAATAAAGGATTTAGTAGTTAGAGTTATAAATATAAAAGCTTTAAACTACTATAATAAAATAAAGTATTAAGGAAATACTAAGAAACCCTAATAATAAGCTGGCTATAAGTTATATAAGTAAGTAAAGCGTATCTCTAAGAAATACTCTAAAAAGGGAAACTATATTTAATAGCCTAAGTAATACATTTACGCTAGTACTAAAAACAATTCGCTTTAAAAAAATATATTTATATTATAAAGTATTAGAAGGGGAATATATCTACTAGTTTACTAATATAAAGATTAAGTTTTTATTAAGTTATAAATATTTTACTACTAATAAAAATAAGATCCTTTATTATATATAGTCACTTAAAAGTGACGTGTTATTATAATAATAAAGCTATTTTAAGCTAGAAGATATTAATAAATATATCTTTAAATATTTCTATAGCTTCCTATTAAACTTAATAGTAGACTTAATAAATTATAAGCTCCTTATATATAAACGCTAAAATAGTGTAAGGTAAGATAAGAAATAAAAGGTTTTTATCTTTAAGGCTTACTTAAAAGAGTTAGAAGTCTATTTAAAACCTTTATTAAAAGTCTTTAGGGCTAGTATATTCCTTAGTAAGTTATACCTAAATATAAAAAATAAGATTTTAAGTATTAGTAATATACTAACTATATAGAAAGATATCTTAGCTCTTATAATTATATAAGAGAGGATTTTTAAATAATTTTARTAARGATYTAATAAGCCTAATTATAAAGGTAAATCTTTAGAGGAGCGTATCTTAAAATACCTTAATAATAATAGTAAAGAGCCGCTATTAAAACGCTTTAAGAAGAATAAAGATAAAGATAAAAACTATTAAAATCCTAAATTTATTATAAATACCTTAAATAAGTCAGATAATAAGGCTGATATCTATTTTATATATAGAGGAAAGGGATATTAGAAGAAGGAYTACCTATAAAAAAATAATCTAAATTTTACCCTAGTTAATTTRGTATAGTTAAAAAATAATAACGCCCTACTATTAGAGTAGTAATAAGGTAAAAAGGAAAAAGATTAATAAAAGCTCTTAATCCTCTATACCTTAAAGGCTAAATAATAGCTTAGGATATATCTTATCTCTTTAAAAGACTAATTAATCCTAGAGCTAAGATTAACCTAGTTACTTAACAGTTTATAATATAATATAATTAGTAGCTAGAATACATAGTCTTACTAACGCTAGTATAGCTAAGTAGGTAAGGCGCTTATTATTATAAGGTATATTAGCTAAGCTATAAAGCTACTAATAACTAAGGCTAAGAAAAGGAATATAGCTCTTTATTCTATACTATTAACTAAAAAGGTTCTAATTTAATTATCAGAATACCTACGCTCTATAAGTTAGGTATTATAATAGATATACTAATACATTAATAATAATACTAAGTTAATACTAAATAGCTATAGATTAATAAGCTAGCTAAGTTTAYAYAGATTCTATAATAAGAATAAAAAGTATTTATTATAATTTACGCTTATACTATAATAATAAAGTAACCCTAGATTAATAAGTTTAGTATATTAACTATTCCTTATAAACTATAAGAGTTTAAGGATATCTTTTTAAATAAGAAGATAAAGATCTTACCTAAATAAAAATAAGAAGATTATATTATTAAATTAAATAATAAGGAGTTATTATATAGTCCTCTTTATAACTTATTAAAGGTAAAGCTAGCGGAGTTATATTACTACCTTAATAATACTTTAATAAAGGGATAGATAAGATATTYTATTTTATTAATAAAAATACCTATCCTCTTTATATTAAAAAAGGATAGAGGGTTATATCTCTATATAAATTATTAAGAATTAAATATAATAACTATAAAAAATAGGTACCTATTACTCTTTATTATAGAGATATTAAACCGTTTATATAGTACTAAGAGATTTTTAAAGTTAGATCTAAAAAATATATATTACTATATTTATATTAAGCATAGTAATAAATAGAAAATAGTATTCTATATATACTATAGTTACTTTAAATATTTAGTTATGCTATTTAGGCTTATAAATACCCCTGCTACTTTTTAAGCATATATTAATAAGGCCTTAGCTAAGCTAGTAAATATAATATATATAATATTTTTAGATAATATCCTAATTTTTTTAGAAGAACTAGTAGAGTACTAGTAATATATTAAATAAGTATTATAATAGTTCTAATAATACTAATTATATATAAACTTAAAAAAGTATATATTTAATACTACTTAAGTTAAATTCTTAGGATTTATTATATTAACTATAGATATAGAGATAGATCTATATAAAGTTACTATTATTAAAGAGTAGCTAAAACTAAAGATTTATTAAAAAGTTTAGGTCTTCTTAAAATTTATAAACTTTTATTATTATTTTATTTATTATTATTTTAYTATTACTACGCCTCTTACTAGCCTTTTAAAAGGTAGTAAAGAGGGTAGGAAGATAAAATTATTTAAATAGCCTAATAATATAAAGTAAGCGTTTTAATAGTTATATTAAAAGTTTATAAAAATATTATTATTATAATATTTTAATCTAATATAGAAAATTAGGGTTAAAACTAATATATTAACCTTTATTATTACTAGTATTTTATCTTAATCTAATAATATAGGCTATTAGCAGCCTATAACCTTCTAATTATATAAAATAATACTAATAGAATAAAACTATAAAATATATAACTAAGAGTTATTAGTAATAGTAGATACCTTTAAATAATAATATTACTATTTAAAAAAAAGTTTACACCTAATTAAAATACTAATAGATTATAATAATTTATAAGGATTTATAAAGCTAAAAGAGCTAATATTATAGTAAGTATATTAAACACTTAAGTTTATAATCTATAACTTTAAGATAATATATTATATAGGGAAAACTAACCCTACTAATCCTTTATTAAGAAGGCTTAATTATAAAGGCACTTTTCCTTATAATATAACTCTCCTACTAACATTATAAAATAAGTTATCATTATAGTCGGAGGAAGAGTATAAGCCGTATATATATATTAATAATAATATATCATAGATAGCTTTTCTAATTATAAGTATTTAAATTATAATACTAAAAAGGATTATAAAGGAGCTTACTAAAGACCCTTATAAAAAGCCTTAAAAACTACTAAAATAAGTTATTTATAAATTATAAGACCTTAATAAATAGGTTATAAAGTTCTAAAAAGGCAGAGATATTATTATAACGCGGTATTATATAGCTTATATAAATTAATCTTTTAATAAAGAAGATCTCCTTAGGTATAAAAGGTAACTATATATCTTAAAAAATAGTACTTTATAATAAGAGCTGATTAGTCAGTACTATAATAATCCTTTAATAAGATATTTTAGTATTATAAAAATATTAGAGCTCTTATAGCGTAAATATTATTAAGCTAATATTATAAAGTAAACATAAAGCTATATAAAGACTTATAATATCTATTAAAGGATAAAGGTTTTTTAATACTATCTTTATAAAGAACTATAATCCTTACCCTTACTAAAAGGGCTATAGCAAGAGTTAACTATAGATTTTATAATAAGATTATTTCTAAGTAAGCATAGTAGCATTATTTATAATTTTATTTTAATAATAATTAATAAATTTATAAAAAGGGCTTATTATCTTATTATAAAGAAAATAATTATAGYTAAARARYTARYARAGCTCTTCTTCTTTAAAATATTATATTAATATAATATGCTATTAGATATAATAAGTAATTAAGATACTCTATTTACTAATACCTTTTAATTAAGTATTTATTATTATATAATAATTAAGTATTATATAAGTACCGCCTTTTATTTATAAATAGATAGTTAAATAAAAAAGTAGAACTAAATATTAAAGTACTTCTTATAAATATTTATAAATTTAAAGTAAATTAATTAAGCTAAGTTATTACTTATTACTAAATTTATATATAATAATAGCTACTATAGTAGCATCAGCTACTTACTATTCTATATAATATAYAGTTACTACCCTAAGATTTATTAGGAAGCTAGGGACAGCTCCTTAAAAAGGAAGATACTTATAATAAAGGAATATATAAAGTAGCTATAAAGCTACTAAAAAAAGATAGAAGCATACTAACAACGTGTTATTAAAGTATAAGTAAAGTACTATAATAAAAACTATTTATAAAAAGAATAYAAAGTAGGTAAATTAGTTATATTATTAATTAAGAACCTTAAATAAAGATAATTTAATAAGAAGTTATCTTATTAGTTTATTAACCTATTTAGGATAAAGAATAAGATTAGGGCATAAACATACTACTTAATATTATTTATAAATTATTAAATTTATAATACTTTTTATATATTATTACTTAAGCCATACTAACTATATAATAGTATAGAGTTAGTAGAATTTATAYAGCCCCCTAAACTTATTAATAATAAGGAATARTAGKAGGTAGAAGAAATTATTAATAARATATAAAATAAGGAAGGTATTTAGTATAAGGTTAAGTAAACTAGGTAAGGTAATATCTATAATTAATAGATACTAAAAGCAGAGCTTAATACTATATTAATATTAAAGCGCGYTTATAATAAGCAGATATAATAATAATAGAAGTTAAAGAAGAAGTTAACTTAGATTATATAATATATTAAGCTACCTAATATAATATAACTGTGTTACTATTATACCTAGTTAAAAGGAAAAGATAATTATAAAGACCTAATAAAGATAAGTAGTTATATAACTAGCAGTATTATAAAGACAGAGGAATAATATAAGTATATTAAGATATAAATACTACTATCTACTAAGATATAAGCGCTGCACGCCCGCTATAGATTATTAATAAGATAAAGAATAAAAGGATTAATAATATTAAAAAAGTATTTAAAGGACTTATATATTATAGCTAATATATTATATTATAGTTAATATATTAGTATTATATCTATAGTAAATAGATAATAAGTTTTAGTTATAAAGGTATCTAATATTATAAAAGGAAGGTTTTTATTATTAGAAAGATAGCTTTAAAATATAAATACTACTAATATTAAACTCTAAATACTAAACGCCAGAAAAAATAAAACAAAAATATAATTAGGCCTATATAAATACGGTTAGTATATATAATAATTATATAGAATTAACTTATTATTAAGGTTTCTTTTTTTTTTTTCTTTTTTTTCTTTCTTCTTCTCCTTCTTTTTACTTTCTTCCTCTTATCCTTTAACCTCCTCCTCTTCACCTTCCTCTCCTCTAAGGCATAATCCCTAGGGATCTAATTATATTAGTATTAAACCGTATATAGTATATATAAGGTATAATAATATACCTATATTCTTTTCTTTTTTATTTTTTATCTTTTTCTTATCTTTTTCTTTATCTTTACCTCCTCCTTTTTTTCCTTCTTTTTATTATTCTTTTTTTTTTTTTTTCTCTTTCTCTTTCTTTCCCCTCCTCCTCTCCTCTAACTCCCTTTACGGAGAGTTAGCAGCGAGTATAGTATAGATATATAAATATAATATAAATATATAAATATAATATAGATATATAARTATARTATAAATATATAAGTAAAAAGGAGGATTAAAGATAAGTATTATAAATAAAAAATATAAAATAATTTAGCTTACCTTCTATAATAAGTTAGCATAGTAATATAAGATAAAAATATTACTTATTAATACCTTTACTTTCTTAGATAATAATATTAATTACTAGGCCTACTACCTACTCTATATTCTTAGAATTAAAAACTTATTTTTATATTATTAAGAGACCTTCTTATAAAGGTCTTTAATATATAAAGCTACTCTAATAGATATAAGGAGGTTTAGGATTATAATAACTAGTATTACTACCTTTTTAATAAAAAGAAGTAGAATCTAAACCTATTAATAGATTATAATTATTAGTTATAATAATAACTTACCTCTCTATAATATAGAGGACCCTGCTAGTTTTGCTTATATTATAAATAAGGTAGTATTACTAACTAAATATAAATTTCTTTTACTTAAAAATAGTTTATATATAATAAATTAGCTATTATTAATTATTAGTAAYAGCTAGTATATATACTATATATAGTATATAAAATACTTACTAATATTAATAAAAAGATTTTAGAGTTATAAATATTAATCTAAAGTAATATAATACTTTAATATAGGGATACTTATAATAGTATATTCATTACCAAAGAAAAAAAAAGAGGATAGAGTTAATATTAATAATATATTTATTATAATTATATTATATAGTTACTATATAATAACTTACTTATAATATGGCTACTACTATAATAATAAATAATCTATAAGCTATAAGCGTGTTATATAACTAGATTATAAGGTAGATAATATTAGAATAGGTTTTTATATAAGAGATTCTTTTCCTTTCTTTTCCTACTAGGTTTTAAAGGTTTTTAATAAGCTTTATACTAATAGGCCGCCTCCTCTTAGAACCGTATTAGTAGTATAACTACGCGTAGTAGAGGTTCTATATTAGTAGACTAGCGTCTAGGAGGGAGGATAATTATAATAATTAGTAGCTATTAGGGTAGTTTAGTATTAATAGTTAGCTACTATAAGTATTATATTAACGCTACGCTAGTGTAGATAAGTAGAATATATTATATTACCCTACTTTATCCTAATAAGCTTAAAGGGCGCATGCCTTATAGTAGTAGGATTCTTAGTAATTAGTTCTTTAATATAACTAATGCCTACTGCTACCACTTCATGTCTTTAAGTAATCCTTAGTAGCCTTTATTACGCGGCACTAGTAGAGCGTAATAGGCCTACATCATAGAAAATATATAAAATATTTAATCTATTTATAAGAGATATAATATTAATAAAGATTTTAAAAATTAAATTATTATCTTATAAAGATATTTAGGAGTACTCTAAAATAGTTAAGAAATAAAATATAATATTAATTATAATAAAATATAGCTTACTAAATTAGATACTCTCCTCCTTCTTTTATATAAAATTAAAAGTATTAATAAAATTATATATTTTTTAATTAATCTAATTAGCTAAGGCCTCTAGCTAAGAATTAAAAATTAATAATATTATTAATATTCTAATAAAGTATAATAATAAAGTTAAATTCTTAGAGGATTTAATTAAGGTCCTTATAACTAGGTTTAACTAGTAAGAAAAGGTTAATAAAAAAAAAGCTATAAAAAAGAAAAAGAAAAAAAAAATAAAAACTTAAAATATTAATACTATAATAATAAAGGTTATAAGAAAGATAGATATTTTTATTTAATTAAAAAGCTTTATTTACTTAATTAAAAAGCCTAAAAAAAAGAGCTCTCTATTAAAAAGATTAAAAAGAAGAAAGAATTAATTTTTTTAATTACTTTAATTAAGGCTATTACTATTATCTATACTTTTAAAATTATTAATACTAGGATTAATTATCCTAAATTTAATAATATTAAAGAAGATATAATCTATATAGACTCTACCTCTAATATATATATATTATAGGATTACTTAAAATTTTTAGATTATACTAAATCTTTAGGATTTATTAAAGGTATAAATAATTAAAAGCTTTAAATACTTAACTAAAAAATTATAAAACTTATAATACTTCTTAATAATAATATAATTATTTAAATTAAGCTTACTAATATATAATATATACTAGTAATAAATTATAATTTTATATTAATTATTTATATCTTAGATAAAGGATGCCGCTTAATAATAAATAAAAAAAATTTTAATATTTTTTTAGAATATTTAGGAGAACTAGTTATAAGARRAAAATAATATAATATAGCYTAGTTATTAAATCTTAATTATTAATAACTACCTATAGTAATATAATTATTAAAAGTCCTAAAAGTAAATTATACTTTATAAGATTAATAGTATTATTATTTTAACTATTTAAGCTTAGCTAATATAAAACGTCTTACTAAAATTATAAAAGATATAAATAAGAAAATATTTAATAAACTTTAAAAATTAGAACTTAAATATAAATAATATAAAGACTACTTATTTAAAAAATAGATAAAGAAGTATTATTATATCCCTTATTAATAAAATTCTATATAATAAGAAATAAAGCTTAGAGCTCTTATATACTCTAACTTTATTAATAATAAAAATATTAAAGAAACTCTAAGAGGTTATAAGTATATTTTATTATTTATTAATAATATTATTAATAAAATATAGATCTTTTTAATTAAAAAGAAGTTAAAGATTTTAAATATTTATAAAGATTTTTTTATTATATTAATTAATTAAGGCTATTTAGTTAAGTTCTTTAAATCTAATATTAAATAAATTTATATAATAATAAAGGAAATTTAAAAAAAAAAAGGTATAATATAAATATTATCTATAATCTATACCCCTAATTAAAATATAGTCTCTAAGTAGATATTCTAAGTTTTATTTAAATATATTAAAGCTATCCTAAATAATAATAGGTTCCCTTAAATAATATAAAAAGAGGCTATAAATATAATAATCTATTTAAAGAATAAGTTATTATTAATATTTAATAAGAATACTACTTTTAAAGAGATATAGATAGGAAGAAAGATAAAGCTTAAATATATTTATCCCTTTAAATATATTATATATATATATAATAATAACCTTAAGTAGGGTAAGCTTAATAGAAGATTTATAAAATATAAATTTTTAAAATATAAATAAAGTAATTAGTATTATCTTTAAAATATTATTAATAAGTAAGTCTTAATTTTAGCCTAAATTAAATAAGAGAATAATTCTTCTATTAATAAAAAAAAAGGGGATATTAAGAATAAAAATTTATAAGAATTCTTTACTCCTAATAAAAAAATTAGTAAAAATATTAATAATTTAGGAATTAATATTAATATAAATAATTTTTTACTTAATTTTATAGAGGAACTAGATATATTTATTCTAATAGTTAAAGTTAATATCTTATTACTAAATTTTAATTAGAATTTAGATAATTATAAAAATTTATAAAAAGAGGATATATATATAAGTATTATAAATAATTAAGATAACTTTAAATACTTAAATAATCCTTTACCCTAAAACCTTAAGATTAAGGAGTTAAGAATAAGAAATTAATCCTATATTAATTATATTATATTAGTAAGATCTTTTATCTAGAATTACTTTAATACTAAGATCTTATTTATTAATATTAAATTACTCCCTACTATTCCTATAGGTATTAAAGAAGCCCTTTATAACCTAAATAAAAAAAAATAAAAATAAGCTTTTAAAAATAAACTTAAATCTCTTAAAGATAATAATATATAAAAGGATTTAAGTTTAATATTAAAAGATAAATATATATTACCTAACTATTAAGTTCTTACTTATAAAATTAATACTAAAGGAAAGATAGCTTATTATAAAGTAAAATAAATAATTAAAGATTACTATTAAAAAAAAGGAGTTAATTATAATAAAATATATTTAAATATTATTAAATTTATAAATTAAAAGATCTTTCTAGCTCTAAGGACTAAATATAATTATAAGATAAAATATAATAATATTATTACTACCTTCCTTAAAGCCCTTCTAAAAGAAATTATTTATATAAAGCAGCCTTATAGCTTTATTAATAATAATTTTTAATATAAATATTATTTACTTAGGGCCCTATACAGCTTAAAGTAATCCCCTTATAAATAATATAAAATTTTAAAGAAATTCTTTAAAATTATTAGTTTTAAATATCTCTATAAAGACTACTCTATTTTTATATATAATAGTAGAGTAATTATTAATATTTATATTAATAATATTTTAATATTTAATTTATTAAAATTTTTAATATTAAAGCTTAAAGCTAATTTAGATATAAGATTTTAAATAAAATATTTAGATAATATATCTTATTACTTAAATATATTAATAACCTATAATAARGAAAATYRGATAATATAARTARATTAAATAARATTTTTAAAATAACTTATTAACTAATTAAGATTATTAGATTATAATATTTCCTTAATTTTTATAAAGTCTAGAATTAAGCTAAAAGCTATCCTTAAAAGGTTTTTAATATTAAAAAAAGATATTATTATTTATTAATTATTAATAAGAGTATTATAATAGTTAGTTATTATAACTAAGCTAAATCTTATATATATAATTAAAAAATATAAAAGATAATTTATTAACTTTATTTTAAAATATTTTAATATTATTAAGTATATTATAAGATATTTAATTAAAATATTAAACTATAGTTTATACTTTAGACTAATAGATATTAGTTAAGATATAAACTTAAAAAATAAATTTATTAAATAAATAAATTTATCTTAAATAAATTATAAAGATATATTTAAAGTTATATTAAATTATATTTATTAAGTATAAAATAGCCTAATTAGCTAGTTAAATAAATAATAAAATCTTTATATATTATTTATTATAAAAGCTAAATATATTACTTAATTAAATATTATAAAAGAAGCCCTATTCCTATCTTAATTATTTAAGGAATTAAGATATAATAAAAGAGATATAAAGTTAACTAAATTATTAAAAGATAATTAATTAATATTAAAAATAATTAAAAACCCTATTAATTATTCTAGGATAAAATATATTAGAAATAAATATTATTTTATATAAAAACTAGTAACAGAAATAAATAATTTAAAAATAAAATATATTAAAATATAAGATATACTTATTAATAACTTAATAAAGTTATTAAGTCTTTAACTCTTTATCTTATATAAATCTATACTTAGACTAGCGCTAAGAAGTATTAAATAATAAAATATTATTATAAATAATAAATAATTATTATTATTCTAAATAAAAATATTAGAAATTAGAACTCCTAAATTTATAAAGTATAGTTAAAATTAGATTAAGATTAAAATTATTAACTTAAAAAAATAATTACTAACCTAATCTAGTAAGATCTCTCTAGCTTCCCTTATATAAATTTTAGAATAGTAGATCTCTATTACTTCTATAATTAACTACTTAATCCTCTATATTTGACTATTGCAATTGCAATTATCATATTCTAAAGTTTTTCGGGGAACTTGTGGGCTTGTGATGAGACTTGGGGAGGGAGAGAGGTGAGAAGTGATGTAGAGAGGTAGGTGGTAGGGAGGGTGTGGGGGGTAGTTTGATGATTTGATGGAGTACCAGTGTGGGGACAATGTTGGGAGATGAGTGTGGTGATGGGGGAGGGTGAATTGTCGGTTGGATGCTTGATGCGTAGGGATGATGAGCATGCTGAAAAGGTGAGAAGTTTGGCGCGATAAAAAAGGAAGAGGAAAGAGGATTGCAATCTGATGAATTGGGTACGCATGGCAAGAACGTTTTGTAAGAGCAATAAGCGGATCATTCGTTTGCTTCGTTGCAGCTCCATGCTAACTTATGCCTACGCTGAACTTGTGCACCTCCGACATTGATGCAAACTGCCCAATCCCACATACAGCCATGTATGTGCTATACATCCATGTCTTTCCTTCATACTTTCCGGTAACGCCATATGGACCTTACATGTCATTTCAACCTGCTACTCCTCACAATTCGCTCTCGACAGACCCTGAGGGGGATGGTGCTCTCTCTGGAACTGCAGGGGACCAATCACTAGCATGGGCAGCAGTGGAAGGATTATAGGCAGCGGCATCTGTACCCCAGCTGTTGGTATTGCCGATATAGTCCATTGCATTCCCACTCGGGGCCTGGTTGGTGGTATTAGTGTTGGGCTTGGCCGTGTCGATAGTAGTGTTCATTCCTTGTATGTGTGAAACAGGTCCATTAGAATTGAAGATATCCCAGAGACGGGCAACCTCGTCAGTCTGCGGGAGAACCCAGTTCGTCTGAGATGTGACCCTGCCAATAGCGTCTGGGGCATTGGGAGTGGTTGGAGATGCCACCGGATAGGAGCTGAGGGATGACCTGATAGTGCTCAGAGCACCATTTGCTTCTGCAAGCGCTCTTTCCAAGTGAGTCCGTTCAGCCATCAAGACTTGTACAGTGGGATCTTGGGCCGATGCCCGAGCCCGGTGGGTGGAGGGGGATACAATTGTCTGGCGGAGGTGCTCATACGATTTCGCCAGTTCCGCTTTCAGGTATGTATTTTCAGCTGCCAAATTGTCGCCATTCATCGCCAACGCAGTGTTGACATCCTTGGCGAGTTCAATTTTACTCTTCTGGTTTTCGATGGGTTTCAAGGCCAGCGCGAGGTTGTCTCTCTCTCGAGTCAGGGCTCTCTTGTCTTCGGCCATCACCTTTTGGTCGCGTTTCAGGGTGCGTATAGTCGCCTCGAGTCCTTCAACCTTGTTCTGCAGAATTATGACTTGCTCTTTACTTTCAACCGTCTTCTGTCGAGCTCTCATCAGCAACTGTATACTAACTCGTGCAGTGGGTACGACAAACTCACATCGTCGTTCTTACTCTTCACTTTCTCAGGTGGGCTAGACGAGCTCTCCCCAGGAGATGTAGACTGCTTTGCTTGTCAGTGTAAGAGTACTAAGAGACAGGGATATAATGTACGCTGAAGGTAATGGCATTCGACCTCTGCAAAGCATCGATTTTTGATGTGATGACTCTGTCGATGAAATGGTGTTGCCCGCTAGAGAGGCCATTTCGAATCTTTGTACCCAGCTCCAAAGCCTTCAGAAAAGTTGAATCATCGTTATTCACGGCATGCGGCGAGAGTTGGGCTAGCTCATAGCCTGTTATTCTGTCCAACTTTCCCAATGCACACTTAGCATCGGGAAAGGAGGAAAGTAGGGCAAGTCTGGTCACCACCCACTGCTCGAGGTCTTTTAGTCGTTGGAGTTCGGATTTCTCCACGCGCTGCACCATGTGGGACTCAGCAAGCGCTGGGTGACTAGTTGTCTTAAGCTGAATGATCTGCTCGCAAATCGCTACCATTTTGGAATCCGTGACGCTGTCCAGCCCCAATGGCGTAAGACGCTTACGCAGTCTGCCCAACCTTTGGAGGTTTCTCAAACAGGCGGTAGCAGATGTGACGAACACTGCAGTTCTGAGACTAGCAGTTCTCTTACCGTAGAGAGCATTGATGGCAGTGCAGTTGAAATCGGATGTTGAAAGGTTAGTGCCAACGTCTAGCAACCTCTCCCAGTCGGTAAGAGCGAGAGCGAGTTGGTCGACTGCTGCCTCCGACATGTTCACAATGTCTCTGTGCGAAATGGGGGCGTTGTCTTGACCGTGAGATCTTATTAAGATGATGTGGGGTGGAAGTCTTGAGAACCCAGGCMGAAGTGAGGTGAGGTCAATTTGCTGAGGCGTAGATATCCAGAGATGAAAAATGTCCTACAGATGATCGACTAGACAGACAGTGTCCCGTGATGGAGTTTGGCGTAGAAGATTCAGGCGTGTGCAATCATAAAGGGTTGGGGTTTCTGATGTAGCGAGATGTTGTTTGAGAGCCGAAGAGACGTCACAAGCAAAGAGTCTCGTCTCAGCCCAGTCACATGTCAATTATTACCTTACTCACCAGAACTCTTCACCCAACTCCACCGCTAAGATATGCAATAACAATAGAACCCAATGTTGCGACACACTTAGATTTCCGAAGCTATTCTAGTAGGGAGCACAAAGAGATGACAACCTCTAGAATATGTGTGATCTGAGGAAGCGTTGGGTCTCGTCCCCTTTTGACTTTAGCTCCAAGGAATGTTTCGACGAGGCAAGTGACATTTTGTAATACAGTAAAGCGCATCGTTCTGTTGATGAAGTTGATAGCTTCGTAAGGAAGCATGGTATTTTTTTTTGACTTGTGAGGTAGTTGCGCTCAATCTCATGTGTTCTGAACATTCTTACTTCTGGCTTTACGTTTGTCATAGTCTGATTCTTGCGCTCCAACATCCACCACCCTACTTCCTTGCTGACTGTATCTAAGCACAGTGCCATCTGTTTGACTGAAGCATCCTCAACGAGGCTTTCTTGACTGAGACCTTTTGGTATAGGAACTCACCAGTCGCGCAGTCGCCAAACTAGCGTCCACTATGACCTTTTCTTCATTCCACCAGGTTGAGAATACTGGCTTTCTGCAAATATTATCTGATGCCAGTGGTCTCTGGTCTGCTTCATCGGCGTTACTCGTACACCTAATACTCACTGATCCAGCAAGCATCATCGCCCCAATCTTAGCACCATCGTTCTCAACGCTCAAAGAAAGGGAAGTGTATGCAGTGGTTCCGTTGGCACCCTGGCCCTGTGATAGCTTATGCCCTCCAGAGCCAGCCAAGATTATAGATACTTCTCCCAAGCTGTTGAGTTCATCTCATCCCCAAAGGGAGGACTTTCGTGATCGCACCCCCTTCCTGAGCCTAGAAACAGGCAGCCGTTGTCCATCCCCCATAGTAAGCAACACCGCTTCCCCCAAGTTAATGATGGAATATAATTCGCCAAAAGCTGATGATACCCCGAAACTATGCTCCTCAAACGACCTCTCAAAGCGTGGTATGACTGGGTCAAGTAAGCCTACCAAATTGGCATTGTCTTAGGGGGACGGTTTAATCTTGTCAAGCCGGTTCTCAGGGTTAACCTTAGCAATATCACAGTTGGGGTATCACACGTTATCGCACAGTAGAGCGTGAAGAAGTCCTGCGTGACTCCCGTCAGAAGAATAGGAGCAATGATAGTGTCCTACTCTATCGATTGGAGAAAGCTGGCATCATCCACATCTTCAGTCCTAGGTCGAAAATATTTTTCTCAAGGATTGCAAGATGTGTACGCTATTCCTCCCTTCCACTAAGCAAGATGAATGAAGCAAGTAGTATGTGCTTTCGGCAGGCCGAAAAGCTTTGACGGCGTTGGGACAGTGAGCGACTGACCTAGTGCTTACGGCAATTCCACTGACAGAGCATTGGGTTCAGGATGTGCTATGAGACTCATGGTGCTAATAACAAGCTGATGGAGACTAGTCGGAAAGGATCCCTTTACCATGGAGCGATAAGGCCATTTCTTCTCTGTTTGCTTGGGGTGATGGTTGTATATTCTTTGCAGTCACAAGAAAAGGCGTTTGTGAGAAGTATTTTTACACTGCAAAAGAGGTCCTGTTCTCGGTCAACATGGCGCACGTCCGTTTACATATTTAGCTCAGCAGGAAGCGATAGTATGGAATATCAGCTATTTGACCTGGCCTCTAGCTTATACCTAGGACTCTTTCGACTCCCCGTGCATTGGAGACAGTATCGATGTTGATACGCCGGCCTGGCAAGAGCGTCGTAATTTAGATTACATTTAGCGGCTTTTAGCAGTTGCAAAACCTTTGCAAAATCTTGGCATTTTCACTTGTGCGCGCGCGCGCGCGTTCCTCATAGAAATCCGCACCACCTACCATCAACACCTACTATCAACGCGTCTTTGATCCATTTTTGAAGCTATAAAACCCCAATATACGAATACGCTGGTGTTGCAATGCCTTCGCGCAAGAAAAAGAACCCCGCAAAGAGTCGGACACCATCTAGACAGCTATCCTCAGGGAAACAGCTCCGTTCTAATTCTACCGTCTCAAACGATCCTCCCACTACTCCCCCGCGCATCCGCAAAGCCACGGTCCATTTTGATGAGACACAGGTGAATGATACTAGGAAGAAGGAACAGAAGTTGAAGCGTAATAATCCTCCCAAAGCAGTACGGTTAACCTGGGGTCCCTTAATCATACGGCAGTTGGTAACTATTAGTTAGGCACATGATGCTGCAGAGGATCTTGAGGAGATTAAGAAGAAGGCAGCTGAGGAGG
>KE598572.1:638981-687986 GCA_000444155.1 Cladonia macilenta KoLRI003786
GGGGGGAGTGGGGGGAAGAGGGGGAGTGCGAAGTGGGGTGGGGCTAGAGGAGGGGGCTGGAGAGGGAAATCTTTCCTTTGAATTTTCTTTCTAAGAGGTATTTGCTTGGGCTTTTTGGAATGGAAGGTGTGGGAAAAGGCAGGTGAGAGTGAAGGATGGCGATGGTGATAACGGATTGAGATGCTAGTAGCATGCGGAATTTGGCGAGGCTTTGGCGCGAAGGCGGGATATTGTATGTGAATATTTTTCTCGGAATGGGAATAGTTGAGTTGCTACCGAGTGCTGTGGGATGAATGTAATATGACAAGGGTTTGGAATGAGAGGTATATGCGAGTGGGCCGCTGCGCTGTTGAATATTATTCTGTCTTGATGTTGTGACCGGATGACTAGGTCCACTGGGTGTTTATGAAAGTCCTCTGGCGGAGCAAATGTCTTGTTGGTAGTGTTAATGTAAGTGAACGACGCAATCAATATAGCCTTCTCTGAGCTGGGCTGTATAGAGAGCATAACACCTTCAATGTCTGGTAGTTCTGATGGAATGGTTGGATTGGCCCTCGAACACACGTAGAGTAGTTCAACATGGCAGGATGTTCACGCTGCGTTACTCTAAAGAGCGGATTGCGGCGATGTAGCCGCTGAGTGTGATCATCAGTGTAACAAGAGAAGTTGTCAACAGAACGAGAACGTCTAATTGCTGCAGTATATGTTATGTACCTCTTGCACTTGAGCTCAGATGCTTACTCTTGTACCATCCTCCTCAGTAAAGATCAGATACGCCGATGGAGAGACATACCCATGCCTCAGTGCGATTGGCGGCGATGTAGCACACAGCTGATCATGGCAATCCTGCAGGAACAGTTCGTCAACTACTCACTCATGCTCGGTCTCGCTCTTCTCAGCTTTACCCGGACAAGCCCTCAAGCAGGCAACCAAATCCCCAGCTTTGACTCGCGAATAAGCTTGCCCTTTATCGTCCACTCCAATACCCAGTACAACATCATCATCAAGGTAGCCCACATGCATATCATGTGCCTCATCCCCATTACCGCCCTCCCTCGGTGGCCTGCCCCAAGCATACGATATACTAACCGTGTATGTAAAATAAGCCCAGTAACTCTTGCCACTGTAAGGTTCTGTTGCGTTCCAAGGCTTTTTCTTTGTCTCCGCAACGGTAGCAGTATTGGTGGAGTCGTCGGACCAGTTTTCCGCGGCAGACCAACCCGAAGCCGTTTCATTGGCCATGAGAAGGGGATGCCGAGAAACACCTATCATAGCGAAAGGGGGCGTAGCTTGCCAGACGATGAAGAAGCGTTCGTAGCGAAGGGGTAGTTGAAGCCAATTAGGGAATTTGCGGTGCACGACAGCGAAAAAGACAGTGTTCTCAGGTTCGGCTTTACAGGACGGGTCAGACCGACTGCAGAGGACGAGGCGCAGAGAATTGGTTGCTTGGTGCCATGTACCATGTCGCTTCCTATCGTCAGGCTCATCCGTCTCTGTCAGGACTTTGATGCAAGGCTGTTCGAGCGGGTCAGTCAGGTTCGTAGTCGTGAGGCCATTGCCAAGAAGCTTCGCAAAGGTGCGGCCACGAGTGCCCCCAGGGAGATGAAGGTCATAGTGGATGTAAGATTCGCCTGAAGAGGGGAAGAATAGGAACCAATTCTTCTCGATGGCGGAGCGCGTATCGGCTGGGTTTCGAGTGAGTTCAGTGAGCGTTGGATAGGACTTGAGCGGACCTAGAGAGGGGAGGGTTGGCAAGGAAGCGAGCAAGCTTTGGAGCGGTGGATAGAGGGTTCGCAGGTCGATAATCCAAAGGCCAAAGCATGCGTAGCGTGATCTGTAACAGTCAGTGTATTACCTCTCAAAACTGAACACAAGAACGAACTGCGTATTGATCATCATTAACGGCTCGCCCTTTCCACTCCAGAAGATTCTGGGATCGTGGAACCCTGGTATGTCAACATACGGAGCGAATTCGCCGGCACACTTCTCCGCTGGGGTAGGAGGCACACTGAGTGCTACTGGATGTGAAGCACATCTCATGCCACCACCAGGACCAACGTGCTTCAGATCGTCTGCAGTGCAAGGATCCTCGCCCGGCCTGGCATCTTGTCCGGGAACGTAGCAGATGTTGGCCTCACATAGAACATTCTCCTGATAGTTGCCGTCTGTCACGATCCTGCTCACAACAAGGTACTGATTCTTGGACCAGTACGGCAAGGCAATCAAAGTCGGGTTCCAGAAGACCCTGGACTCAGGCTTCAGTGAGCCTGGTGGTATTTGTGAGATATTCTGAATGATGTTTGGTAGGCGTATGTGACCCGTGTACCGGTTCGCTTTGACTGGGCACCTGAATAGTGGCTCAAGGTTTGGATCCAGCAATGGCTGCCACGGCGCTGAAGTAGAGCTCTTGTTCGTCAGTCTGTCACCCTTGTCGTAGGCGTAAAAGTACTGCATTGGGGGTGAGAGATGGTTCTCTGAGACATTCGCGATGGGTAGTGGCTTTTGTAGGCTAGAGATGGGGACATGAATGCCTTGTTGAGGAGCAGGTTGTGGATGGAAGACGAAGGATGGCAGTGAGTTTGGAATTGGTGAGGCTCGATACACGATGATGAAGATAACGAAGACGATGACCGGCAGTAGGAAGCGGCGCAGCGGTGGTAGGTAGATCATCTCGCTGGATGATCCATGCAAGAATATGCTGTCAAGGTTGTAGAATCATTCAAACAACGAACTCAAAAGCTTTACCAAGCGAAGCGGCTAATGGTCAGGTTTAGGAGCCGAGGAACCGAACAACTCTTGGGGTGTCTGGAGCTGCAAGACTTGTACTCGAGAAGTGTAGTATTGCGGCCATTCGGAATAGGGCATTTTAGTTAAACCCTGAGATTCGCAACATTTATGTTCGCTCTCCACGTCAAGTATGGCACCCGGCGAGGCTGTTAGCCGGCAGATCTTGTATGTCTATTTGTATCTGACATGTATCTGCAAAGTCTATTCTTCTTGAAACGCGCTTTTCAGTAGAAATATAGTAAGATGCACTTACTATCTCGATCCTCCCATCCGTATATTATGACAAGTAGTAACGCCTCCAGCACCAGCGCTATGCTTTTCCCATATGTATATCCATATATCATCAAGTCGAATGACGGTCGTATAACAACTTCACTTGCTACCTGCCGTGATGCTCTTCATCATCATCGTCCTCATCATCCTCGCTTCCTTCCTCTTCATCCCAACCCTCTGCTTCCAAATTCTCTCCCCTAATGCCGAAGCTCATGAGAAAGCCAACAAAAGCGATACCACCAAAGACACTGAATGCAACAGCTTCACCCTTGGGTTCGACATGGGTGGAGAGTGAGAACAGACCGCCTGATAGGAAAGGACCTGCAGCTCGGCCGGCAGCAGAAAGTGTCTGGGCGAGCCCATTGAGGGTACCAAGAACCGAGTGATTTGGGGCAGAATTGGTGATCTAGGGATCAAGCTGTTAGCCAGTGCGACGGTAGACATGGGAACTGTACCCACCAATAGAAGAAAGCTAGTCAAACATCCTACTGCAGACAGTGACTTAATTAAAAGAATGATACCCAGCTCGACCCATAACCACACCTTCCCACTTGAGATGCCACCATCGCCATTTCTGCTGTCTTTGTAGCCCACCCAGGGCATTAGTAGAAATGCAAGAGTCATTCCCCCCAGACAGACTTTGTAGGTAAGCTTGTTTCCCATCTTTTCTCGGAGCTTTCCAAATATTCCAAGTTGGAACGCAATCGTTGCGGCGCCAGCAAAAGCAAGCGAGAACCCAATCTCTTCTGGCGAGAGATTCCTTCCTCTCGGAGGTGCAGCTTGACCAAATATTGGATAGAGTGAGTTATATGAGATATTCGATAGCTGAAAGATCAGGTATGTCAACATCAGTAACATAGTGTCCCTGTTGAAGACTTGCGCCGATGTAAGATCAGTAGTATGGTGCGGTACTAAAGTTGGCAACGAGGCTTGGGACGCCGATTCTGAGTCCGAATCATCATTTTCATCGTCATCCAAACCCCCATCAAAATTTGCGTGCGTTGAATGCTTGTGCCTTATGTCCCTGATCCTGAGGTAGCTTGGCCGGCTGGAGCTCGCGAATTGCCAGACCCAGGCGAAGAGGTTTCCTACTCGTTTCCCCAATGGTGGAAGATCCCTAGCTTCTTCCAAACTCTCTTCCAGAAATATCATGGCGATAATAAGATCCGCCAAGAGGACAGCCGCCGCGACCATATTGGGCTTAAGGTATGGATATGGATCCTTTCTCGAAAAGTGAGCGTCCTTGGAAACCAGCAATCCGCCCACAACCGGCCCCGTAATACCACCCAGCCCATATATAACTGGTAAATATATGAACGCCCTGCTCTGGTTGGTCCGATCCGTGATCTCGCCCAAACATGTAGAAACGAGGCCCTGGTTGCCATTGACCAATCCCATAAACACCTGCACAATAATAGCCTGCCATAGCGTCTTGCAGAAGCCAAAGCCAACAAAGCAAGCAGCTGTGAGCAGTGTACCAGTCAATATGACCGGCTTCCTTCCAATCCTATCCGACAACCAGCCCCAGAAGAAATTCGTGGCAAATTGCGCCAATGCGAAGGCAGAAGCGACAACACCGACATAGAGACCGACTTGTCCAACGTCAACATCAGGAAAGGTCGAGACCATCTGTGGGAGGTAAGGGCTGATGGAATTGAGGGCGGTTTGCTCGGACAGTGAGATGATGGCAAGAATAAGGAGCTGTTTGATGGGGAGTGGGGACGATTCATGGTTGGAACCCTGCGAGTTATCGCGACTGTGGTGAGCTCCATTTGGGGAGCAGGAAGAGGTGTCGGATGGCGGGGCGCCTTTGGACTTTGGAGGGGGAGTGGAGAAAGTCTGGTAGTGGATTGTGGAGGACTTTCGCCGCTCCATTGCGGCGGTAGGGCGAACCATCGTGGGAAGAGAAGGCTGTAGCAAAGGTCATTAGCAACAACGATATAGAAACAATATAAGATCTTAGGCTTTCACGAGCGCATGGCGAAGTTGATCGCCTGTCTACCTGGAGAAAATTGCGTATTTGTGTCGGATCTCTGCCTTGGCGATAAGGTCCGCGCTAACTCATTTTAGGCTTATCAGATCAGGCTAAGGTAGGTCTCAGCAGCCCCATTTTGCGATTCTAGCATAGCCCCTTTGGAAGACATTCACTTGAGAAACCCTACCTGTAAATTCTACCCCACTAACCAGCGAACTCAGTGAACCAAGGGTATTCTGCGTGCACTGCCTATTATCAACGGCTAAGTAAAAGGAGTATGAATTGGCGTGGATAGTTTATAGTGTCTATTCAATACTACCAAAGCGGACTGAATATTTAATATTTTTCTGTTAGACCTCTTGAGCACGTAGCCTCAGAGCAGATCAGTATCCTCATTTCCCCAGAACAATTGCTTCAATTTCCGCTCCTTCTCATCTTCAATGTACTTGTCAAATCTGGCTTCCTCTTGATCCAAACCTTTGCCTTGGTATACTTCATGTGGAAGAAAAGCGCACTTCTCTTCCACTCCTGCCAAATATCTACACACGTGCGTGTGCAGGAAGATAGCCACTCGCTGATTTCCTTGCTCCGTCAATCTCCATCGTGAGGGGGTCACAGTCTCATCCAGAAAGAAGTCTGCCATATTTGTATCTTTAACGTTTGGATCAAGCCAGCCAGATGTATCGAGCCAGAAGACCGCTTTGTCTCCGTCGGCTCTAAGTTTGGCAACCGCATTCTGAGTAGCTTGCTCGAGCTGACCTCGCAGAGGCCTCATGATAAAGATTGGGATGGAAGCCGGTGCCGTACTTGGGACGATGCCTGGGTTGCCAAGTAATTCGCTTTGGACAATGCTTGGGTGCTTAGGGTAGGCCAATCCTCGTATGGCTTTAATCAGCGACACATAGGTTGTTTCGAAGCTTTCCGAAAGATCCCACATAGACTTATTATAGTTTGCCTCGTATTCGTGGAATGATGCATCGTCCGAACTTCCAAGGTTGAGAATCTGGAAGACTGTTAGTTTAAAATGGCGAAAATGAAAGGGGGGTTACCATAACATCAGGCACATAGGAGCTGAACATCCATGGACTCTCGTAACATGTAGAGCCGACAGGACCACTTTAGATTGGTCAGCCTCTGCATCAGGTTTATTAAGAAGATGGTCATACCTGCGAAAGAAGACATCCCCAATGCCGGCTGGCTGGCCGGTGCCCCCAATGCAATCCTGCGTTAGACACATTCCGTCTACACCAATGCTGACATGATCTACTCCAAACATCTCTCCCAATAAATAATCCCAGCCCATGACGCCCGCAAGCAAGCCATCCGCGCCTCCAGCTCTTCTTCCTCGTTGCTTTCCAGAGTAAGATCCGGGAGCGTCCGTGATGACTTCGAGTATCTTCTTACGCTTTTGATAAGCAGTAAGCAACTGCTCTTCCTCATCAAGAAGCTTTTCCCTGTCGCTTTTACCATTGCCGTCGTCTTCTAGCTCCTTGAGTCCAGCTCGATGCTTCTCTCCGACATGATCGTTTTCAGCTTTCAGCAAATCCTCATCCATGAACTCCTCGCCGAGCATTGATCCAGCTACTTTCACTAATTTCCCACCTTTGCTCAGCCATAGTCCCTCTAATTCTATAACACCTCGTCCACGGTCGTCAATCATCGGAGCGATAATGCGGACTCGATGTTCTTTATACTTATCCAGATTATTGGAACGTACTGATACCAAAGACGACGAATTTGGCAGGAGGATGTATTCTTGGTCGTCAACCTGAGCTAGTAGTGAGATGGGTGGAGCTGGCTTCTCGTTCGAAGAAATTGGGTGGAAGTGGAAGTGTCTGTGGTCTGATGAAGAGGCAGACACAGGCGATTGTGAGGAGGTATTCGATGTACCACCAATCTCTGCTTCGGGTGCGTTGTGGAGGGCAAGAAGCAGAGAAGTGGTATTCACGATTTCAATATCAAAGTAGACTCCTGATATCTGATTAGTCGGAAGGTACCACGTTCTCTGCTTGCGTGAAGTACCTGGAAAGGTCCCATGTCTGCGCAACCGATTTGGGGTGGAAGTCCAACGCCCAATGTACTAGCCAATATCAGTCGAATTAGATGAAGGATCTCTGACAGACCTACATGAATCTTTGGATTCGTAGCAGGATAGAATTGGTAGTTGTGCATCCTTCGCTCGTGGAGGAATTCTTTGCCCAGGTCAGCTGTCTCATGTCTTACGATATCCAGCTCTTCACTGCCACCATTGAACCACCACAAGCTCAGCGCAACAAGCATGAATACAAGCACAATTGGCTTGCTGGTCAAGACTCGTCTAATGCGAAACCAGGCATAGTTGCCATACCAATATCGGCGTCTGTCTTTGGGGGTGATAACGTCTCCAGACCCATATGGTTGTGGAGCTTTGAGACCTCCAGACGAGGATGGCGAATAAGCTGTCTTAGCCAATGGTATGTCTCCAGGCGAGGGATAAGGATTGTAGAACGGGGTCGCTGGAGGCGTGCTTTGATTTGGGTGACGTGGAGATCCAGTGAGCTTGGTCAAGCCAAGATGGAGGTTAGGCCGACTTCGTAGCGGCGGTGCCTGTGACATCGCGATATAGCGCTCATAGACTTAGTCTGGTGATCGTCAAAATTGTCAATTCATGACTGGCTTCGGGGCGTGGAGATCATTTGTCGGCATGGCAGGCGCGAAAGAGAAGAAGACTCGGTTCGACGCCGACTTATGTTTACGGATATAGAAGGCGGCCTTCTGTAAAGATGCCCCACGCATAGATCATTATGTCACAAACGAGAGCAGATGTGATTCGTTTAGACCAATCGCGCCTTGGAAAGTACGGTCTGTGCAGCATGATGAATTGGGTTCATGAGAATTTACCCACCTTTTCCGATAGAAAGGGGATGTACAGGGTCATTTTCTATGGTTCGACGACGGCCAGCGTCATGTTCAAGCAGCAAAAAGTGCCAGGTACACTCCCCAACCCAGGCCAACCAGACTGCCTACCAATACCTTCTGCTCTACGGGGATGAAAACATGCTGAATCAGGTTGACAGCGGGCCAGAGCTTGTACCCAGCTTTCATTATGGGCCATGTTTGCTGCAACGATGTAGTCAGTCTTATTTGTAGTCCGCGATAGAGGACAAGGAGAACTTGACTGTACCTTTCGCACAGCGTCCAGACACTCCACCACCGGTACCCCGCTCAACAGTCTTGTGAGTCCGATGTAAGCCACAACGTTGACTATTGATGCCACTGTCTGGTCCAGTCCCAGCTTGATCAATGTATTCGCTACATCCAGCTTCTTCTCAACCTCTACCCCCTTGCCACCATCATCCACCTCAACTTTACCGAGTCTGTAGCCAGGAAAATTTTTCTCCATGTATTCCTGCCACCAGAAATTGGGAGGTGTGGAAAGCAGGGTGTAGATGAGTAGAGCTGGGATATTCGGGGGTGGACTGGAAGTCAGGAAGCGGGCGATCAAGAGAGAGCAGAGAGTAAGGACCGTGGCTTGGAGAGTCGCCGTTACGACTGGGGATGGCATACTGTATCAATAGTAAGTGAAAAAAAAGATGTGTAAGAGGAGGAGTAATGAATTATCACCCTTCAACTACGGCGCGCCATTAGATACCTTAGTGGCATACGGCGCGCCATGAATAAGGCAACTCCCGGCCCGTCCAGACCCTGAATATTCCATCCACCGAAGATCTAACCGAGGCTGATGCGCAACGGCGGGGTTTGAGCTCCATGGAGTTGCGGATATTGCTATGCAGGCGCAGTCGCTGGCTGCGTTCTCGATATACTGGTGAAGCTTCAATGATCTTCTTGATACTGCCTGGACATTTATGGTCAGCAGTCCAAGAGAACGGATGAAGTGAAACGACTATGGCCTTAGGTAAGACCGTCGTCACGACTACTCGTTGGCCTAAATTGATGTGATACTCCAATTCAGCTACAACGGCAGCAGTAGCTGCAGGAACGGCGGCGGCAGCAGCATACCTCGATGCCAAATTCCATATCCGAAAAGATGTGGAAGTGCTGGTCCTAACGAAGAAATTGGAGCGTGAATATATTCAAGCGGGTAAAATCCTATTCCTTGGACCATTGAGCTATGCGCTGCTGACTTTCTCTTGTTCGATTCAGTGAGGAACAACCGGATATCTCCCTTCTACTTCCATGAGGAGGCTGTGAGGAACCATCCCGATGCCCAAGCTATCTGGTCTCGAGAGAACAATTACACCTGGAAAGAGGTGCACACCAGAGCGTGTCAGTATGGAACATACTTTCTTGAGCTTGGGGTCAGGCCTGGCGAGCTAGTCGCTATATGTCTACAGAACTCTCCGGAGATGGTCTTCACTTGGATGGGGCTATGGGCAATTGTGTGAACCCCCGTGCTCGCACAGGCGACAGAATAGGCTGACCTGATAGGGATGTGCTCCCGCGTTGATTAACTTCAACCTTACTGGCGATGCCCTGATACACTGCCTAAAAGTCTCAGACGCAAAAATATTAATAGTAGATGGGGAAGAGAAGATCAGCAGTAAAGTCGAGGGCGTAAGACACAGAATTGAACAGGAGCTTCATATGCAAGCCATTGTATTGGACCAAGAATTGAAGTCAACCATAGCGGCAAGACCATTCGAGAGACCAGACGATAGCTACCGCTCTGGTGTTAAAAGTGATTTCCCAGCAATTGTAATTTACACCAGGTACAAACCCCGTCCTCCTAAGCTTCAACCCACCTGCTAACCTCGTGTGTTTTCTAGTGGGACCACTGGCTTGCCTAAGGGCGCCACCTTCCCCAGCTCGCGCATGTTCATGGTCGGCGCACGTCGTTCAAACAATCTAGGCCAACGCCGCGGCCCTGGTGGCGACAGATGGTACATCTGCATGCCCATGTATCATGGCACCGGCGGTATCCACGCAATGGTATGTATGATGAGCGGAGTGTCTCTCGCGATCGGAAAGGGCTTCAGCGTACGCAACTTCTGGCGCGATGTTCATGACTCTGAGTCGACATTTATCGTTTATGTGGGGGAAACGGCTCGATATCTTCTCGCTGCGCCCCCAAGCCCGCTGGACAAGGGCCATAAAGTCAGATGCATGTGGGGCAATGGACTGCGACCTGATGTATGGAAGCGGTTTCAGGAACGCTTTGGCGTTGAAGAAGTAGGCGAATTCTTTAACAGTAGCGAGGGCATGCTTTCACTCGTTGTGTGGGATCGGGGCCCTTATCTGGCGGAGTATGTAGGCCATCACGGCGCCATACAGCGGTGGATGTACCGCGACACCTACGTCCCCGTCCAAATCAACTACGAAACCAACGAGATAATCCGTGATCCGAAGACCGGGTGGGCGAAACGGAATAGCTACAACGAAGGCGGAGAAATCATCGTCAGGGTTGCAAACGAACAGGCCTTCCCAGGCTACTACAACAACCCCGAAGCAACGCGCAAGAAATTCATTCGCGACGTGTTTAGAAAGGGAGATCTTTTCTACAGAACAGGCGACGCCTTACGCCGTACAGACGATGGCCGCTGGTCCTTCCTAGACCGCTTAGGCGACACCTACCGCTGGAAAAGCGAGAACGTCAGCACCGCCGAAGTAGCAGACACCATCGGCAACTACCCTGGCATCCATGAAGCAAACGTCTATGGCGTACAATTACCAGGGCGGTACCACGAAGGTAGGGCCGGCTGTGCGGCTCTCACTATCGATGACAATGCTCGAGACAATTTCGATTGGAAAGGTTTCGCTACTTTTGCGAGAGAGCGATTGCCGAGGTATGCAGTGCCGGTTTTTATAAGGGTGTTGTTGGGGGAGGTGGGGAGGGGAGCGAGTCATAATAATAAACAGGATAAGGCGGGGTTGAGGGCTGAGGGGGTGGTGCCGGAGTTGAGAGGGACGAAGGTGAAGGGGGGGAAGAAGGATGTGTTTTATTGGATTAAGCCGAATGAGGATCGGTATGTGAGGTTTGAGGAGGAGGATTGGAAGAAGTTGTCTACGGGGGGTGTGAGGTTGTGATTGGGAGGCGAGGAGGGGGTCGTTGATGCATTATGATGGAGGGAAAGCTTGCATCGCTTTGCATTATGCCATTGTATAGCTTTAGGTGGAATAATAGAAGACGTTACTTCGGTAACAAACCGCTGACTGTTCTATTTAAAAACAGTACAGTCTCGATCTGAAAAGAAAAAACGACACACACTCCGGTACCGTCTGTTGAGAATGCCAAGTAAATTGCTACCGCGGGTCAAACGTGTTGTGGTGCACTCCCAGTCAGTGAATCGATTGTGGCAGCACGTGTATAGCATCAAGAATTGAAGTAAAAGCGGCAGGATGTTCAATGGTCGACATCTGTGCGTCATTCTTAGATTGTCGTCTTATGGTTGTAGGTCTAACGCCAGTCGAATTATCGAGAATTTCCTTTACCTGGTAGCAAATCGCACATAGCAAGAGCTATGCCTCTCAAGGCTAGTTTGCTTAGGACTGAATCTCCATCACGTCAGCCATTACGATGGATGACTTGCAACCAGGACAAACGGCGGTATTCGTACAGGACCGAAATGTCCGATATGCTGCCTAAACGCTCGCAGGGTGAGTTGAGGTATCACCTATGCAAGACATGTATTAGGACGAGTATCTGAATTTATGCATTGAATTAAAAGATGGATGGTAGTGCCCTCAGTGATCTTGGTGTAACAATGTATGATCAAATCCCGAAGGATCACTTACTATCTAGTGCTTGCGTTTTGTAATCATCGGGCAAAAAAGGGAAAAGAGAGTGGAATAAGGAGATAGACTGACCTTCGGAAAATGGTATTGCTGTCGCTTGAAATCACTGGTGTATGTTTCGAGATTAATAATATAAGACAGAGCAAGTCCACCGAGAGTCGCAACCTGTATGTTTTAAAATTAGTTACTAGAGAGACGACGCAGTGGTGGGAGCAAGTAAATGCTGAGAGTAAGAAAAGTCAGAATATGTAAGATTGAATATCATTTCACTTCACCCGTATTGAGCCTCCGGCGAGAGGGTCACGAGCCGAAGCGTCAATCGCAAATTATCGCATCATGGAATTTGAAAGCCATATACTTGTGTTGGATGCATTACTTACCGGTCAAGCATTATTGACACCCCGTCCTTCTTAGATTGATGAGCGTATACCCCTCGACAAGATAGGGTCATAATATTTCAAGATAGCATGACGGCGAGCAGGCGTAATATGTCGGTAGCGCGATTGAAAGCTACGCAATCCTGAGACTTGACAGCCAGGGAATGGTGCCAGACTCAAAACCCTGTTGACCGTATCTCTATGATTTTGCTCGCAACCTGAGCATCTCAAGCGCTAGTTGCAGACATTCCTGGTTGTGCCATTCATGTGTACCTCTTGGAGCTCGATCGACACAGCGAGGCCGATTCGCCAAGATTGCTGGACAAGTGGAGTCTCCAGTATGGATGCCTCCATCGGATCCACCGGACCCTGACCAGAGTCCATATCTTACAACCCCTCGCTCACGAAGGATAGCAGTACCAGATCGGTTACCATGCTGTCGTAGTTCTTTGAAACATATGCTTTACACCGAAGTAGGAGACTGAGAGATTGATGACTGGAGCTCATTGGGTACCTGCTTACTGAATTAGCCTGGAGAGAATTTGCTATTGGTGTGTGTGGACATACCTAGATGAGCGGAAAGATGTACGTCCGCTGGCCAGGCTTGGGTGATCATGGCGGCCTAGGCGACCTGGTATGGAATGGTACATTCAGTAGCAGAATTGAATCAGGCTTCAGGTTTGAGCAGTTGTTGTCTCTGGTACTTGAATATTCTGCAAAAAAACGTTTGGATTGAAGATCTGCAGTATCCTTGCACGGCGCTAAATTAGCTTCAATTAGCCGAGACCGCCCACGAACTTGACCATCGCAACCAAGACTACAGCACTTGCTATTCTTCACAATCGGTCTTCTGCCATCATCTGAGATTGTAAGTATCTCACAAACCGCTCGCTGTTCAGTAGGTTGCAATAGAGGCTGACAGGTGATCTAAAGGAAACACCGCCGGAATGGCAGAAATCGAGATCAAGGCCTCGCAATGGAGGCAGGTCGAGGTTGGCCGTGTTGTGCTCTTCACCCACGGCCAATACATCGGTAGACTGGCAGCTATTGTGGAAATCATAGATCACAAGCGCGTAAGCTCACCGTTCGGCCCATGCTCAAAGTATGCCTCCTCTAACACGAAACACAGGTCTTAATCGATGGACCCTCGAAGAAAGAAAACGCTGCTGTCCCCCGCCAATCTATTTCGTTAAACAACCTCATCATTACTCCTATCGTCATCCCAAAGTTACCTAGAGCAGCTGGCCGTGGTGCAGTAGCAAGAGCTTGGGAAAAGGCAGAGGTCGAGAAAAAGTGGGACGAAAGTGCCTGGGCGAAGCGACGAGAACAGAGGGAGAAGAGGCGGAATCTTTCTGACTTTGATCGATTCAAGGTGCTGAGGTTAAAGAAACAGGTACGTAATGGCCCTGGAAACCCTCCAGAACCTTTCAATGCCTGGTTGTGGTTGGACAGATGCCCTTGAAGTACTATAGCGCTTCAGAAGTATCGCGCTAACAGTGCCATTCTTTCAGGCTCGATTCGAAGTTCGCAAGGCGCATGCAAAGGTCAGAGCTTCGGCAAAAGCTTAGTGATGGCAGAGGATGGGGTGAATTGATAGCGGCATTGATGGACAAAACCGGGCTCTTAAAGGACACCAATTAGTTTGCTACAATCATAGAGCAATGAACGGCGTCGACCAGCATCTTCACGTTGACATGGACGGTCCTTGCTTTATTGAGAGGTCTGCAAACAATCAGAGCTGATCGTGCGCGGGAAATATGCCAAAAATTTTGAATCCCTCCATCATACGTAGACTCCATCAGGATTTCCAGCCATATGACTTGTAAGCCACGACTTTTAGTGCAAACCCCGGTTTTCCTCGCAGGAAACAGAGAGGTAGAATTGTCTTTGTAAAAGTTAGCTCTCACTAGCGTACAATTCAGAGCTCGGCAAGGCCTCGCCGTCAGTAATTCCACACTCAGCACTGTAGCCCGTTCGCATCTCCATAACGCCCTTCAAAGCCATTCCACACAGGTGAGTAACAATCGCTACCCCCAAGAGTCACTCAACTTTCCTTTCCGTGCCAGCCACAACATTAAGAGATTCTCTCCGCATTATCGCTTTCAATCCAATCGCCCGAGGCCCAAAAAATACAGTACACTGAGCTGACGTACCTTACCACAGATCTGCTCCAAGATGTCCAATCCACGCATCGAGGAGCTTCCAGACGACCCGCCAGCCAAAAAGGGCGCAGAAGTTGACGACGCTTCAAGCAGTTCGGACTCGGATGCGGACGCAGGAGGGGAGGGAGAATCTGGTGTCCCAGCTGGATCAAATGTGACCGTACACTCCCGCAACGAGAAGAAGGCTAGGAAGTCCATTGCCAAATTGGGCCTGAAACATGTCCCTGGTATCACGAGAGTCACTCTGAGAAGGCCGAAGAACGTGAGTAGGAATTCTTTTGCGCTTGAGACAGCCCTCAAAGCTCAAAAGGCTTTCTGAAACTGGTCCGCTGTCTTAATTGAAGGCTATGAATGCTAATGTGAAATACAGATCCTCTTCGTAATCAACCAACCAGACGTCTACAAGTCCCCCTCAAGCAACACCTGGATGTACTTCACTCTTTCCCCCACCCCTCTTCCAACCAACCCCACTAACCCTCTCCTCCAGTATCTTCGGCGAAGCCAAAATCGAAGACCTAAGCTCCCAAATCAGCGACAGCGCCCTAAAGAACATGGCGCCCTCAGACAACGCTGGGGGCGATCCCCACGCCGGTCACAACCACGCCGCCGAAGGCAAAGGCAAAGCCATTGAAGGCGCGGACGCTCAGAAGGATGAGGATGAAGATGATGGCGAGGAGGTGGATGATACGGGGTTGGAGGCTAAGGATATTGAGTTGGTTATGGCGCAGGCTAGTGTGTCGAGGAAGAAGGCTGTGAAGGCACTGAAGGAGAATGATAATGATATTGTAAGTGCATGTGGTAGGATGTTTGAGTTGGGGGGTGCTAATATTATTGTAGGTGAACAGTATCATGGCATTATCTATCTAACCCGCAGTGTCCGGCAGTGGCATGGTCTCATGAATGGGCTAAGGGTTCTTGGCGGAGGCTTCATGTGAACCTGCAGTAAAAAGCTTTAAATAAGATCTTGTTATAGATTTGCTACCTCCGGGTTATCAAGCAATTTGGCTAGGTCACAGATGAGATCCAGCTTTCACATGATGTTTTGGAATTGCAGAAGCATAAGCACTTGCATTTGACGCCCCAAACAATTTGGAGAAATTTCGTTACATTATCATAAAGTATTCGCCCCCTTAGAGCGTACTATGCACCCTCCTTAACGTAATTTTCCCCCTCATCAATCTCCAACCCCAAAATAACACCAAAATCCCGACATCAAAGAAATCAAACACCAAAGCCCCACCAAAGATTATAGAGTAATAAGTCCACGCATGCTCCTGAGACATCTTAACCTTCGTCACAACAATAGCCCAGGGAAGGATCCAGAGAAAATTCGACCCTAACGCTTGGTAGAGGAACCAGCGGGGGTTCGTTGCGAGGAGGATGGCGGCGAGCTGGTATTGGAGGGCGTAGAAGATGTAGCACCAGTCTATGTTCTGTTGGGATGTTAGTGTCGAGGGTTCAGGAGGAGGCTGGGGGGCAAGGGTAGGGGCGATGACCTTCCACATCTTCTTCGTTATGAGGGCCACATCAGTCGACTCCGATAGATAGTACGCAAATGATTCCATGCCCCAGAGGGAGAGGCATATGCAGACGGGTACTTCGACAATGAGTGCAAGAACACAGGAGATGAATGCCGGACGGATAATTTCTGTGGCTGGAGCTTAGTTGCTGTGAAGGGATGAAATATGGCCTGGTAACGCTTACCCAGTATATCCTTCCTAGAGGCTTTGGGCCTTCGCAGGTTGATTCCCACGCGTGCTCGCCATTGGCCCCAATTGTGACCGACGAATGTCAATGTAGAGGCTTCCAGAGCCTGGACAGGCACCATGACTAAACCCCATCGAATGGTGTTGAAAACACCCCACGCTGTCCCGTAGTTCTCACCAAGGGAGATTATTCTGCTGACAAGCCATAGATACAGCGAGTTTCTGATGGCGGACTCTGTGAAAGTGTAGACAGATGGCCGCGCAAGGACTTTGAACGCGTTGATACTGGGCCTGGCCGAGCCTCCCGTGGTATCAGAGCGTTTGTGCATTTTCTGTGCAAGGTAGATGAAGTACGCAAGACCTGCAAGTGCGGAACTCATATCGCAAGCCAGTCTAATCAGAGCTTGGTCATTGATCGTGGGTTTCCAGGAGCCAACGTGAAATTTAGAGATAATCAACAGGTCAAGAATAATGTTTATGATGAAGCTTGTCGAGTTGATCAATAGTGGCACATCAGGTTTATCTAACGCTCGAGTACAGTCGGTCACAGCCACTTGCATCGCAGAGGACAACGCCACAACAGAGGAGATCTGCACATATTTGATGGAGGCATCTCTAACTTCAGAGGGAACAAATGCTGCAGCAAGTTGGTGAGAAGCAGCGATGAAGACCACGGTCATGATGGCCCCAAGTACGGTTTGGACGAGTACCAGGGTGTACGAGAGGCCGAGGCGAGAGGAGATAGTCCGCGTGGTTTTGTCCCCAATAATGAGCCACGCCGATCTTGGGAGGCCATCATTAAGTACTTGAGCAATGACTGAAATGTAAGTATAGGTATCGGAGGTTACTACTTGGCTAGGGTCAATATTCGCAATCCAAAGTTTAGATATTGTCGAGTACAGCGCCGGAAGCGCAAAAGTAGCAAGATTAAAGATCAGCGATCCTTGGTACCTATTGAAATCTGCTTAGAATGCAAGGATGAGGGATGAATAGCCCGGAGCGATAGCAAATGGATGGAGACGTACGTATCACGGCTCAGATACTCGGTACGAAACCGCTTTAGACCGTGAAATCTAGTGGTATTATCTGACGTTTCTTGGATAGGGCTGTCGGTCGTTGACTCATTGTTGTTGAGAACTTGGTCGGTATCTTTCGCAGGAACCATGGTGTACTCGCGAGTTGGAAAGAGCCATGACACCCTCATTGCAAGATTCTCGCTCCTGGATATATCTACTCCCACGCCTGGAAAGCGGGGAAGTCCTTATCATTGGCTCTTCATGTGGTGGATGGCGCTCGACTGTCACACCCAATGATCGGAATCGTAAATGGTCGGCGACTGGTTGAACAAGCCACCTTTTTAGCGAGCTTCCCTTGATCGCGATACAGGTACTCTGTACATTGGACTGTTGAGTCTAAAAATAACAAACTCAATGGGCATCACTATCTGCAGAATCAATTGAAAAATCGCAGAGGTGGAGGATAATGGGTTTCAGCGGTCGCTATGCTCCAAGAAAGCCTGGAAAGTGATGTTTTGGAAGCAAACGAGCTTTCATGAGAGGCCTCCAGCATGTGAGGTTATGCTAGTAAAGCGAGAACCATGCTGAGACAGCTTATATGTAGCAGGTACATAGGCAGGCAATTAGCCTAGACAAATAGTAATGAAGAAGAGACTGCGTTGTTTTCTCATTGCATATTCAGCCCTACCAAGCCACCACGCTAGTTGAATCTTGCCAAGACCAAAAGACACCTCCCCCCAAGCCAGCTCTTCCGCCAATAAATCTAACATAATCGCGCTGCCATTGAATCCCAGAGATGTCAGCAACAGTACGTGGACCCTCCCAATTGTCGATGTACTACCTCGTGGCTCTATTTGCTCTGCTAACACTAATTCCAGCGCTCCGCCGCCCTCAAGCTCGACTGGGCCAAGATCTCCACCTCACTCGGACTGAAAGGCCAAACAGCAACAGCCCTCCAAGCCTTCAAGAAGCGCAATGATGATGCCCGCCGCAAACTGAACCAACTTCAACAACAGCCTACAACCGTTGACTTCGAACATTACCGCAACACCCTCAATAACACGCAGGTAGTTGATGAGATCGAAGGGCAGTTCAAAGCGTTCAAGCCCACGACCTATGATGTAGGCAGGCAACTAAAGGCAATCGAAGCGTTTGAAACGCAAGCTGTGAAAAGCGCAGAGGAGACGAAGGGCAAGGTAGATGGAGAGTTGAGGGAATTGGAGAAGACGTTGAAGAACATTGAGGAGGCCAGGCCTTTTGAGGATCTGACCGTGGTACGTGTCTGAAGGCTCTAGAGAAGAGATTCGATGCTGATTTAGTTGCGTTCTCTAGGACGAAGTTGTGGCTGCGAACCCAGAAATCGATGAGCGTACATCGCAGCTTGTGTCCAAGGGCAGGTGGCAGGTTCCAGGATATAAGGTTTGTTGTCCCGGCATATGTCCTCTTCGTTTGAATAACCCACTGACTATGTCGATAGGAGAAATTTGGCGATCTGTCTGTTCTCTAGAGCGAGCTTTACATCTGTGTATTCCTACCTCCCACGATAGCATAGAAAATTGACCTTGTACATTCTACAAGCCTTCATGTCCCTAAAGGACGAACACCCTGCGGTACCCGATATCTCAGTCAACATCTCTCTTGGAATATGTTCTCATATGCTAGCTTTTTGCCGCGGCCATAGCTCAAAGGCTTGCTTTCGGACGCCTGAATTCTACACAGGAACCTGGTCCGCAAAGTGAACGTTTCTGGGAGTTCATCAACTCAGCATGAGTAAGCCGTTCATAGTAATGGTTTCTATAGGAAAAGGCAGGTACGTACACTTTTAGTAGCTTAACAGGCTACCTCAATGTACGCAACATCGCTCCTTCTCGACATGATACCGAACTTAGCTACTATATCCAATGATTACAATTGATACTTGTCTTCGTTTGTTAATATCTATTATATGCGCACGTATAGTCTAATATCTTTATCTCTTTTCGAGTGCAGTACATAGAGACCGCAAAGGACGAAATTGGCCTTGGGTGAGACGGCCAATTTTCTCGATCTGCAGCTCGAGAGCGCGAAAGGCTTCCAAAAGCTACGAGGCTATCCTCCCTGTGCGCATTCATCCTGATCAGCCGGACCATGTCTGAACAGAACGATCCATCAACTCAGGCTTCCGACCAGGGGGACTTGAAGGCTCATGTGATAGATCAAATGAACCAGGACTTAGGACAGGCTACTTTAAAGCTTACTCTCATGTTAGAAGACCTTAAAGGCTCGGCTAAGCCTGACCCAGACCAGTCAAGAATTATCAGCGATAACCTATCCCCGCTGGCAGCCCACAGGCAGCCAACGGATCAGATATACTTCCCGCTTGCAGACGAACATTACAAGGATGTGTCCCATTCGAAGAGGATATGGTTCTGGCTCAGGGGATCGAAGACAATTGAGTGGATACCCCGCACCACCAGTTTTCGCATAAGGCCATTCGCCGTCCGGTGTCAAATCATTCTCATACCAGATGTGCCCGATTGTACACTAGGCCAGCAGATCACCTATATCCTAATCCTCAGAGTGACATACTCAAATAGCTGGGCCGACTTGACAAAAATCTATAATAAGATTTGGAATGATTGGGATTGGGTGCTTGTCGAATTCGCCCCTCTGCGCCCCGAATGTTGGAAGAAATATCTCGGCGTGCGTCCCTACCCAGAAGTCTCCAAAGATGAAGTCAGAGACATGTGGCGCCACCAAACGATCTACAAAAGGGATCCTGACAGCATGCGAGTTGCTTTGGAGAATCTCCGGAGCAGAACGGGTTTTCGATGTCGCTATCCCGAATACGATGGGTATATCACTGCGTTCCATGCTACATTCGAAAACGTGATGAACTATATCCAGCAAAAGGCGCAAGTTGTCGAAGTAGAGCTCAAGATGCTGGGCGAGGGCGACATGGAAGGCACGCATGATGCCAAAGTTGATGAGCAAAAAGCGGAGAATGATCAGTTTGGTGTTGAACACATTGAGAGTCAGCTTTAGAACATGACGAATATGAAAATAAGTGCACATGACGCAGATGCCGATACTAAGCCGGGTTCACAAGATGCAGATGCCGAGCCTAAGGAGATGGAGGACGGTCAACCCAGTGTTAACGATACAGATAGCGAGCCTACGATCGTGGGGGACACTGAACCGAGTTCACATAGTTCAGACACCGAACTTGTAGTTGCAAAGGAATTCAAGGCCTGCTCACAGAATGAGCCTAGAAAGATGCGAGATGATAGGCCGGGTGCGCACGATGCAATGGAAGGTGCTGAGCAGATAGACGACTCTGGGTGGATCGTACATGGTACGGACGCAGATTACGCTCAGGACGAGTATACTTCACCAGCTGTTCACGGTAGGAGCGCGGATCCAGCAAAGGTAGAATTCATGTCGCCGTTGCCACTCGATTCAGACGCGGATTTTCCACAGGTTAGGGGTATGAGGATTGTGAATTTTATGTTGGACAACTCCGATTACGACTAAGCATAGAGGTGAATTTCAGTATTCGTGTCTTCCAGTTTTAGTATTGCGCCTAGCTTGACTAAAGAATATTGCCCTCGGCTCTCTGACTTGTTCAATGCTATTCCATCAGTCCCGGAACCGCTGTTATTTCAGAAATTCTCGCTGCTATTAGTCTACTTTGTCGTAATTCGTAAGGAAATAGAGCATAAGTTATACATATAACAGGAATATTTAAGCTAGGTTTAACACTTATCAAGCTTCTCTAAAGTAGTAAATTACTTAAACACCTACTTATTAAGTGAAAAGATAATATGACCAAGGGTTATAAAGCTCTAAGATTATAATTTCTAAAGGTATAATTAGGATCAACTTATTAAGTGTAAGCTTAATATACATAACTTATACCCTATTCTAATCTCCTTTAAAGCAGCAAATTGCTTTATTAACCACTTATTAAGTGCGAAAAAGATATGATTAAGGGTTATAAACCTCTAAAATTACAATTTCTAAAGGTATAATTAGGATCGACTTATTAAGTGTTAGCTCAATATGCATGACTTATACCCTATTCTAAGCTTCTTTAAAGTAGTAAATTATTTTATCAACTACTTATCAAGTGCGAAAGAGATATGTTTAAGGGTTATAAACCTCTAAAATTACAATTTCTAAAGGTATAATTAGGATCAACTTATTAAGTGTTAGCTCAATATTTATAACTTATGCCCCGTTCTCTTACATGATTAAGTATCAGGTGCGATGTCGCTGATTTACGTGCGGGGGTCCTTGCTGCGGTAACGTCAGTGACCATTCCCTGTTCACTTCACTTCAATTTCACCAAACTTACTCACTCACAGGTGAAGCCATGTTCATATCCATTTGATTCACTCCAACATTCCTTGATCTTGATATAACTACCACTGTCCCCATTCCTGCTTAAATGCAACTGACAGCTTGATACCATGCAGGACGATAGTACCCTTGAGCGTGCGCTTGCGCAATTCGAAACCCTAATGGATTTGAGGTCGACATTCTTACATCATTTTTCGGTCCTGATAAGTATCGATCACACAATTGGGAACGTATTTGAACCAACAAATTACGATGAAGTCGAAAAGTACATCACCAAAATTAGGGAGTTGGTGGATTTCGTCCAAAAGATGAACGTGATAGGCGTCGGCACCACAGGAATTGAACTCCCTCTTCCAGATCTGCACATATCGGGGGGCAAGCCCCAGTACCACATTGTCAATGCTAGGTATGAAAAGTTGAGAGATGTTAGACGCCGATTGGTCGCGGTAGGAATACCCACAATAGGAGTTGAAGCTGCTATAGCCGATGTCCTGATGGTAATCAACATCTGAATATCCAATTTCTGCACTCAGCTAACAGACCCGGTAATCAGAAGCATGGCGTAGCTCTTGCTGTCAAGGTTCTAGAAGAGCCGGCTATCGTGAAACAGCAGCCCCAATCTGCAGGGATCAAATCCGAGCAATCGGAGCGTGTGCCCGGGCAGTCGGGAGGATATGATACACTCACGCCTCCTTGCACCACCAGATCAGCATCTACGATGAAGAGGAATACTTCTACGGATGACGACGGAATTTTAAAGCCGGAAGACATCGTCAAGGAGGAGGCTAGGGAAACCAAGCGTAGGAAGGCAAGCCTTAACGTTTGGTCACATAAGGGCAAAGAGTGTACGGAGGCGTGGAGAGTACCTGTGAACGAGGTGGCCACCCATGGTCTACGCATCGCGTCTAAAGAGTCTGACGGAAGTCTGTTATTATCATTTGACACGGCAATCCAGAGCATCGTGGTTGTGTTCAAAGAGCAATGTCTTTCGACGAGATATCCCTTGCTAAAGCTCATGCCCGGTGACATACACACCAGCAAGCGAAACTCGTTGAGGACGAGAAAACATCTAAAAGCACGACTCTTTACAAGAGACGACCAAAACAAGACTCGTTCGTTCGATGTTATCTTCCCTACTACGGAGGATTGCGAGACTTTCTTGGAGAAAATACAGTTATCGTGTTACCAAAAGATCGATTCGAGTTCCCCAACAGGGTATGAAATGCGCTCTCATTTCTAGAACAATGAGTTCATAGCTAACTCTGGGAGCAGTGAAGTCATGGACGAACTCTTTGAGGAGGGTCTTTGGTTGGAAAAGAAAACCAAGATAGCTGATACAGTGGCGAAGACGAGATCTATTGAGATCGTGGAACTGGAATAATAGACAGATGAGTTCAGGCTGTCACTTTCTACATAAGAGCTAGAGCATCCATCATGTATATAATAGGAACATTTAAGCTGGGTATAACACTTAACAAGCTCCTGACTGTCTTCATAGTAGGTGAGATCCGCTTATATCCTCAATACTTCAACAACTCATGCATATCCCTTAAGTGGCTGGCGTCTACAATTTAGGAGAAAAATGCGGAACTATGCTGGTTAAGTAGGTAAAATACTAGTCCTTCTAGCATAGAAGAGACCTATAATAAGTTAATTTAATCAATATTTTAACTTAAAAACTTTAAGATATAATAATTCTTAATAAGTTTAAGTTAACTATAAGTATTATCTTCTTATAAAGAAAAAGTTATCGGTTCATTAAAATTAGCATTAAGCGATAGGGGTGCCAATATTACCTTGTTGTCCCCCCCCGAAGGTGGACGTAATTCAGCCACTTAAGGGATAGTCGAATTAGGGAAATCTTTTTGCGCTCTCATTAAACAAGACATCGACTCCTTTGCTTTCACCAGGATTGACTTTTCAGGTGTTAGCATGACTCATGCTCCATTCTCTCACTCGACTCGAACACTACTCGTGCCAAAGCGAAACAAAAGTTGCATCACCCTACGCTGCACCGTTTCATGGTAATTGCATCTTTCGAAACAGCGCTCATGATGGTTTTGGTGGGGCTGTGGTGTTGCGTGTAGTTATAAATTTGTTTCAACCAATGGAATCTATCCCTGTGGCGCTTAAAGGTGTTTCTTCTCGGCCGGCCGGTAATATTTCACTTGATCAGCACCCGACTTAGATATAGGCAGCGATTAATGGTTGCCTAATCCTTCCTTTCTTCATTTGCATCCTGATCCTTCATTCGCTTCCAAACACTACCTACAATATTGAATCACATCACTACACACAACCACCCTTCCTTGTTCAGGCTTCGATCAGCTTAGAACTCCGCAATGGCGACGATTAGCGGTGACCTGGAGGAAGCAGGAAGGCCAAAATTAAGTCTATTCGACCTTCCCCGGGAGATTAGAGATCAAATATACGGCTACCTTATCAAAGATACATACAACATTGTTCCGACCCTAGGGCCGGGTAATAGACACCAAGGTGACGATTTCAGACACCTATCGATTCTTCGGGTCTCGAAGCGCGTCAACTGGGAAGCCATGCAATCGCTACAGAGGAGGAGTTGGTTCATATACAGAATGCCAGACTCGAAATTCTACCGTCGCCTCTACGATAATACAGTCACCCGGTATATGAAGAATGTTCAGATAGTCATTAAGCGAGATACTCTGAAACAAGATTTGGCTTCGATTTTCTGGGGCTTTGCTGGCACGAAAATCGAGCGGCAGACATTTGTTGTCCTGGTTGCCTACTACAGTCTCATCCTGATGAAGCCAATGGATTATTATACACTATGGGATGATTTTCGGAAGCACTTGCAACTCATCAAGTTACTGACCGGTTTCAAGACCGTTGTGGTGCAAGCCAATCTGAAAAGCTTTCACTGGCTCCGAAGAGGGAAGATCGCTAATGACGAGTACTGTACCAAGTTGTTAACGGATATTCTTGAGCTTTCGGAGCCTGAATTGGGACCCTTTGTGCCCTGCGATTCCGAACGGGAGGAGGGATACGCATTGAACTTCAAATTCTCTCCACTTCGATTCACGGCTGAGCAACAACGACTCGCAGCTGAGCGAAGCCCCTCTATCACAGTCGAAGATTAGCGCTGGCATAAGAAGGGCTAGTCGAGGACCTGGCTATTACCTTTGTTCTCTCCGTGTTGCAGGCGTCCATGGGCATCCCTGGTGGAAGCATGCAAGTTACGGTCTGGAACTCTGATGAGATACACATGGGCTCATGCATTCTCGGGACATTGCGATTGATTTAATTCATCTAATAACCTTCTCCAAACACACAAGTTGAAAATTTGCGAGATTATTGATTAATTACTGCGTGCACACCTTCACATCCGATAAATAGTGACACCTTGTCTTAATCAATACCAATACACTGGCTCATCACGTCCATGCCAAAGATGCTCGTATCTCCCCGGGAACCTTGAATCAAAGTATTCGTAGCATTGCGACAGGTCTGCTGCAACATGTCGCAGTTGCCGTACGAGGTCACGCCTCTAAACTGGCAGACTCATAATTGGGGATGATAGAAAAATGGTCATGCGCTCAGAAAGCTATATCGAGGCTTCGTAGAAAGAATAGTATATCTTATTCATCCACAGACACCTGTCCAACGCGGTACCTCTAATACCGCTTCCCCTTCCGCAAAAAGGTAAGTACCCTCCTCAACACATCATGTCGCGATGTCCATGGCGCTAACCTTTCTGGGTTTTCAAGACTTCCACCTTTGGATGTCGGAGACGTTTTTTATTCTGACGCTAGCGTTTTTAAAATACGTACCTCCTCGTGAGTACGGGTTTTGAGGTGGCGAATTTTTGAAGCTCTTGGCGGCGCTTTGGGAGGATCCGGGTGGAAGTGTTGAACGTGCTAACCTCCTCCTCGCCACCATGTCGGTACTAATCTTTCTGAGTTTCTCAAGACTTACACCCTTGGATTTCGGAGACAGTTTAATCAGCGTTTTTCTGATTTCGGGATTTGAGGTGGTGAACTTTTTGAAGCTCTTGGCGGAGGTTTGTAGGAGATCTTGTTGTAAGTGTTAAGACGTGAACCCTTGACTTTCAGAGGAGATTTTCCCCCCTCTCACTAGAGTCTCTTTTATGTGTATCTCCTCGTGAGTACGGGATCTATTGATCTTAAGGCGACGAATCTTTTGAAGCTCGTCTTGAAGATCATGGTGGCGAATCTTTTGAAGCTCTTGGCGGTGTTTTTAGAGGAGACCATGGTGTAAGTATTGAGTCGTGTCTCGCACGAATCATTTTCTCCCTTGGACTCTAGAGGAAATTTCACTAGCGTCCTTCCATTTTCTACCTCCTCGTAAGTACGAGATTTAGTGATCTTGAGGCGGCGAATCTTTTGAAGCTCGCCTTGGCAATGGATCGTGGTGTTGTCATCGTGTTTTTATGCACGAAGATCATAGGAAGCATTCCGCAATGCTCCGTTCAGGCGCCAATCAAGTATCGCCTGACTCTCCTGTGATGTAAAACGACCCTCCAACACGAATATCAGACTCTTTGCCACATTAAATAACACTTCACCTGGGCTTAAATAGACCCAGTCTTCCCGGAGAATCTTCTCTCTTTCAAAACCAGTCCTGAACACAATTCATCGAGCCTACAGCAACCCAAATCTGACAACAACAATGCGACCGTCTCAGAGCGATCCAGGGGCAGCAGTACGCACTCCCTCCAGTACTTAACACATGCATTAAGCTGATAAGACTAGCCCATCCCCGTCGCGCCTGAAATGTCCCAATGCACAGACCATCCTGACAGCTTTCCCATACTAGCTATCTCTCATAGCATGGGAGACATGGACTCGCAACAGCTAAAGATCATCACCCTTTGGACAGTCATGACTTGGGCAGAACTTGTTGATGTCTGTCAGCATGCATTTCCTTCGCAGGCGGTGTGGAGCATCGAGGTACTTTGGAAGGAAGGAAATCGCATTCCAACACGGATCACGGCCGACAATTGTTCCTTGATGTTACGGTACTTGGAAGGGAGACGTGGAGGGGATAAGCTGGTTATTTACTGCTACCTTATGACGACGATGAGAGCACTCCAGGGTTAGTCAGACAGTCTCAAGGGACAGGAAGTAAGCGAGGGTCATAAGACGGAAGGTATCTCTGCCTAGGTCACAATCCACAGTTCTAGAGCTAGAAAAGGACGCCTACCTAGACATCATAGACTGATACAGAACCTGCCTTGGAAAACATGCAAACGGTGGCGATACCATAGCGCGGCTTAGTCATTCATGAGATTTGGACTCGGCGGGCGGGAGCGGGCACTTGCGGATCGCTTATTAGCGGACCACTAATGGCCGTAACATTCCGATAGCGGAAATTGTATCAAAAGTGTTCGAGATCGTCATAATCCTCCGATAGATTTCGTACGTGATAGAGCTTTCAACAAGCTCGTCTTCCTTGGTTTGGAACAATATTCAACTTCTTGTTCTATCTTTCCTGGTTCATCCCATCTAGACTTCATTTACAGGACCTATCAGCATAAGCAGCACGCATGGCTAGCACAAAGGAAGGTGGACGCCTTCAGGGCAAGAAAGCTATCATTACCGGTGCAGCAGGGTGGGTCGTCAAAGCTTTGTTGATCGTCGTTGTAGTCTCTGGCAATCAAGCGCTAGAGTTTCCCTGCGAGTTTCAGGGTTTACTACTGCTTTTTTTCTACGGCTGTGACAGCTGTGACAACGGTCTTTTAGTGGTTCGGGCTTTAGTCTCGAACCCAATATTCTTTTTCAACCTGTCAGCAATGCATCAATATCATGCATTTGATATACTTGTTTTCTAGAGTTCTTATTAATTCTACTCCTTGTCCATAGGGGGATCGGGCTCGAAACCACTATTCTCTTCCTCCGTGAAGGAGCCGCAGTCCTCATGGCCGACATATCAGAGCCTGCTCTAGCCGACGCTGTCAAGAAAGTTCATTCCATCCTTCCCAATCCACCACGCTTGGAAACCATCAAGTGCGATGTTTCCAAAGAAGCCGATGTCGAAGCCATGGTCAAGCACCTCGATTCGTGGGGTGGCGTTGACGTTATGTTTAACAACGCTGGCATCATGCACGCTGACGATGCAGATGCAATTGATACGCCGGAGAAGATATGGGATTTGACACATAACATTAACGTCAAGGGTGTGTGGTTTGGTAGCAAACATGCTGTTTTGAGTATGCGACGGCATGGGAAGAAGAAAGCAAGTATCATTAACACAGCAAGTGTGGTTGCTTTAGTGGGAAGCGCGACACCGCAGCTGGCATATACTGCCAGCAAAGGCGCGGTTCTGGCCTTGACGAGGGAATTGGCAATTGTTCATGCAAGGGAGGGTTTCCGGTTTAATGCTCTGTGTCCTGCACCTCTGAAGTCAGTCACAGATATCCTGCGACTACATTTCAAGGTATCGCTGACACCCTTGCTAGCACTCCTCTCCTGCAGGACTGGCTGGGCGACGATGCAGCAAAGCGCCATCGTCGTGAAATCCACTTCCCAACTGGACGATTCGGCGAGGCTATCGAGCAAGCCCACGCTGTCTTGTTCCTTGCCAGTGATGAGAGCAGCTTTGTGAATGGCCAAGACTTCGTGGTTGATGGCGGTATGACCAAGGTTTGTAGAAACTCGCTCGCCTCCCACCCTGGGATCTCGTCAGTCTGATTATGGTACTAGGCCTATGTGACACCCGAAGGTCCTCCTACAGAGCCGCCTCCCAACTTCGCACGCTAATCGAGACGTATCTTACTACCTACAGCCTCCAGATGATCAGCTTATGGAATGGTGACAGGATGTACTATGCGCATGAGGCGCTTTCCTGTCATAGTGGGATAGAGTAGATTGATAGACCATACAATTCTACGGTTCAGAGAAACTATGTTCGTCCAAGGCTGACTTGATGATCGTCTGCTTCTTGCAAGTCGATGTATACCGCTTACCACGCACCACCCTCGCACCATAGTTCTGCCAAGCTCAAAGACGCACCTGCGATCCCTTAAGTAGCTGGCGTCCACTTTTCAGGAGAAAACCACGGAAGTACGTCAAGTTGGTGGTAAAATTTCAGTTCATTTAACATAGAAGAGACCTATAATGAATACATCTAGTTAATACTTTCAACTTAAATATTCTAAAATTTACGAATTCCAAACAAACTTAAGTTTATCATAAGTATATCTCTATTAAGAAGAAGAAGTTATAAAGTTAGAAAGATTAACTTTAGGCTATAGGTAGGGCTGCCAATATTACCTTATCATCTCTTAGGATGGCCAATGTATTCCAGCCACTTAAAAGACAATCAGGACTTACTAGGAAAATAAATAAATACTTTAACATACTTTAACGCCTGGCATGAGTGCATGACTATTAGTGTTTGGAGCCGGGCATAGGATACTATCTGCTTAATGGGGAGAGCTTCTCTGTTCGTTTCAACAGACTTGCTGGAACTTTGGGGGCTTTTAGGACTTAATATAGCCTTTTAATCTCAATCCGCACGCTGGCCTACAGCTTTTTCGTCGAGTTGGCCCTTAAGTTTATAATCATATGATTTGTAGATGATATGATTCAAGTCTCAATAGTCAAGTAGGCGGATAAGGTTATGAGAGCTTCACATTAGGCTCAACAGACTTGCCGGAAATTTAGGGACTTCTGGGGCTTAAGATGGMCACTCAATACTGATTTTCGCGCTGGCTCACAGCTTTTTTGGTTGAGTTGGCGCTTAAGTTTATGATCATAGAGGCTGTAGATAATATGATTTAAGTTTCAATAGTTAAGTAGGCATATAAGTTTACGAGATGTTCAATCTCTAAATGTCAAGTGTTAGGTATTAATTCTGTTGAGAATCTTTGTGCGTCAATAGGATGCGACCCATGATACTGGGAAGTCAACCTTGTGTATGTAAGAGCACTGGAAAGTTCTCGCCCACACATTGGATGCCGAACGCAGTACACGGCATGACTTCGTACGGAGGTCTGGTGTGCTGTTGACATCCGTACCTGTCAGCTCAGATATGGGATAGTTGTGGGCCACCGGATAGCTGAATAAAATTCAGCACTTCCCAGATTCCAAATACTAGTGTAAGTATGGTGATACCCGGGCATCGGAATCTTTGTGCATCAATACGATGTGACCTATGATACTAGGAAGTCAGCCTCATATGTGTAGGCCGTCGCCTTTAATCTAATGCCTGGGGTATCATTGATGATCAGTAGTAACTAGATAACAGGACAGAACAGTACAAGCTCGCCGAATCAGAATTGTGGCATCGCATAGCGTTATAAGTACAGTGCTCCGGTCGAGTTGACTACTCAGACCGTTTCAATATACCGCCTTACTTCCCTGTGTATATTGTTAGCATCAGAGATCATCAAGCCTAGGCTCTACTTACCAATCCGTAACAGCCTCATCCCACAGCCTGATTTCATGCTCTCTAGTCCCTCCAAAATGGTCCACGAACTCATCACCAAACACCTCTCTCGCGACGCTCCCCTCCTTGATCATAGTAGCCGTTGCTTCTTTCAACGATTCCGCTAGCCTTACACCCTTATCCGCCGCTCCACCAACATCTTGTCCCTTACCCAGCGGTGGCACATTGATCTCCATCTTCTTTTCCACGCCTCTCCAGCCTAGCGCGAGAATAGCTGCTAGCACGAGGAATGGATTTGCGTCCGCGCCTGCTACTCTGACTTCAAAACGTGTGGCTTTCGGACTTGCGGTTGGAGGCGCTATGAGACGTATTGAGGCGGCGCGGTGCTCTAGGCCCCAGGATACTGTTACAGGGGCCCAGAAATTTTCGACGAGTCGTTTGTAGGAATTTACTGTGGGTGCGACGATGGGCATGACGTCGGGTAGCCCGTCAAGTAAGCCTGCGAGGAAGTGGCGGCCCATGTCTGAGAGATGGGCTAAGTCTGGGTATGGAGGGTTAGGATCTTTGGAGCCGCGAAAGAATAGATTTTTCCCTTCTTTATCCACCACGGAAACGTGCATGTGACCCGAATTGCCGGGAAGGCCTTCTCGTGGTTTGGCCATGAAGCATGGTGTTATGCCGAACTTGCTACCCATTGATTTCACGACGTATCTTGGCTGAAAGTCAGCAAAGGGAAAAAGGCCATATTGAATTTTCTGCATGACGTGCTCACTTGAAGAGACCCGCTTTATCTGCCATTTGTTTGATCTCGCCAAATTCAAGAGCCTGCCGTTCATGAGCTTGGATCCACCAGTGTTGGATTAGGGGTTTGATGTACCGCTTCAAAAACTCCAGGCCCGCTTTCTGTGTGCCAACCTTCGATACCACATCTGAATTGTTGACAGGCATCGTATATCCCATAGTAATAGTCCTGATTGTGAACTGGTCTTGTCAAACTGTAGCCGAACATGCCTTCTGTGAGAGGAGGAAGGGAGTTGACAGGGTTGTCTTTAAGAAAACGTGCAGTAGAGGAGCTGTTTCGCTCGGATTGTGGGACACCGGGATTGGTTGGGGCTCGAAATTGGAAGAACTCGTACTCAGCTACAGGATCCCCAGTCAGCAAAGGCGATTGGCAGAACCAGAACGTCCATGCACGAGCATTGCTGTACTGTAGTCATCTGCTAACCTCCTGCCATAGCCCCCAAGCCTTGTCTCTCCAACTTTTCTGACGCCGTCTTCAGTAACCCTCTCGGACATGCACTGACAGGTCGTCCAGTGTCTGGGTCCATGAAGCTGAGGAGGAAGAAGGGCACATTGTCTTCCCATGGGATTCTCCTGAAGCTTTCCAAATCCGGCACAGCGATTATATCCCTGTATCCGTTTTCCGCGTTGCTGATCTTCAATTCCTTGAAGTATGTCTGATCGTGCATGTCCCAGCCAAATATCACCGAACAGAAGCCGAAGCCAGATTTTGCGATAGAAAGGAACTTTTTCTTTGACATAAGCTTGCCACGGAGGATGCCATCGATGTCAACTCCTGCAACCTTAACCTTTGTATCATGTTCGAGCAGCTGTTCGAGGGATTGGGATTCGCTTTTCGAGATGGAGTCTGGCATGATTCGAAAGGTTGATAGAGCGAGTCTGGAGCGCTCGAGACGCAGACTTAATAACGTCCTACTCGCGATTCGGAGGACGCGAAGGCTCAGACTGTGTTGAATATGTAGCACTGGAGCTTGTCTACTCTGTATAGCTTTGGTTAGTTAGTATCCATGTCTCCGCAGATCTCCCGCTAAGCCCTACGGCTATTAATACTACTTACTAACTTCGTTGGTGTCTTGTACGCAAGCTTATTACGACCGTGTAGCACATGTTTCTTCTTTGAATTGCGATTTGAAGCGGCAGAGACTTGGGAAGTGGCAGAGATGGTGATGCATAGGTAGGTGAATTGAGGCTTGTACGATATCCAGGTTGTATTCCTTAAGTGGCTGAATTACGTCCACCATCCCAGGGGATAGTTATATTTGCAAACCCATAGCTTACAGCTAATCTTTATGGACCCATAACTTCTATTTTATGATAAGAATATACTCATGATTGACTTAAACTTGTTAAGAATTGTCATATTCAAAACTTTTTAAGTTATAATGTTAAATAGTTTTACTTATAGTTGGTACCTTCTCTGCTAAAAGAACGGGCCATTTACGAAGTGTTCCAATATTTCTTGAGTTTTTTCTCCTGCCAAGCGGACGCCAGCTACTTAAGGGATAGCAAGTTGTCCACTACTGGAGGCTTCTTATGGAGACATTTTCTGCATGGCCTACCACTGGGCTATTAGGAGAGATTCCAGTATCAGAAGTGAAATCGAGAACTCACTGAAAAATGACCACCCTTTTGGGACGAGGTTTTCGGCTGCTTGTGTCCTTTCATTCTGGACCTGTCCTGTTGGCTACGCATTTTCATGGCGTTCCATGGCTCGGCATGAGCAAAAGTAGCTATTGGGTCGAGATGACAGTAAGATCCATGACCGCTACGTGGAGAAGCAATGTAAGTAACAAGGCAATTTTGAAGATCCAGTTTAGGGCGGTCCGAAATAAAGCATTGATCAGCTGCGAGGTTGAAGTTATTGATGAGCTGCGATGTTGGCGTTGCGTGAGTGTTTGGTTCCTGGGCGATTTGATGAACTTCTTGGATTGACTGAAACAAGCCGTTGTGGTGTCGCTCGATGTGGTCTAACAGCTCATACCAGTTGTTGAAAGAAGCGCGACAACATGCGTTGAAGCATGGAAACGGCGTGATCGAGAGGCGGGAAGCTCCAATGTCGCTAGAACAGTCGTTGTACTTTTTCATGGCTTACAAGGGATAGGCGGAGGGTCATGAGTAAGTGCTAATGTTGAGAAGGGTGATATTCGAGTATCATCAATGCCGAGATGAGATGGAAGATGAAGGGAAACTCAATAAGTACACTTATATATCCAACCTCTGGGAGTAGCGAACATCTGTTCAGCCGCAAGTGCAGCGAATTGCGCACAATTTTACAGTTCTCTAACCAAGCGAACATTAGTTCAGCCACAGGACAAAGGAACTTGCACATTTTCACAGGTTTTCTGAACATCGGTTCATGTAACCTCCTCTCCAAGTAAACTTATTATGGGTCCATGATGTCCGCGTCCCAGCTCCAATGCATCAGAGCACAGTCATTACAGCCGCTAACATCATCTACAAAATCAGTCTACTGCCGCTACTTTGGGTGGAACAATCTTACCTGCCAGCTCGGTGCTATTGACGTGACAGTTGCAGCGGCAGTGTGAGTATGATGATATATAGTAAAAATCCTCTAATAAGGGTAGTGAAGGTGGGCTTGGGAGGGTTGGATGGTCGAGTTCATGCATCATACTTCTTTCCTGGACCTGACCAGGCTTGAATGGAGACATCATACTTATTGCTTGTGCTTCTTCTGATATTGAGTCTGGTTTGGAAGAAGAGCTGGGAGTTATTTTCAGATCTCGCCAGGCTCGAAAGCTCTGATTGATAGCCTCCTGGCAGCTTTTGACAATATCTGGAAGCAGCTGCCTCAGACGTGGCTCCACAGTTGCCAGATCAGTGTCGATCATAGGACGAAGATTTGCTTCAACAAGTTGTGGAAGTCTAGCCTTAGTGAAGTCCGCCAGTTCCTGCATCTCGGAGCTTACGGAGGACGACATGGGATATGAGAGCTCCACATCCACATCTTTATTATATCAGTAACTCACACCACACTTGAAGCAACACCGCTGGCGCACTTACATGGATAGGGAATCTCAGCACCTGGGAAGATAATCGAGTATATCTTTTCCCATGAATCACCATAGTGTTCATGATGAATCAGATCCATCTTGTCCTGATCTATACCTTCGATATGCCCTGGCACCCGTTCGCATAGGTCATTCTTATTCAAGTGAGCGGCAAGTGCCTGCGAACTCATAGCAGTCCAACAGCGTGGGCAATACACAGGCGCTCGATGGACCCTTTTGAGATGCTGTCTGTCGTTGCAATGGTGAGCAGCAATACGTCACAATAACTGAAATTAACTCACCTGACATGAGACAATTGCTTGAAGCCTGGGCCTGCACAAGTCCTGTATTTGGCACCGTACAAGCTATTGACGCAATGTGTTCGAGGATCATATTTATAATATGGGCAAGCGAATAGCCTGCTACAAGCGTGCTTGCTACTGACGCCTTCTCCTTTCTCGCCTCGCTTACCACTGCGGTGTTCTTTGGGCGGTTCATCGTCTTCATCCTTGCGTCTCTTATGTCCTCTTCTAGGATTGCTCTCGTTAATGAACTGTCTTCCAGATGCCGTACTCTGCGAAGAGTTGGATGTTTTTTGGCTCTGTGAGCCAGCAGTTGCTGTACGGTAGATATAAGCTACAAGCATTTCATCATAAAACGATTCCATCAGACTTAGGAGTAGCATATGCTTCTCGTGAAGGACTGTCATGCGCAAGATCTCGCTTTTTGTTGAATCACGACTTTGGAAAGATGCTTCTGTGTTTTCCCCTGCGGAGTCCATGCCACTAGGTGAAATCGAACCAGTCCCGCTATTTGGACTTATGGATCCAGCAGATGGCGATTTCAGTCGGCCTGTGTCTGCTGGATCCAAGCCATGGACGCGTTTCATGTGATCATGTTGGTTCCACTGGCGCGGGAAACCCTGACCAATAAACGAACGATCACAATCTTTGAATTGGCAGAGATATGGCTTGCCGTCCTGCATCATATGCTGGAGATTCTTCTCCGTCAAATGTTTTGGGCGCTGTGCTTCACACTGAGGATTCTGATTCTTGCCGCCGATATCCTCAAGTGCGGATAGAGATTTGGACGTGGATGTTGGTGGCAATAGCATGCTCCCAGTTTCGTCAAAATCATAAAAAGAATCGTGTCCAGAGTCCATGCTTGGTGCTTGCGTAGAGGAACTTTTTGACTGGAAGCCATTGCCTACTGGCAATGATATACGGTTGACCATTCCTTGAACCTGTTGTGAGATACGGTTATTGAAAGAGCTTGAGCCCCACGACGAGTTTGGCTTTCTCTCTGTTAATATCCCAGTTTCGCGCTGGCGTGGACTACTGTACTGTCCGCTGCTGTGCGTTGATTGCTGAGACCGCCAGCACCGGAGAGGTTGCTCGTGGATTGTGAGGCTGTGCTCGTGCAGATTAGAATAAGTAAAGTAGACATCCTTGCACAATAGACAACGGTATTGCCCACCATGCTCCCCCTCGATGTGGCGTTTATAGTCCCAAGGAGTCACGAAAGATGCTTGACAAGTGGCACAACGAAACTGCGGGCCATGTTGTTCATCAATGTGTCTGTTAAGACCTTGATATTGTGAGAAAGTCTTATCGCAAAGAAAGCAGCGTGGTTCAATCACATCCTGGACCTTATTAGCATCAAGAAAAAGCGACAGGCATATCGTAGTGGACATTCTCACAATTGCGCCTTTGATTACGTCCTTCGAAGCAGAAGGTTGCGAGCTTGCACTAGGCTCCGTGCATCCTTCCCGACTATTTTTGCTAATGAACGAACGCTTCGGACTGACTGGATGATGGAACACACTCAAAGCGACCGAGTCTCGCTTAGAAGTCCCCGACATGTTATTCGTGATTTGCAAGACGATGAATTAAGGGAAACAGCGGTTGAGAGGACCCTCGTCAACGGTAGGATAGCACATGGACTGCTACTTGCGAGAGTTTGGCTCATTGAAAATAAGATGAAAGCGAGTCCAAGAGCAAGGTGAAGAGCATGCAGCCTCACTCTCGAACATCTGTTCGGCCCGTCTATGGAATTATTCCGTCTTGGGAGTCAAACCTATTGTAGGCAACCTCTGCGCCTCTCCAATGTCTGTAGTGGCTCTTATTGGCCCACTAGGGCTGCTCAGTATCGCTGGTAGTGTTATTCGGGCGTGAATTCAACGTAGCGCATATGCGCTCCGCGAGCGCACAGAGCATACCCCGCTATTGAGAAGCTTAAGGAGCAATTGCCCCGCATCGTTAGAATCCTCAGTATTAGTTCTACTAATATATACATGCCTACTATCACCACCTTATATCATACAACCCTAGTATTTACCTATATAGCGCTAGTAGAGCGTAAACCGGCTCACCTAACAATAGTGAATCGAGACAAGCGCACGTGATGCTGCTCACCCAAAAAGTGTCGAGCTCACTTGCTATACAGATGCGTCTCTTTGCGCTGCGAGATCTTTGTCAGCTCTTGATGTGATCCTTGACAATTTCTTCTTCTTTAATTGTAAGAGAATGAAGAAGGAGTCATGAACATAAAGGTGAAAATGAGTGAATAATCTTAATCAATACCCTTGTATTTTATAATAGTGGAGATTTCTGACCTTTGATTATAGCTCTCGGTACTTAAGTAGCATTTGATAAAGCGTATATGCTGCTTTGAAGGATCTTGATAGGTATAGAATTCGACTTAAATTCCGCGCTATATGCATTACTTTTGCTCTATTCTCTTACGAAAAGCTATTTTACAGGTTAGAAACCCCTAGAGCTATGTATTTTAGAGGCATCATCAAAAACTATTCACTGGTTGTCAGCTTTATATGCATGACTTATGGACCATTCTCTTACAGTTTTTCAATAGTTTTCAACTTAGCACCGCTTGTCCAAATCGGTACCTAAGCAAGAGTAATGAGCTTCCATTCAGGCTTCAGATCGGCCCAATGCTCCTTCGAGATGGAATGGTCTGGTACTTGGACCCGGTAGGCGATATTCGAAATCCATTCAATCAAGAGCACATAGAAACCCTCAGGTTCCGTGTCGGTGGGCGCATTCTGGCAGTATCGGGCAATGACGATGAATTCTAATTCGGCAGGATGACTTGAACGCCAATCGCGGTCTAGTGTAATATGACCGATAAGCGTGTTGTTAGCGCCATGTATATCTAAATGTATATTATTGCAGTCCTCAGCTGATGCTAGGAAGCCGGGGAATTCATGTCGGCGTTCGTATTGGGATTGTTGACGATCGACCTTCAAATACGCGGAGCTGGTCCAGAATTGTAGCATATGAGACAAACGTGGGCCTAAAGGTTGGTTTGGTAGCGGGCCTGAGACTGAGGTAATCAGGTCCATCGGTTCCTCGTAATTCAAACGTCCCAAAGGGTCATCGCGCGTGGGTTTGATGAATCCAGGTAATGGACCGTCAATAACCTGGCGGCGCGGCCGGTCCTCGCATAGTCTATACCATTTTACCTCTCTGCCCACGAACTCGTGAAATGGATGGCTGAAGCTATGGCGAGCTATCGTAATACCAGAGTAGTCCCAGCCAGCCCAAGACCAGCTTGGAAAATTTAGTCGTCTCCGAGCAGGATAGTGGTAGGGATGGTACCATCCAAGCGCTACATCGAACATTGATATGGGCAAGCCCCAGTGAAATTCATTGCTCAAGGTCTGCCGTAGGAGGTTCTCGAGGCCGCGGAACGCATTCAGAATGTCATCACGCAAGCCGAAATCACGATGTGCCAGATGAGTTAATATCCCCTGGTACTGTGTGAACGGCGTGCCAAAGAGATGGTTGTCAAGTGCTAAAGTCTCCAAGATTATATTCTCGTTGGGATTCTCACAGATTGTATCTTCGTACCATTGACAGGTTTTGCACTGGAAATAGACTTGCTCACCGCCGAATATTAGAAGCCTCTTAGATAAGACTTTTTCCTGCAACGTCCAGCCTCGACTATCCCATGTTGAAGTTGCGCGCCATCCGTAGTAAGACTCTAAACCCGTAACCAGAGGTAGTCCTTTAACCGTGCTAAAGCTCTGTTGCGTGGATCGAGGCTTTGCTTTGGGCCCGGCTCCGGGCAGTCCAGCCCAAGCGTTAGAACCAGCGCCAGCAACGATAGTTAGCTTGGCACACCCGAATATTCTATCCATATTGGGGATTTGAACGTGTTTGTCGCCCTCGTCATCCTGCTGAATACACATTGCGTCGACCCATAGGTATCTTTCCTGAAGTAGATCTGCGACATACAAGGCATCTTTGATAGTGGTTGGGACATCTTCATTCCTGTCGGAAAGAGCACCCTCGGTCTGTAGCCAGCTCAAGGTGTCCTTCGTTAGTTTCAGATGTTTGTTCTTCCTGGGGTCGCCCCAAGTGTAGCTCAATGCAACATATTCACAATCATTCGGTGCTATTACAATGCATCGGCGTCGAACATCAACAAGCCGCAATGTAAACCCCGGAGCAGTCTCATATTTGCTTGGGGTGCACTTAGCCCCGTGTGCACACACACAAGCACTGATCCAACTTTTCAGAAGGTCAATGCTAATACTCGAGGGATCAACGCGCCGCCCGAGATTCAATTTCGCCGTATAATCGTGGCAAGAAATATCTGCAAAGACCTGAATTCTGTGCTCGCGGCCAAGGGTTCTCCACGCTCCGGATTCAGGACATAGTTCAATATCAACCCAACGATTTACGGTGTGTTGCGGGGTGACACATCTAGCGTTGGTAACGGAATCCATGAAAAAGACTGGGTCCACCTTGCAGACCCATCCGGGCGGCTTCCTTTGACAGATCGTTGCAAATTCTGGATCTTGTCTGAAAGATTCTAAGGCTAGGCGGCAGAACGAACAATATGTTGACGTGCTCCAGAAAGCTTCGAGGAAGAACGGCTCGTACTTTTCAGCAAGGTTTGCCTTAGCCGGCCGAAATATTTCTCCCCAGTCTTGCTTCTGGCACACCGAACTGAGCCGATCATGGCCGAAGTAGAAGTCCTCTTTCATGTTAGTAGGTCACTCAGTGTAAGTGGGTCAATATTGTTCGACGTACAAGAGGAGGTGGATTACGAGACATTAGGGCCATTTTCTGATGTTTTGGAGTGATAGCATGTGTCTCCAAAGTCCTCTCCTATGCTTACTCCTGATAGATGGCTGATAAGACCATGTGTGTGCAATCATATGTTAGTGTTCAGGATTATCGAGAGTCTCCATCCGTCTTTTCGACAGCATCAAGCCAATATTTCCCCTACCTCGTTACAAACCCATCTGTGCCATAGCACGGCCTGGCATCACCCTCGTACGCGGGACAGTGCCTGACCAAGCTAAGGGATTGTTTCAAGCGGGGCTCGAGACCAGATGACCGGAGAGACAGCGCCACAAACTGGATCTCTTCTTCTCCGGAAGTCAACCTCAGGCAATATGATTAAACGTGACTTAACTCAGCTTGACTCAGACATCTATATAGGTAGGTGACTGTTCTGAAAAGGGTCTTGGAAATAGTACGGAGAATCACACATTAATCTTGCTTTCGCCAAGAGTCTTGGCACACCGAAACCTCAGCCCTATAAAAACCCTGAGAATGACAAGATACCTCAAGTCTTGACCTGCGCTAGTATAGGATGCCACCCAGCTCTATGGTCCTAGCCCCATAAGCCAGCCCCTAAGGTAGCCCCCAAAATCGGCCGCTAAAAGAGGTAGCCCCTAGAAGTATCCCTAAGTGGCCTAAGAATCGATGCTGTGAGGGCAAGATCCGTGGTATGGTAATATGGACGACGCTCTGCGTACTATGCCACGGGGTTAAGACTTATCTTGTCACTCTCTGTACCGCTCAAGGAGATAATAGCGGGCCTTAAGCCCAATACCTATGTGTAGTGTCTAAATAAACCTTTTAGGGTCTGACTTCCCTATTAATAGCCGCTAAGATGTTATCATAAGAGCCCTAAGTCTCCGGCATGCTCCGCTTAATACAAATCTAGCTCAATAGTATCCTTAGCTTTTGTACAATATGGTGATTCCTATCGCTGTACTAGTGTCATTCTTCGCTATGAATTCTGTTAAAGACGAAAATCATGCCATCATAAGTGAAGGAATGAAGATGATAGTCGCCACAAACGTCGATGTTGAGGAGTTTAGGTCTTTATTCAACACGTCAAATACATTGTTACTGATCTTTTAATTCTCTCTCTTAACCCTCGATAATGTTTGTCGTGTGGCGCAATGTATACAGAATATATTATTCCATAACACTTTTTCCCCATTATCACTCCAAAATCCTATTTGAATACTCGAAAACTATATTTTCCGCTCCTACTCCTCCCTCCAATGCTTCAACACCGCTCAATCCACAACCTCATCACAAAAATGCGCTCCTCAATACTCAGCCTCCCCATCAACATCTCCCTCACCCTCTCCGAAAGCAAATCCGCCTTCCTCGCCGCTCACCCGCTTCCCTCAGGAAAACCCTACACCTCCCTCATCGTTGCCGCCGCCATTTTCCAACCTAATGCTACCACTCATAGAATCCTCCTGCTCAAACGCTCGCCCGCTGAGAAACTCTTTTCCCATCACTGGGAAATCCCGGGTGGGAAAGTCGATGACACGGATAAGACGATTTGGGATGCTTTGAAACGGGAGGTTAAGGAGGAAACGGGGTTGAGTTTCGAGGAGTCGGCGATCACGTATGGGGAGAGAGGGTTCGAGTGGGCTTTAGATGAGGATGGCAAGGACGACGCTCTCGGTGATGTGAACAAGGATGAGTCAAAGATGGCGTTGGAATTGAACTTCATTGTCGAGGATGAAGAGCTTCCGACGGAGGTGAAGCTTGATCCTGAGGAGCATTTGGAGAGTCTCTGGGCGGGTGAAAAAGAAGTTGCGGAGTTGAAGATGACACCGGAGATGAGAGAGGTGGTGGAAAATGCTTTTGCGATCTTGAAATTGAGGAAGAGATTTGCATGGGCTTCGGTGATTTCGGAATTGGACCTCATGGAAAAGGAGGGAAAATAGGAGGGGCTGTGGTAGTTTGGAGATTAGCTTGGGAATAAAATAGTCCGTGCTGGTCTGGAGATTAGATTAGGATGAAGTAGATTAGATTGGGAATCGGAGATGTGTGCTGGGAGAATCAGTTAGTGAGGTGAACATGTAAGATTATTAGAAAATATTTGAAGAGGCCATACCATGCCACATAATTTGCCCGCGGTCGATGCGTACAGCCTAAGGGTTGAGGTAAGCTTTGTGTAGGTGAAGGTATGGATCGATAAGAGAATGGAGCACAAGTCATGCATATAGAGCTGACACCTCATAAGTCGATCCTCATAATACCTTTAGGAATTGTAGTGTTAGAGGGTTCTAACCTTATGTTATATCGTTTTCGCACTTAAATATATGAATAATAAAGAAATTGCTTGCTTTAGAGGAGCTTGATAAGTATTGAACCCGGCTTAAGCATTCCTGTTCTATGCATAACTTGTGCTCCATTCTCTTACATGCATAGAATTGTGGGGAGTGGAAGAGAGTAAGATGAGCCGGAAAAGAACGACTCCCTATGACGACGATTATGGTTTGATGGGACGTAATGAGATCAAAGGAGTATTTGAAAAATGATAAGTGGGGTTGGTGATGGATGATTGCTCTCGAAACATGGGAGTAGCATTCGCACCAGCTGTGGACTGGGCAAATGAAAGGTAGGTAGGGAAGGGTAAACCTAGTCATAAGTTATGAGGAGTTTTTATCTGGTGTTGAGATTGAAGCTGGATATATGAAGGGGAAGAAGGGACAATGGGAAACGGGTAAAGGGAAAGGGAGAGATGGTAGGTGGGTGAGAAAGCTTGGGTGGGTTGGTTGAAAAGGTTGAGGGCGTTTGGAGGGTTTTTAAAACGGCGGGGAAAGGTACACATCCGTATGAGGGTCAGGAAGAATCAAGGTTGGTGGGTTGAGTGTAGGAAATTTGGAAACGTGATACGAGACTCGAAGCCCTTGCTGGGGAATCGTGCACACCATTGACGTTGCATCCAGCTGGAAAATGAGTCTGGCTGGTAATGAAGCACTCCCTCTCCCTTTCGCACAAGATCGCTTTTGTTGATGTCCCTTCCACAATTTAGAAAGTCTCCTTTTTTGTCATGGCCAAGCCATAGCAATCTCCATTCTTAAAAGGCAGCCCACCAAAACGAAAGCAGTTCCCCAAGGCAGGCCCGAAAACATCCTTTAGAATATATCATGATAAGGCGTAGGTATCATAACCAACGCTCCCTCTAGCGGGTAGTATAGCCCCCATCAATAACAATATCTGCACCCGTAGTGTACGAGCTAGCATCACTGGCCAAATACACATACGCCCCCTTCAACTCTTTCGCTTTCGCATCCCTTCCCATGGGAATCATACTCTTCCACAAATCCTGAATCTTCTGGTCCACGAAATCTGAAAGCCCCGTATCAATATACCCCGGTGAGATACAGTTCACGCGGGCAAAGTCCCTCCATTCGTTGGCGAGAGATTTTGTGAGGTGGATACACCCAGCTTTGGCAACGTTGTAGGAGGTCTGTTCTTGGGGGAAGTTGGCAATGTGGCCGGACATGGAGGCCGTGATGACAAGGGACCCAGTTTTGCGCTCGCGGAAGTGGTGGCCTACGGCTTTGGCGCAGTGGAACGTGCCGGTCAAGTCGGTATCGATGACTTCCTTCCACGCCTCCACGCTTGCGTCTAAGATTCCTGCATCAGCCGTCTTCCCTGCGTTAGCGATGAAGACATCGATTTTGCCAAAATCTTTGATGACGTCGTTGACAAGCTGTTGTACGTTGTCCCAGTCGCCGACTTGGCATTTGTAGGCCTTGCATTTTATGCCATATTTCTCAGATAGCGCTTTGGCGTTGTCTTCGCCGCCTTTGGCACGGGAAGCGTAGGTAATGGCGAGGTCGGCTCCCATTTCGGCACAGCCGCGGGCGGCTTCGATGCCGATGCCAATGGGGCCGGAGGCACCGGTTACAACGACGACTTTGCCTTTGAGGCTGAAGAGGTCATGGAGAGACTCAGCGGCGGGGACGTCGATGGGCATGGTGACAGTATTGGTGGGGTATCGATTCTGTAGGTATTGAGGGAATAAGTGTTCTGGTTGGTTTTGTGGTGGTACAATTGGTTGGTAGTATGAGTGTCAAGAAAGCAGAGAGAAGAAGAAGACAAAAGGAAGGAAGACGTGAGGGTTTTATGGGTTGACGTTGCGGGAGAAAAATCAATTGGAGGGGCACTTGGTGTAGAGTGTCCTGCGATAAGTGGACCTTGTGGCGGGGCAGAAATGCAGGGAGACCAATGACTAAGCATGACGAGTATCCGCCTCATGCCGTGGTCCCGGTACCAGACCCAAGCGGTCTTAGTCCGCTCAGCTCCCGATCAATTTGGTTCAGCTGCGTACGGGCAGGACCAGCACCTTGTTCCTTGACCATCACTCACCAAGCCTACCTTCATGGTCACTAGACCGAGACCTAGCTATTCTGGACCATCGGAACATTTTACCCTTGGTGATGCCTCGACCGCACCAGGAAGGATGAACAATCGACAGACTCATGCCGCTACATCGTAGCTACCCGATATCATGCAGCCGGCTGAAAGACGGATCCTCGCGGAGTTCCGCAAGCGATTCCGATATTGCGCAAGGCTGTGGCGGGTAGTCCGGAGCTTCCTCAAATGACTGACACCCGATATCATTTGATGTGGCGATGAAGAGGGTACTTGAACGTTATATGAATATCTGCATCATGAAGGATATATCGGGGGGCCAAAGAGGGAACATCCAGGGGAATGCATGAGAGTAAGGAGTGCTATTACTTATTTATGTACAGCGTCCACTCTACTTCAGATCCTGTCTAACTTCAACGTTACCGAAAATATTCATATCTTAGATTTCGAAGCGGTATGCTCGTTCCTGAGGTGTAGATGTTAGTTGCGAGCAACTCTGTCCATTACATTTGCGAAATGCGCCATGGAACTGAACATCTTAGAAAATCACGAACCTTACGCATACTCACAGATGCTTATGGTAGAAGTCCAGCAAGATCTGGTATCCGCGCTCATACTCCTTCTTGACTTTCTCGTCCTCAAGGTCGCCACTGCATAGGGCATCAGCATACGCTAATGATCTCCAGTTTACCATAAGGACTCACCGTGCAGCCATCCACCCATGCACCTGATCATTGAACGTCTCAACATGTTTCGACACAGTCAATTCCTTCTCAAAAGCCTTCACTGCCTCATCATCCTCGTCCTTCGATGCAAGCATGCACAGAGGGATCTTAATACCCTTAGCATCATTAGGATCCACCATAGCAGGGTGCACCTCAGCAGCAGCCGAAAAGCTAGTGCCAGGCTGGGCAGTCAGGGAAACAATCTATCACAACAATAAATCAGCACATCATTCTCCAATATATACACCCCCCACCCTCCCAAAAAAGGAGAAAAATATACCTTCCCACCCCAACACATCCCCAAACTCGCCCACTTCTTAATCCCACCAAACTTCTCCCCAATCTCCTTCACCAACTGCGGCACCTTCTTCGCATTCTCCGGCGGATTCGCCGGGCCCCCAAAGAACGCTCCAACCCTCTGCTGTTTCTCCTCCGTATCCGGCGGGTAATCCGCGTGGCTGAGGGGCTTGCCGAGGAAGAAATCCGGCATGAAGACTTGGTATTGGTGGGAGGAGTCGGCGTGCGCGAGGATGTCGGCGCCTTGGATTGCTTGGTCGCTGAAACCGAAGATGTCGTAGATGATGAAGATGGCGCTGGTGGCGTGGGAGGGGCCGGTGGTGTCTGATGAGTTGGGATTAGTGGTGGGGTGGTGTTTGAAAAGGGCAGGGGGGGAGAGGTGGAGGGGAAGACGAACAGCATTTCATGCCTCCGCTAAGATCAATGTATTTGCCTTTGGGACTGTAGCCCTTCGACACAGCGGGTGGGACGTTGCAACACGCCTACACAATGTCAATTGCCGTATCACCAATCCAAAGCTCTACCCCATACCTTACTATGTCCCTGTTGTGCCTCCATAGTCGACTTATATCTAGCTGTAAACGATGCTGAAACTGGCTTATATCTAATCGCAATTGATGGAGCCTTAGCAGTGAATTGTATATTTCTGGTCGTTGAGCGGACGGTGCAGGACAGCAGTTTATATATCATGCACTCAAGCCATGGGGACAATTGGAGCCGGCGATTTATTTCAACATTCCAGATTCTTCCGTTCCGCTTCTCCTCTATCCAATTATTCACGCCTTTTTGGCGGGGCGATGGCGGCGGGGGGAAGTCGATACGTCATCAGCTATCGGAGTCTAGACGCGGAGATTAGGATTGGGGCTAGGGCAACTGCCGAGKCGGCAGTTGGTTGAGAGCTTAACTTGAGCTGTAACTATGTAGAAAGTCTTTATTTAATTGATATTTGTTTGGGAGAGTGACTTGTTGAGTGCCTGATCTAAGGACCACAATGAAATTCACGGGATCAATCTCTAGGGCGTGCCTCTGGTTCTATTAAGCATGATGGTCAAAATTGAATTCCAGGAAGATACCTAGAGGATCTAAGTTGCTATGAATTGTTCAGAAGGTACCCGTTGTTGGAGACCTCCTGATAAAGCAGCTGCATTGGCGAGACCAGAGCCTGTCTTTAATAGTTCCAGCCGGTTGACTGGATATGAATGATCAATCGAATGTCGAACGCCTATTGCGGCTAGGGAATTATTGAATCGTTCACTGCTAATGTGCTCTGTAAGGCTAATCGCAAGTTGGCGAAGCAGATTCCATGAAAGAGTTGCGTTTGGGATCTCGCAATCATGGTTGCCAAGCAACCCACCTCCTCGCAGAGCATGTCTTTACCAATTTGGTCGGAAATCAATCAGCAGCAAAATTTCTTCTCCCCTGTTATGATAGGCAATGTATCCGTCCACAAATCCGAAGAAGGCTCCGTAATATTGCCCACTTACATCCGACAATGGCAATTTAATCTCGAATTCCCTCCTCCCGCCATCTCCATCCGGTAACGTAACCAAAGAAGGCATGGACGTAGTATACGACACCTCTGTCGGCCGAGTTGTCCCGCCGAGTACTTCGGATTCCCTAAATGCAGTAGACACTCCGAATTTCGAAGTACGCCTCGTGAAAAATTGGGGTTCCGAGTGACCAGATGGCAAGCACTCCGAGGGTCTGGAGTGGATGAGGTGACTGAACAGAGAGCGATCACCTTCGAACCCTCTTTGCACTGTCTTATTTGGTTCGGGAGATTTACAAGGTGGCAAACGGATTTCGTGAGTAACCCATGACTTGTCAAAGGGATTTTGTTGTGTCAACCGGGTATGCGGTAATCCATAGGCCCATACACCATTGAGTGTGATGCTAGGCGTTGCCGCCACATCTATAGTGCCATGCCTGTTGGCATAACTATAGAGAATGGAACCAGTTGAGGTGCAGATGATGTGGTGCCCGCCGGCGCTTGATGGCATTTGACCGCGCACTCCGCAAAACCCTGTCATAGTAAGGACTAGATACTCTTCACTTAGAATAATTGCAGGCTGGATCCCAGAAAGTCTGCCGGATATCGGTAAAGCTTTGTCCATTTCGGTTGATCCGGTCGACAAACTGAGCTTGATGAGAGATATGCTGCGTCCGGTATCTGTAAAAGCCGAGCCCATCCGCTCAGTTATTGTGTAAAGCGAGGTTCTAGCTATTGCTGGTCTGGTAAACGAATTCTCGATGTCAGTAACCCACTTTTTCTTGCCGGAGAGGGAAATCAGGATCAACTTTTGAGATTGGATAGTTTCAGAGTCTCTCTTCGTTTTATGAGTTTGTGCAGTCACTAAAATTTCATCCTTCGATACAGCTTGGACATATTCCACCTTGTAACCTTTCGGGACCAGCTTTTTGAACTCAAAGCGCGTTATCTCCGATTTGCTGGAGGAGGCTTTCGGAGATCGTAGCAGACGAGTTGAGATGGAATTTTCCAAATTTGACCACACGACATGGGAATCACGGATATGCCACTCACGAGCGCCGGTAAATTTGATAGCTCGGGTAGCCAAGCCCGCTTTCAGGCTTTCCTGATGATATACTGTATGATAATGGTAAGTATGTGTCCAATCTCTTATCGCTGGATACAAATCTGGTACTTACAGCATCTTCTGAATAACAGATTCAGTTCTTCTCTCGTTGTGCTTTGAGAAATTTTTGACGCCATCCAAGGGAAGTGTTGCAACAGGCAGCCCCTCTCGCAGTGATACTCTGCGCTTGCCTTCCACAGCCTCGACACTCGTCTAAGTGTCTCTGTTTCTCGAACTTCAAGAAGGTTGATTATGTGTCGGACTTCGTGATCACCAAGGACATGGAACGGATCTTGTAACGATGGTCGAAGTCTCTGGTTGACTCTCACTACCTTACCCTCGGCCGTGCGTTCTCTCAGGTCGTAGCGAGTAGGCTGTGAAGCAGCCTCCAAAGCGTCGTACTTTCGCTTCGGTGCCATGGTGTTGTGATGATACTTGAAGTCACGCAAACTGTAGATCCAAACGCGTGAAGGCGGAAGAGCGTTGCCAATGAAAGATGTTGTAGACAACGGTGTGGTGTAACATCAGCGCATCTCAAAAAGAATGTCAGTATGCAGATAGGATGACGGTGGAAGCCATCAACAACACAGTTAGTAACGATGACGCCGCAACACCAACGCTGTTCACTCTCTTCTTATTAAGAATAGTGTAGACGGTTTTATGATGCCGTCTGGCATTGCTGGCAGATAAGGAAGGACGTGGGGGCCTGGTTCTAGGCATCCGCGCTAAGGTTTTGGCGGAAGTGATGAGTCAGAAAAAGGMAGGCAGGAGGCCTTGATGCCACCAACCTGCGCTTACATGAAAGGTGAGCTGAATGTGAGTTTCGTTGGTATTGAAGTGAAGATCACGAAACAGGCGTTCAAGGATGGGTACCAGTATTGCGACACAGGCTGTTTCGACCACATAGTCTGGCTTGGCACCGTCACAACCTATTCATCATGTCTCCATTCAAATCATCAAAACCACATCAGTAAAGGTCGTAGCCTCTCATACCTCAACGCCTAGCATCCCTTCCAAATCGCTAACATGACTCAACAATACACAATTTCATCCCAACGGTAGCCAAGGATCGGATCCCCTCCCTTCATCCCATCGGAACGTCCTACTTCTTTCCCCCTCCAAGGTATCCACCACTCAGCGTCTCCGTCCACCCCTTCTCCTTCCTCTTCCTCTCCTCCTCCAATTTCTTGGGATCCAAGTCCCCTCTCTCGGCACGGTTCACTCCCTCCTTGCTCGTCATATCGCCCACACCACCCAGCACGCCGCCAGAAGAGAATGTACCGCCTACGCCTTCGGCAACGCCGCCTTGGATGGCGTTGATGTTCTTATCGCCGGTTACGTCGGTGGACATTTTGTCTGTTGAGAGAAAGGGGAAGGTGTCAGTGGTGGGTGGTTATGGTTGGCGAGTAAGCAGATTGGGGAGGGAGAGGTCACCTTTGACGGTGTAGGAGGTTTTGTTTTCGCCCCAGTAGCCGAGGACTTTGTCTTCGATCCAGGGCATGTAGGAAGTGTAGTATTCATTGTACTTCTTCTTGGTCCAGTCGGTCATGGTTGCGGTTAGTGGTTGGATGTATGGGTGCTTGAAGCTGTAAGAAGCTGCGAGGAGCTGGATCGAAGGCGATGTCTTTACTTTTGAGTAATCTTTTCGATGGTAGATGGGTAGATTCAGAGTCAGAAGGTAGAAGGTGTGGGATGTTGATGTAAAGGCAGATGTTGGCCGAATGACGCGCCCGGGTGCCATGTTGCAGGGCCCATATGACATCATATCAGCCACGCGATATGGCGGTGCAGGGATCGAATCTTGTTTCGGGACACGCGGCGCCTGCCGCAAAGGTCTAGATCCTAGTCCGTTGAGACTTTATCTGCCATTCTCTCTTTGAAAGTATGATCGTGCTCTATAAAGTATAATTCGATACCGTGCGGATCGGCATGGTCCTTGTCTTGTTGGAAAGTATCTTGACAAGGCTGTGCATCCGCTGCTCAGTTAGATTGAGGTAGGCTAAAGCTGAACATTTTCCAGAGGTCTTCTGCGCTTTTTATACATGCTTACCCTCTGTTGTTCGTCTTATCCTAGAAGCTAAATCAAGCCTATGGTTGAAACCCTTAAGAACATCAAACGAGCTTGTCGAAGCACCCGTGCTATGTACCTTCGTCTACAATATCCCTTACGTTGGAAATTAGAACTCCTAGACCCGTAAAGTATAGTTAGGGCTAGGTTAGGGTTAGGGTTACTAACCTAAAGAGGTAACTACTAACTTAATCTAATAAGATCTCTCCGGCTTCCTTTATATAAATTTTAAAATAATAGACTTTTATTTGTCACGGATTGCCATGGCATGTTGCCAAGCCAGCGCTAGGGCCCATGTCGGGC
>KE598572.1:702122-765893 GCA_000444155.1 Cladonia macilenta KoLRI003786
CCTTCTCCAAGGCTGAGAGTCATGTAGTGGCTTACCTAACGTACTTTCGATTCATACAACGCCGACCCATGTCATCTGCAGCCCTAGATCCTTCTTGAAGGCTGAGAGTCATATAGTAGCTTATCTAACGTACCACGCTGTCGCTTCCCTCGGAAGTAACCTTGAAACTAGTTTTGAGGCACACTGAGCCAAAGCTGCGACATGAATGGAGTATCATGAACCCGTAAAGAAGCATGGGCAGCCGGCCGCACAAGCAACCTAAGTGCAATTGTGCCTTCTCAATGGGCAGCCCTCCAGCTAGTTCTGGCACATGTCTGTGGACTAACCATTATTTGACGAGGAATTCTCCCTCCTTGGCCATAGCTTACATGGCGAAAATGAGCACGGCTATCTAGTTAGGGCTCTCAGATGAGGGTAGGGGGCGATGCTGGTATAAAGCCTCTGACCATTTCCCACCTATTTACTTTGGACATGCAAACAACCTCACCTCGCCATATCAATTGTTAATTGTTGACAACACTTGCGGAAAATGTTGCAAATAGCCTTCATCATCCTCTTAATGTTTGATATGTACTCCGTTGTCATGGGTTTACCTTCTCCCAACAGTCCAGCACTACCATCACACAAGTTGACACCAATACCAACACTTCACAGCAATGTTACTATCGCCATTTCTGCACCAGTGACCATCATGTCAACGCATTCTGCCCTCACGATCGCACCACTTAGCTACGCCATGGCTTCATCGTCCCCCAATTCGGCCTCTCAATTTCAGAATCAATCCAGATGGAGTCCCGGCGACGTTGGCACTGTACTATTTGGCTGCATTGGAACAGTATTTGCGGTGTTGACTTTGTGGTTGACTTTCTGGCTCGGCCGGCAACGCTTCAGATTCATCATCAACGAGGAGTTTCAAAAGCAATTACAACTCGAAAAACCTGCCCTGAAAGTGCGCTGCTCTTGTAAGAGATGACAACTGGTCAAACCCGGAGTGTCGAATCGAATATCGGCGTAACTTTGCACCAAGGATGACAACGACAATAGACTTGGAGACCTATGCGCCCTCGAAGGGTACGGCGCGTTCTATCCACGCGGGTTGGACAAGCCGGACCGGCAATTATTGAAGCACAAGGGTGTATGAAGGCGAAAGATGGGCTATCCGAAGTGGGGGGACATAGGAGCCACATAGGCAACCATAGAGTAGAATGTCCTGGCAAAGAACCATTTCAAGCTATTGATGAGTTTCTTCTCGTTTAGATACACTGTCAACTCGATTAGTTCTTGTTTCTTGCTATAGTTGTTAGATGGCCCTTCGGCGAATGTCTGGACAATTCCTGGTCCGCGAGCCAGATCTACCGGGGTCTCAGCTGAATCTACCTCTTCTGAATAGTGATCTCACCGTAACTCGGAATTTCTCCCATTCAGTGTACAATAGGATAGCGAAAGAACCTGCCAGGACTGTCAATGGCTCTCTTCTTATTGCATTTACGTTCAAGAAATGATGCAGTTGGCCCAAAATGCTGAGAGATTCTCATGCTTTGCGTCATTAACAACGCTTGTGTCATGACTTGATAGTTCATATGTTAAGATGAGAAGAAGGCGAACAGGGTTCAGACCTGGGGGAAACGGAAGAGAAATGAGTAGGCATACTGCAATTGGTTTGATGTTCTTAGGGAATGACGAGAGAAAATTGCCTATTATGAGGTTCCGAATCTGTTATGGTCGTTGGTTTACCCAACATCGCGGGATGACCCTGAGACGTCGCCCACGAGCAGCTTTCTGATATCTGCGCGGGGCTGGAAGTGCCTAATAATAAGGAATTGAACGTCAAATCCATGAATTTCGTACTTTGTGTTGACCTCCCCGTGACTGATGAGAAAAGGAAGTAATCTCATTTGCTCTATAACGCATAAGTACACATGATGTATTCTTGTAACAACTCCCATGAAGTAGTCTGCGAAACCATCGTTATGAGAAATTTGGTTCGCACGGCGAAGAATTCCGAAGCGGCTTGTTATACGGCTTCTTGACCCGCCGGGCACAGTGGCTAGATTGTCCTTTCACGATCTATTTGGCGTTGACAAAGTCGCCGTATCTCCGAGGCCCACATGCCATGCGTTAGCGGTCTAACTGCTCTAAACAACATCATAATCCGCGCGAGTKACTCTATCAGCTTTTTAATCAACGCCCAAGAGAATCGAGATTAGTAAAGCGCCTGATGAAGAGCACCGCGTGGTTATAAATAGACAGCGAACTCTGGACATGGGGAGGGCAACCACCGTCTTTGAAGGTGCTGGCCGCAGAGGCTGCAGCGGCTCGCACGAATTGTGCATTCTCCCCTTGAAATGTTGACATAGAAGATTTGAGTAAAAGTAGCATGGGCTCATAGAGTTGAGACAAAGGTCCATCCGCAAATGTCGGATCACCGTTGGCCTGGGAACCGACTGGTTTATACAGGGTCGTGGTGTATCGAAATGTCAAGGACAGCACGTATCTGATCATACAAACTATCAACGTCCCGTAGAATACGTCGAGCAACTGTTCATTTTGCCCCCTGTTCGAGGTTGCGAGCGTGGTGTCATGTAACATAGATAGGAAATCTTTCAAATCGGAGTCCCCGAGATACAGTGCTGGAGAATTGATGTAACCCACGAGACCGATATCGAGGTAGTCCAAGATTATCTGGTACATCCCAAAACATATACGTAGGCATACAAGTCCTTTGTCAATTGCCTTGTGCTAAAGAAAGTCAGTCATAGCTCTGATAAAATCCTAAGGTTGAACTGATGATACCTCTTGAGAGCCAGTCATAGAGTAGTGAGTTGCCTCCTCGATAATAATGCAGAAAGCTTGGACCCACCCATTTTGATGCGAGAGAATTTGCTGCTGCGCCAAAGAGTCCAGCCCAAGTATGCAAGACACAGGTAGAGCAAAAGGTTTCTTGCGGGCGGTGAACGAGATAGTGAGCCTTCGTAAAGCACTTGGCTTATCCCAACGTAAAACCCCTAGAAAGTCAGGTTCCCCTTCATGGCGATAGTCAGCTTTACTGTTTGACGTATACGCGGTATAATGACTTTCTCACAATCAAGAATCTGGTAGACAAGGTGCTCGAGCCGGAAGCCGAAGCAGCGCAAAGCCGTACCACTATGTCGGCACGTATCACAATTTCTTGTCTGGTTGGTGGGGCGACACTAAGATTAGATCAGCAGAAAATCTTTGCGATAGACATATGCAAGCGTGGAATTGAGACTACACAGTATGGGTGCGACACCTGACTTGTTATCGATGATTGACGAGCAACGGGCTGCGCTGCATCGAGTCCAATTAATATACAGAAGAAAAGAAATTCAATACGTGTGTAATAGAAAATGAGTTGTGAAGGTATTACATACCTTTAGAGATAGTATTGAACATCTCCAACAGGGTCCGCGGTGCAGTTGAGATCCGCTATACCGTATTAGTAGCTATAACACATCAAGCCATCGTTCTTACCTACGCCAAATCAGGGGTGGAGACAGGACTTTCACAAGACGTCAGAGTCATTCTGCCGTTGTCAACGGCGATCTCAACGGGATCAATTGTCGGTGTAATAGGTGCCGAATGCTCTCGTTGGACTTTGGGCAGTCCGACCTTTGGTTCGAGAGAAGTCAGCGCTCTCATACCAACAACACTTCCTCCCTTGGTGAGCTTGTTAGCTCGTCCTTTGACAAAGCGGGCACGAACCATGTACTCATTCCCTAGTCGAGGATGGACTGGTTCCAGACTTGCAGGGCTATGAAGCGGATTATACCCACKTGACGATGGCTGTACATACGATAGGGTACTCGCCTCGATAGAGTGGGTTTTCATGTTATCATGAGTAGCTTCTGCGGGACTCAAGGGGGCGATGACGGCGTTGATGTTGGCCATGCGTTCTTGTTGTTCTTGGAGGGAGCGGCGGATTTGGTCTAGTTGTTCTTTTGAGAGGTCGAAGTGGGCGAGGTTGGCAGCGCTGGTTGAGGGGCTGTAGGAGGTTAGAGCGTTAAGATTGTTGCCGTTTTGAGGAGAATCTATGTTCTCGTTGGACATGAGCTCGAGCATGTTTTGTCGCTGGTTTAAGGTAGGTGGAGATTGGCCGTCGGCAGTTTGGAGGTGAGAGAGGGCCTCGGGTGTGGTCCTCATGCGCGTTTTCTCGACCGAACTGACTCCCGGCAAATTTAAGGAGGTATCGAGTTCGGATGCCCCGGGGGTCGAAATTGGCGTTGAATCGGAATCCTGTGGCTCCTGCTCCGCGGCGGGGGACTGAGCAACGGCGGTCTGTCTATGCAGAGTGAGTCCTCGAATTGACAACTTCGGCCTGCCGCTAGCGCTTCGCAGTAACGATAGTGGCAGCTTGTCATTCTTGATGTGTGTTTGGACATGCTGAGTGCTCAAATTAGCCTTGTCATAAGTATTCAACATAGCTTAAACATATGTTGGCTCTTACTTTTCTCAAGGCTGAAGCCGGTTTGTACTCTTTTGTCGACTCACATAAATAGCAAATAGTTTCGCAGGAGAAAATTGTTAGGGTCCCAGTGGATGGCCATTCGTGGTCATGATCGGCTTTGCGACAAGGCATTGTACGACGACGTCAGCAAAAAATCCCTAAGGACTTGAATAGAGACGATCTTCATTTGTAAATTATGAATTTCGTGACACGGTTAGGGGAGTAGCTGTTTAATAAAAGGACGTAGGGATCAGCTCAAGATGCATGGGGGAGACCGTGCAATGCGCTGGGAGGGAACTAAGTGGGCGAGAATTGATTTTAAATCGGTTTTATCCCCGTGGTGTTAGTGAGCGCCAAAGTCTCACGCTAAGAATGCAGCTACGCTCAATTATGCTCACCACCGCCACACTGGGTATCCTCACAAGCCTTGCAATGGATCCACAATCATCTAGATAGACCGCCATACAGAGACCGCTTGCTCCGGCAGTGCCATAGGAAACTCGATGGAAATTGATTTTGAATCGTTTCTATACTGCGGCAATTCAGAGACCGACTTGACAACGGCGATGCATGTGCAGTATATATATGTCCTTGCAGCCATGATCTACAAGAGTTCTCCATGCTTGAACAATCAAAATTGCCAGGATTTCTCATGTTGTTCGTTCCTGAGCACACAAAATGCGCATAATTACGGACCTTTTCTATATTATGACAGTTCTCACCACCACGAGGACTATCCTTGCTCTACCTCGGGCTGTCTTTGTCGTCGAGTCTCACAACGATCAAAGTTCGACTCGCAATGAACCTCTGAACGCAACTGTAAGCCTAGCTAGGGTATTTGGGGCACTTACAAGCCATGAAATTACATCCAAGAGACATAATGGCGCTTTCTTTCCAGACCCGAAAGCAGCAGCCCCCGTTAATGCTTCTTATCCCACGACTCCTTCGGCCCCGGTACAACAGAACCCCCAATGGAGTCCCGATGGTATCAGTACTGTCGTTTTTGGCTGTATTGCTTCAATCCTTGGGGTGCTCGCTATCTGGGCAACATTCTGGCTAGGACATCGACAATTTGGTTCAAGAAGTATGTCACAGCCCCTTTTGTTGCTTCTAAACTGACGCCGTGCATTCAAGGGCCGGATGCAGATCATTCTGATGAAGTACGACTCCAAGAACTTCCAACCGACCAGTCCTCGGACATAGCAACCGCAGGTAGCAATGAAAACAGACAGTAGCATGAGTCCTTGGCGGCACCCACTCAGTCCGTCGCTAGGGAGCAGCGCCAACCCAGGCTCAACATCATGGCAATTCAAGACTGTTGTTGCTCCCATTGATAATATAATAAGCGTTCTGGAATTTTACAAACCACTGTAGGGAGTCGGGAAACCCATACTATGGTAATAGCGCTTAGGTTTGAGTTATGTAAATTCATATAAGAGCCTGTCAGCATTGAAGCAGTCTATTCCACGAGTCTTGCTAGGTAGCTTTTCGAATTTTCGAAGCCTTTTCAACAATATCTTGCTGAGCAACCTGACTGAGATGCTCCTAGCAGAATCTACTCAGGCAGCCTAGTAGTCTCTTGAAGAATTTTGCGTAGTAAACGGGTCATATGGCGATTGATGTAAAGGCGTGAGCTGGAAGCATCATGTCTTGGACATAGCATAGGGGAGGGCGCGGCAGATATTGAGAGCAGACTTTCGTGGATTCGGAGGAAAATCGCCCCGTTTCCGGCAGAACGTCGGTAGTTCCAAGCTAATTCTAGCCCAACCCCGGCACAACTTCGGAATCATGTCGCCGATTGTAACACTGAGGGTACCACTGTATCAATACCTGAGACTCGGGCATGAGAAGTGTGAGGGGATTGAATTAGGCCTATAAGTGTTCTTCCGAACCAGCTAAACGGCGCTTCGTGGTCTTGAAACGCGACCATAGTTGTAGCATCATGAGGTCTGACGCTCAAGGCAGTCTGGTTCAGAGAAAGGTTACTAGATAGTGAAAGAGACTTTTTGTCTTTTGTTCAAACTCAATTCGGTGCTATTTAAGCTGTAGAAAGCATGTGCCAACGCGAATTTATGGTATAATGTAGTCCATGATTCTATGGGTACTGCAAGCATCGCCTTAGTAGGTGGTTCATTCGTAGAGAAAATTCTGTAATCCTACACCCTACAACTCCACAAATAAGATTACCATTAACCCCTCTTTCACCGCTATCGTCATCGATCCACCGCTGGGCTGTAGTGAGAGCCACTATAGAGCCAGAACCACGGCAACAATGTTCCTGATCTGAAGCTTGCCAGCGGACGAGCTAAGACGATGACCTGCCCGTGGATAAGGCCACCATATCAATTTTCCTAAAGCTTGCTGCAATGAATCTTACACGAGGCCCCTCTCTGATATAAGATGATAGCTGCAAGGAGTGACTTATTCGAACCGCTGCAGACGGCAAGATGCTGTTAAATTCCTACTGTCTTCTTCCTCGAAGTATCAATGCCTTGCAAGGTACATTTACACCACAGCCTCATTATGTGGTTAATTCAACTGACTGATGCTGAATAGCGTGGTAGTGCTTTCAATATCCTCCGCCAACCACTGTCTTGTGCTACACCAGCCTTCGCTTACTTCGCCCACACTCACGAAACCAGCAATCGATATGCTCCACCCCTGCCATCAGCCGCTCCTTCGAGTACATACGATTCAGCTTACAGTGAGCTCATGACCCTCCTCCCCTCGAACATCGCCTATACCACATATTGTCCAAATTCTAGCGCAATTGAAGGGGAAGCATCTGGAGGTGCAACATACTGTGACCTATGGAATCCCTGGAAGTAAGTTGGTGTTTCTACCAGACCTATACCAGTCATCTCTGGACACATACAGCTGTCTCGGTGTGCGTCGTGGCCCGTCCCAGCTAGATCTGATTGGTGCTTTGCCTCAACCTGCCACTGGTATAGTAAAAGACTGTCAGACATGCAGCAGTTGGTTGACTACTACTCATTCTCGATTGTCGCACTCGCATCGTACCTTTTAAGGATGACGAGCGTACAAGCACACGGGTGATTCACCCACGACGATGATTATACCCACGCATACGTTACCCACCAACACTTCCACCAACACTTGGGCTACGTGTGGAACACCTTCCGCCTCCCTGGCGTCCTAATTCACAGAAGTCGGCTGTGTTCACTCTCGTATCATGAACAACAATGAATTTGGGCGCTATGAGCATCAATATGGACTACAATTGGTGAACCGCACCGCGTCAGGAGTGCCAAGAACGCACACGCGGTTCATCGTGCGACAGTGTCGACCTTTTCAACCAATGGTTGAAGGCCTCAGTGACAGCGCAAGCAGAGCTACAGCAAGCGGCGGCGGGTCAATTCACTTCAGGTACGAAGTTGTTGAAGGTGATTCTTCATAGCCAGATGAAAGCACTGCATACAACCAAATATCCTTTTCTGCATAGGAACATCGTACGATTTGAGAAATCATCTCCAAAGGCGGATTCTATATCTTTCGGGGCCATTCACCCGCCCGAGCCGCTGACCCATTCACTCTTACAAGCCTCTAGATGTGAAGTATTCCAGTCAAGCCACCCAGTCTACAAGATGCTTGGACGAGATCAAAGGAGTCCGCCCAGATCATTTGGCATTTCAAACTGAGGCAGCTGTGAATGCTGCATCCACGAGAGCTTCCGGTTTATCCCACGCGGCTAATGGACCCATTTCAAGCCTTCGTTGCAAGTCCTTCAAGTCGGTATTCATCCATACAAAAGGCCGAGTCTCAGCTTCCAGCCCCAGGGTCGCAATTTTCGCCTTCCACGCCTCCTTCAATGCAGGTTGCTCCAATAGGCCTTGGATGACCTTCGAGTTATCCCAATTGTCTAGGGTCATGCCATGCTCGAAATGGGCCTGTAGATGTTTCAAACGTTCTGGAAATGTTGAGAAGGTTCTAACGCAGAACCCACAGGCCCACGCTTGTTTTGGAATACAATACTTCCACATGGTCGCGACCGTTTCGCGTTGGCTCCTGTCGTAGACTCCATGGACCTTGTCGAGGTGAGTGACCATGTCGCATCTTCTCTTGCATGAGAACCGCTTGCCGCCCTGCGATTCGCACGCATACATGTTATGAGATGCGAAGTGACTTTCATCTGGCCCGGTGATAGCACAGAATGCACACACTATTCCATGATCCGTAGACTCAAGTTTCCCGCGATGCATACAGAAATACGTCTCTTCATGTTCTTTTTCTTCTCTTCTCCAGTCGTCTTTGTGCTTATAACCGTGCGGTATGTCTCTAAGACAGCTAGTACACCAATACCGGCCTGTCTTACTAGCGTCGCCCTCAATGTCACCTGTTGGAGTGTTAATGTCTTGTCCGTACTCAAAGAACACAGGACCGACCTGTAGGCTGGGCTTCATGGACCCAGTGGAGAACTGTCAGGTCGTCATAATATTTCAGGACGAGGAAAGCGTCCACAAGCTTCTGCGGAAGGCTATGATTGCTGGATGGAAGTTGGAAGCCCCCTGTTCTAGCAAACGCGAGCCAGGCCTTGATTTCCTGGTCACTGGATTCTTTCAAGGCAATGGCCGCCCGGGACTCTTCGAGATCCGGTAAACCAAAATTCCAGAGATTGGGATCATGTAATACGAATTCCTCCATGGCATCAGCGGGATTTCCGGACGGAGACCAATTAACAATGTGGAAAAAAACCTTACTAGGATATCGGCCTACCTTAATCGATGAGATCGATCTCAAACGATATATCTTGGGACTGACAGATATCCAAATATATAGAACCACCGACAATGCCAGCCTGCCACAATGGCTCTGGCTGTTGGACTCTGGCAGCCATGATGTGGGGTCAGATGCTGCAACATCGCGCACACCAGCTGCTGCCGTACAATTCAACCAGTATTACGCCGTTGTGAAGTAATGACCTTCTGTTCGGCCATACACGATGTTTCATTCTGAACACAGCTTGGGTGCCCAATTTCCTCCTGGGAAGCATTGGTACCTATTCTTCTATAGTCTATCTTCCATCTTCGCCTCGTTTTTTCCTATGGCTGTGAGCAGCGCTCATCGTCCAAAATACAAGGCAACGATTAGAGCGAGCCTTGAAAAATGACAGGGTAAGCGCAAACAAGCAGCACATGCCCGATAATCGCGGGTTTATGCGAGAAATGGGGTTGATTGGTTKCTTCGTTTCCTTGCCGGAAATGACTGGCTGGCATTTGTTCAAGCCTCGGGTCATCCTCACAAGAATCTCCAGATCATTACAGGAACCAAATCGCTAATGCGCGTGGTATTACTTCTTTGGGGGCTGTGTAACGCATAAAGCAGGCACTCTCCAGCGTTTAATTGCGCTAGATCAACGTATCATCATGATTTGCCGCCTTAGCCTCTGAGAATCTACTGCACCTAACTCCAGGGCCGTGACCGTTTCCAGCCACAGTCTAAGATGTCTGACTAGCTACAGGGAACGCTCTCTGCGACTGACCAGTTCAGACTTTGGTAGGATCCTACTTGCCAGTCATCCTCAGACCGCCCCATCCTTCAGGCCGTATGTGTATGATTGGAGCATCTCCACAACGCCATCACCTAAACCCCGAGAAGTCTCTTCTACTATCTACTATCTACTATCACCATCGTCACACAAATTACCTCTGACTAGCTTTCCATAATAGATCTCCTCTCGAACGACTACAAGCAATCTTTAGATTATTGCTCTCCACCATCTTCACTGAGATGAATCTCTCTTTCAGGTCAAGATTCCATTTCAAGCCAAACTAATGGAACCTTTCTCCAGTCTTGTATAGTGCACAACGCAATTCGGTCTCTTTCTAAGCTAGAGGAGACTCAAGGCTAGCTCGAATACATCACTGACACCAAGCTCCAATGCTGTTAGGACCCAGTCTTTGCACAATATCACGCCATTTTAAGGATACACTGGTAGCAAAGTCAACTTAATCCAAGACTTGGTGGAATTGGTAGCAGTTACACACGTATACAATCTACAGGAGCTCTGTCTAGAGAGCGGCATAGTGTTCACAGACGAGATTTTGGACCGAACATAGAGCAATATGCTAATAGTATTATTTCGCATGCTTTCGGTTGGTATATACAGGTATAGAATAGTCATTGAAGATATTATATGGAAGGAGTCCGTATAGAGGGTTGTGCGGAGTGGGTATCAAGTATATATATAACACAAAGGTGTGTTTGTCCAGCGAGTTCAGCTCGTTTCCCGCCGGGCTTGCGTAAATGCTGTCTAATATCCTGGAAATTACTTCCGTACAAGTCGTGTCATGGTCGGGGGCCTCCCTCGTTATCGTCACCACTGGCGTGTTGCGTGGCGTCGTAGCTGGTCGTGATCTGGTTTGATTAGTTGGGGAAAGTGTGCAATGAACCGGATTGTTACTCACGTCTCATTAATCATTAGCGTCGTGATGGATCCTAGGGGCGCCTATACCGCTGGCGATAATTATATCCATTCGGAGCTTGACTCTCATCATCGTCCTGCGATGTAGAGAGCGAAATACTATTTGCGGTGTTGGGATACGAAAAGTTTTGCCAGCGATCAGAAGCATTGTTTTGTTGATTAAAAGAGTTGTTTGTAGAGGGGAAGGCGGTTTCCATGGTGGGGTCAGGGACTTCGGAATGGTTAGATTGATAATCTGGGTACTCGAAGATTTCGTTAGCTGATGCTGCTGGTGGAGCCTTGCCAGTGTCCCAGCCACCGATCCCAAAGAAGGTGTTGTTTTCAGATGTCGAGAAAGCGAAGGGTAGATTATTGGCATTGTTGTTGTTAGCTGAAGCTGGTGAAGACTGGAAGGAAGCAGAATCTTGGTAAGCGTTCATCATATCTGGCGGTGGCATGATGTCCAGTCGATAAGCATTCATGGAAGGACCGTCTATGAAAGGGTCTGGCATGGCTGAGGATAGTGATCCGGCATGAGAGGGCTCAAGACTGTGTCCAGTCATCATAGTCTGAGATGTAGATGGAAGGGTTCCGGCAGGGTATAAATGATTCGACGGTTGCATGCCGTTATAGTGCGAGGACGTCGGCGTAAAATCTTGGGCGGCCTGATATTCTGGCTGTGCCATGGCAAAAGAATGATTGGCGGCCACATCCTGATCCATGGGATCTAGTGTACTCGTTGATTGGGTTTCCTCAGCCAAGCTTCTATAGTGGTCCGTCGACTTCAACGCCTCGGCAGCAAGGGCTTCTGGAGAGTCTTGGCACATTTCAAGCATATTCTGCACATCGGCGACCACAGAGTGTGGCCATGTGCAATCTTTGATCGATAGACGGTTTGCTGCCAGCCGTTTTTGCCAAGCGGCCTTGAGATCAGGCTGAGACAATAGGCCTTTGATGACGTTATTATGATTCCATTGAGTCATATCTTGAGAGTTTTTGAAATGTACGCTGTCGATGTGGTTCATTTGGTCCTGAAGGGTTCCGGAATGTTTGGCACAGAACCCGCACGCATAAGCCTTTTTCGTCTCAGTACATTTCCACTGCTCTGCAGAGGCATGGGCGCTTTGTTTATCTGATATGTTGTGATTATCTTGGAGGTGCGTCACGAGAGTTGACTTCCTCGTGAACTTCTTGCCTTTTCCCAGTATTGATGGATGTCCACAATGGAGACATGGATAGCATGTCTCGTGCTCTTTCATATGCCTTTTCCAGCCGTCACAAGTTGAGATTGCCTTATGATCCTTGCAGACAGTGCACCAATGGGAATGAGGCGGTGTGTTTGATATAGAGGATATAGTGGTACGTTCGTCGATGGACTGTTGCCGAGAATGACCTAAGAAGCTATTCTCACGGCTGGAGGGACTTCTCGGTGTGTTTGGACCGGAGGATCGAGTGGGTGTAGACGGTATGAGAAGGGTACCAGCAGATGATCTTATTGGTCCCATAGGATTCTGTTGGGAGTTTGGCGTAGAGGAATTACCGGTTGGAGGCCAATCGAAGCCACTGTGACTGCTTCCTATACGTGCGCAATCGTCAGCCTCTGATATGACGAAGTCGAGGAGGTGTCCAGTGCTTACCAGAGCGAGGGGTGTGACCATCTAAGGACAATAAAGCCATTATCTGCTCGTCTGGAAGGCACTCGATAGCGCGGAGAGCATTCAGTTGCTGGCTGGATACATGTCTATGAGTGTATGGGCGCCCGACGTCCGAGTTAACAGTTCGTAGGACTTCGAGCCAAGACAACACCCTTCCAAGTTCAATTCCTTGAAGCGCTGCGATGGCCTCTTGCTGCGATGGAGAAGGCATCTCTGGGAATTCGTCCGATGGATACCAACGGCGAGTCAACGAGTTGCAGTATTAGAGCATTAAGGCGTCAAGGTACGAGAGATGAAGCAAGAGCCGATGCGGAAAAAATGGCTTGTTCAAGTAAGTATGTCTATAGACTTCGCTCGAATCGCGTGTGCTATGGTATGCGTAGATGTTATGGAAGAGCTTGAGAAAGAACGATGAATACTGCACGCCAAGTGGTATACTGCAGTGAAAGTCAAGCGGATAAGTGTAAGTAAATCAGATGAAAGACATGGTGGGTTTCTGTCTTATTCCAAATTATTGTGGCATAGGAAAGATGAGGGACCGACCAGTCGGCTACCTATCACCTGGCCATCTTCGACAGACTTATGAATAACCTTTGACCTCTGTAGGTATGCGATGCGACGCGGTTGCTGGATTTCGGAATTATCTGTAAGCGGGGGCCCCCTAGCTTTCCTCCGAGAACCCTGCTAACAAATGCCCCTTAGGCGGGGCGTAAGGCAGGGCGACCCTGTACAATATGATCTCGTTAACCAAGAATGGACCAGTAGGATTTCTAAGCCAAGTCATAAAGGCTATGAACTTCCAGTTGATGATTGTGCTCCTTTGTTTGCCTCCGAGGATGTGGAACTCGGGTGTGAAAGTAACATTTCGCGAGTGTCAAGTCTGTCTTATTGTATCTTGGGCTGTTCCTTGGCAGCCAAGCTATATAGCGGCTGCCAGGGCGCTTCTAGTGAGGCTCTGCGAGAGAAGCAAGCTCAAATCTTGCGCTTGCAGACCTTTGCCCCCCCTTAATGGCGACGGAGCCAATTGTTCCACGCATATGCCATGCATTATATCAAGGTTCCTCGATTGGATGCTCTAGAATGGCTAACAGTGATTTAGTTGGAGCACTACGTAAATTCAGCATAATTTAAAGAAGATAAATGCGAAACGATTATGTCTCTTATGGTAGGGGGCTCATGGGTCTTCGATGGGGACATTCTACCAATCAATTTGTCAATGTGCCGCAATCCGTATTTGAACGACCCATTCGTCAGACATTTACCAATCGAGCGGCCTTTACTTTAGCTTGGTCCAGATCCGGTTGTTCGCTGTCTAATCTTCTCCCCGTGGGTGTAACGTCCCGCCCAACCTTCATCAAGCGCATCCTTACAAGGTCTGCCGCAAGCCACTCAACGAGGTCCGTGTGATCTGTTCTACGTCCACCGTCATCTGCGTCGAATTGCTGACGTGTACCCCACCGTCTATAGCGGTGAGTCATTCCCCTCGAACCTTGGAGCGGCACCCCCCGAAGAATCTCATTACGTACACCCCGGGATGTCTCCAGCAGCAGCTCCGATAGGAGTTTTCTCAGTCGTGAACTGAGTCTAACGTCCCAGAAACGTGAGTCCGCCTGAGTATTTCCTTATCGACATGATGTTGCTTAGTAGCTCAAATTTAATGTTTGATTTGCCCCTCCAGCGCGGATGGACGAACTCAATCAAGCTTCAATGACATATGCCGGTCAATATCCATCTCGATTGGCACTCCATTCGTGGATCACGGGATTTCTCGCATTGTTCCTAATCCTTGCGACGGAGATCATCGGCAGGCTTCTTGAGCTAGCAGCGTACTATAAGTACTTGGGCGGATTTACATGTGTACCTGGAACTGCTTATGCAGGATCCCTCGCCGGGTCATCGCCAATTTATTAGTGGCAGCGGTACGTGTGGAATCACCCTTAAATACCTACGTTCCCCGCTGCACCTAGAATACCGAGAACGAAGCCTGGGTAGATACAGGCATGATTGGTGAGATGAACGTTCTAAGTCTGACAGATGATGTGATCCGAGAACCCCAAACAGCCTGCCACTCATATTGATTCTAGGTCAGCAGAGATGGATTGGATGTCGACTGAGCCTAGGCCACCCAATATTACCCGTGAGGTAAGCGACAGCCCAAGCCGCTGATTTCAAATCGGTGAATATGAAGCACTATGACTGATAAGAGCTCCCAGCGTCTTTGCTACGAGTATCTACCGGCTCATTTGCTGCGTTCATACCCAACTGTGGAAGTGGACGATACTTAGTCCCTTTCGAAGAAAGTACACCGACATTACCAAAACTCTCGGCTCGCAGAGCCGGCCTGTAGGATGCTTTCTGCCTCCGGCCGCCGCTACCATCTCTCGTCTTGAACAATGAATTCTCAGCGATGTGGCAAGGTCCAAGGCATCATTCCAGGAATTGGTCCTCGGTCGAAGGAGCAACATATGCTCAAACCCAATTGAAATTGAGGAGTCGACATCGCAAGACTGGAATGGATGAAAGAGGTGATTCCGGCTTAGAGGAATATGGGCATCTTCGTGAAGCTATTATTGCATTCGCTACATGTGCTCAAATAGACGAATCTCATGCTGTATGAATTGGATGTCTCAATATAGACCTTGCCGGGCAGACTACTTTGACCATACTGCGACTCGGGCAGAGTTCACGGCGTCGTTTTTTTGCCACCATCTCTCTTTACAAAGACCAAAGTCTGTCGCGACGCGCCGAAACGCGTAGACTGGTCCACCTTCCTGACCGTGTTTCTCTAGAGATAGGGCTGAAGCCTAGAGGAAGCGAAAGACCCTAAAAGGATCCCGGAGCAATAGATCTTGGCGTAAGCACAGACAACGTCATAAGAAACCAACGGAAGTTGCCTTTAAAGCCCAGGTCTACCGCAGATGCATATCTCAAGCCGAGATCTACAATTTCAATTACTCGAATCTCTCGATCTAACCCTTTTAGAGGAGCTTTACTGAACATAATGTTTCTGGAACCGCGTTCAGATTCTCAACGATGAGTACACCTCTTGCCAGGAGGTCATCTTAGCCACCAAATCCTGCCAGAGTTGAACCAAAGCTCGACATGCCAAACACCGGCAAACCAAGTCGGGGTTGTAAAGAATGCAAGGCTCGCAAAGTTAAGGTATGTACGTGAGTGATTGGCTTTCTTCTGGCTATTGCTTACGCTCGTACTCCATTCAGTGCGATCAAATGTCTCCGGCCTGCCAACGCTGCCAAAGAAATAGCAGAAAGTGTTCAGGATATCCAGCCCCACTTGACATTGCCCTCCGAAATACATTTAGCACTAATGTCACCCATCACCTAAGACTCTCCACACTGTCTGAGAATGCTAAACATCATTCCAATCTATCTGTTCCGACATCAATGTCCAGAGACTGGCGGGATCAAGCTGTCTGTATGTTTTTTCACGATTACCTCGTTGTTCCTAGAGAGTCTGCTATCGGTACCGGCTTTCTGCAGAACGTACCAGAGCTGTTCACTAGAGAGGCAGAAATGTCAGCCTTAACGAAAGCTGTCTCTGCCGTCGCTCTGACGAGTCTAGCCCATCGAACGAGTTTGGATTATCTGTCAGCTCAGGCCAAGCAACAATACGGCGCTGCTCTATCTCTGCTCAATAAATCTTTACGCACTCAACAAGCGGTAGAAGCAGATAGCACTTTGGCGGCAATTCTCTGTCTTGATATCTACGAGGTAAGCTACTTACTGAACTGAGAACCTCTAGAATGCGCAACCGAGTCATGAGAGAAACTAATTCTACGTATAGACCATTAGTGGCGAAACGACTACAATTGGAAAACGGTGGTCTTGCCATGTTGACATTCTCGAACTCATTTTGCGAGCCCGAGGGGCTGATCAGTCTTACTCTACCGGGTCACACTCATTGACTTACAACGCACTCGTTTATCTTGTACGTGATTTCTCACTCGCCATAGCGAAGACTTTGCTAACACGCAATTCACCAGCAAATGAGGAACTTGAGTCAACATATCCGTCCGAATAGAGAAATCGAAGCGTTAGTCCGAAGCCCGATTCGAGAGCCGGCTCTTGGACAATTGGGGTCTCTCGTTTGCGAAACCTGTCATCTCCTTGCAAAAGCTGATAACATACTCAGCAAAAGTATGACTGCTTCTGGAGTTCCGGAATCTTTATTGGAGACCATTTCCAAAGGCGCTGTACTCGATCATCAGCTCGAGGCATGGGCCGAAGACTTACCAGAGTCTTACAAGTACAATAGCTTTCATATCCCGGACTATTCGCTCGAGAAAACATTGGGATTGCATCCAATGCCCTCGTTCCATTTGTACAGCAATATCTTCATAGCGTCCTCCTGGAACCTCAATCGCATCACTCGCATAATCTTACTGACGAACGTTGGAAGATGGATGTCAGCATTGGCCAAAGATAGTGCTCAGGGAATGACCTCCAGCGGAAATACTGACCGTAACTTACCAATTGCGAACAAGATCCAGAGCCTAGTCCGCGACATCTGTGCTAGTGTCCCCTACCTACTTGGTGAGCTGGACCAGGAGGGCAAATTACAACATCCACAACATACCAAGGCCATAGGAGGCCTCTGTCTGCTCTTTCCCCTCCGCGCCATGCTTTTTACCGAAAGCATAGATCCAGTGCAGACGGCCTGGATCAGAAAACGATTAGCCTTTATCAAGAATGCTTTGGGCATACAAGGAGCTCTGCCAGACTGAGATAGTCTTCATGGTATTATTGCTTTTGTATTACAGGATGAATTTATTCGGTGGCGACTGTCCTATAATCGCATCCTTGGAACATTATCACAGCTGGCCATATATTCTGAGTATGGCCTGAGATTCAGGACACGCTTCTACGCTGTAATAGAATTGAAAGACTCTGTTCCCCTTAGCAATCTTAGATGTGGGAAGGCTATACCGAAATTACTGTCCGCTTGTCTGGGATGCAACCCTAATGGACAACTCTGGAAACTTGACAGACTTACGGCACTACAAATCAATCTCAAAACACCTTTGGACTGTGGTCTTGCGCTCCACCACCTCTCCCGCTCTGAGTCAAACGCTCAGGGCTTGAGATACCTCATTTCCCAGGGGCAATTTCGAAAGCGGGCACGCTGATTTTTTGCCGTTCCCCTAGTGGAACGCCATTACCTGACTCCACTTCTGTTCTCTTCATTGCCCGTCCACGAGCCAATTTGGCCGGCGCTACAAGAATACCCTTCAGCAGGTCAGAAATGTTGGCAGCGCCCAAAATCGCCTTGATGCCGAGGAATCCACCTGAATAATCTACATTGGTCCCTCTTGTTCCAGCTGGACTTCCCGCTTGGTGCTTCGAAAGGTATGGGCTGACCGGATAAGCGAATTGGAACAAAATAGAGATCACGACCATTTCAGTGCAGACGATCAGACTCTGGAGGCCAACTGTAAAGTCGAGGAAGGATAGGTGATCGTTCGCATGGATTTTACCACTCGATGTTAGGTAATTGAAGATTGCCTGGTAAGTGGTCAATGCTCCCATCAGCGGTGTATGATTTGCCTACTTACATTCTGCGTTGTCCACAAGAATACAATGACCTTGAATGTGAGGAGTTTCAACAAGGGTCTTTGTTCGACTGTCATCATCTTCGTTCCTTTATAGAATCGCACTACCGCCACAATGGCACATATCGAGGTGGTTAGTCCGAAGCTCGAAAGCTACATTTTATAGTTTGTCAGCATTCGATATTCTCAAATGGTTGTTGATCTAAGGTTTTATTACGCAAGGAAACCTGCTAGCTTACCCAAACATGCGCAAACACCACTTTACTGGAGGTTGCACAGTAAATCTTTGCCGCCTCTGTGATCTCAGTCGCTAGAGCAACGACGAACATGACGGCGGGTTGTTGGAAGACGAAGAACCACACTCTCTGTCACCCACCCTGGTCAGCGTTGCTCCCATATAGATAATTCTATACGGACAGAATGCGTCAACGTACATTATAGATTCCCAGCTTTCCAACCTCGTCCAACTTTCTCTCTCTCGCCTCCGGAGACCGCTCGATGTAATTACAAAGCAGCAAAAAGAAGCTAGCTATGGCAGCGGCTTCATACACACCCAGAAGCGGAGTGAGATATATGGCCTTACCCGCAGCCACAATCGAAAGGAAGGAGACACTTGCGAATATGGGGATCGTGAAAGTGAGGCGGATGATCCTTCGGTATGGTCAGTTTGGTCAATCATTGTTTCAGAAGGCAGTCACATATGTGGAAGACGTACTGCCTCTGCTCTGAGGGATTGGAGTAATGCGTCGCATGCGTCATAATGAGGCAGCAGGACAAGAGGCACGCGAAGCCCATCATGGCTCCGGCGATGATTTTTGCCAGCTGTTGAAATGTGAAGTGGCCGACGACGGGAACAATAACTGGGAAAGAATCAATCAGTCAGCTGCCGGGACTGATTCAAAGGGCAGCATACAAGGGCCGGTTTCATTTGGCACAGGACAGGTGTGGTTAACGTGGGAGTGGTCGTCATTGTGGAACAATCCTCGGGATGTCAGTGTTGTGAAGGACATTTTCTGCGATGATTGAGTCGGTAACGGGTATTAAGAGACGTGAGGGAAACTGCTCAAGGGAAGTGGGGACTTTCTGAAGGTTGAGTATGTTACTGGGTCGTCGGTCTATGACCCAGAAAACGGATGCCGCCAGGACATATATATATATACGCAAAACATACTCTGTGATGCTACAATGCCACCTATCGTCACCCAAGCAATGTGGGACCAGCTGAAAAACCTTGATTCGTGACCGTTTCAAATCCCACGGTCCTCCGAAGAGCCAATTACTGCCATCAAATCAGCAAAATCACAAGAAGCAAAAGCAAGTTCTGAACCCCTAGTATCGAGCCTATGTCAACTTCCTCGCTTACAACCTCTCTTAATGTAACGCTGCAGATCCTATCCCCGTGGTTCCACTCTTCACTGGGTTGATGGAGCAAAAGATATGCCTAACCCAATGCGGTTAGCCATCCGAGTTCCCTACTATCGTTAGCCATCCGAGCGACAACAAGATCGCCCCAATTTCAAACAATGAATGACCTACTAAGTGCCTTTAACCGAATAATGGTCTTGATTTTGTCCAGCCTAGCTGCGGGAAAAAAATTCGGTTGTGCCCAAGCGTGAAGCTCTTCAGCCCCAGCTACGACCTGGCCAGACATGAGGACATCATCCACAACAGCCGCAAGCAAGATTCCCAGTATCATAGGGCCCTTCCGTGAAACAACGTAGATTGCATCTTTGCGGCATTTTTGTCATCCGCTTTAGTAGTACCGACGTCGATCACAACGGAAACCATTGGGTACTGGACCTCGCTAGGCATGCCATTCAATGTGGGATGATGCATGTTCGAGGACGGGAGTCAGTCTGACTTGCGCTTTGGTGTTTGTCTGCTGTCGTGTTATTCTCCCATTTGTTGGCCAAGGGCGCCACTGTGAGAACTTTCAAAGCTGCTATACTCCATCATCCCGGCATTCGAGACGCCCGTCGCTAATTCACATTGCTTTATATCTATTGAACCTTAACTTGATTTTCACCCAGCGGGAATCCTGGTGCCAATTCCAGATCCTGATTACGGAGACGAGGAAAGGATGATGTGCCGAGTACAGTTCCAGTTGTTCAGATCGATTCAACAAAAGGAAAAGGTGAATATCATTGCATAGAGTGGGTGATAGATGGACTAATTGATGGATAACGATTGATCCAATGATGCTTCTGGAGAGAACTCTAGCCCAGTACGTCCAGTATCACCTTTGTTAGATCGGTGACACTGTTTCACCCGCCTGCTGATATGTTCAATAGTGGACCGACGTCCAGTCACCAATAATTCACAGACTCCGAGCTTGTTGTTTCCATCATTTCATATACCTGCTATGTTAATGGACTGCCTAGCAGGCAGTAAAAGGTCTCCACAGATTTCTTTTGGATTCGCATAACAGATCAAGTCAATGGTAAGATTATCAAGAATGTAGGGTCAAGTTTACACAGTCAATGCTGAGTAAGAACGCCGCTCTGGAAMCAGTAGGCACCGAAAGATACTCGAATCGTGCTTCAATCTGTAAGTATCCTTAGTTGTATCAAAGTAGTCCTGTCAGTGGCTCAAACCCTCATCATCGACTCATTACTTCATGAAGATACCCAAGATGTAAGGGAGAAAGGCGATGATTGTTTCGAGACGGTCAGATCCTTCAGAGTCATCTGTGTCCTTGATGTTCCCTGGTATTCACTGCTCCTCAAGATACCTATGGCTGTTGTATCCAAATAGAATAAGATCTCTTCACCACATTTCTCCCATCCCTGGTGACCAGATCCAATGACCATTACTTGACAGTATATATCTTCAGTCTTGTCGTTTCCATCTCTCATGACTTTCACTCTTTCACGATGGAAGTTTTATATGTATCATCCTGGAGTCTTTGAATTGGTATCTGTCCTCTGCGCTCAAACAGGCACAACAGCTCTACCTAATCTGGTAAGCAGCCAATCACCTTAGCGGMCAGCGCTAGTCGAACCCACGATTACATCTGTCGCACTTCAAACCCTAACGTTCGCCACGGATCTCCTTCTATTCCCATGTCCACCTTCGCTAATTCATCAAATCGCTGCATGCACAGTCCATGCCAAGGACAGCCCAGGCGTCCTGCAAATCATAGCACTCTGTGTAAAGGTTACGTCCATAGCCAGTTCCCCATGAGTCTCAATATTTCGATCTATAATCTTGTAGTCCATGCATAGAAATCTAATTACCAAAGCGATTAACCTACGTTCACTGCTAACAAGACCATTCTTGACCTGTAGAATTTCGAACGGTTACCGCGTCACTGTCTGCGGTTGCCCGTCTAATACGCGCAGCAATTTTGTGTTTCTCGCACGGCCAATATGAGACCCGAATGAATTGGGACCAAATATCCTCCATGCAGCTTCTGGGGTAAATAGCAATAGAATTGTTGCTTTATCGCAGCCAGGACAAGGATCAGCCAATGAAATAAAAAAGTTGTTTCCCCGCGACATCTCATAGGCTACTTTCCTATCATGTCAGCAAAGCTCGAATTTATTAGTTAACCCATAGTCTCCCCTTTGCCACCTGCTTCCCTTTTTGTTGCCGATATCCAGACTTCTACCATGCTGCTAGCTCATCGCTCTCATAGGCGGTTCTCATATCGAGAGAGAGGCATTACTGTAGATGCTTATTCATTCTCTCATAGACGCCTTTATGCACTCTCGGACTTTTGCCGCTAGTCGTCCTTCCGACAATAGTCTAGCTCCCAGCGCACAGCCTCCACTAGCGTTGGAACTCCACCATTCTCCGACAACCGAACTTTTACCATGCCATTAGCTCCTCGCTCTCGCAGCCTACTTTTGAATAAAGACCCTTCCCTTCTGATACAATCTCTCAACCAAGGTACCATTCGCATTCCCTCAACTCTACATTTGATATTCTACTGCGACGAGATTTCATCACTCCACTCCAGGCTACTTAAGCTTCAGTTTCATCATACGCACACGCGGTGCAATCCCGTACTCGAACAACTTCAAGTTGGAACGAATTTGACCATGAATGTCCGACAATTTATAATATTTGCCTTGATTGCTCCAAGCTCTATTTTAGGAGCCTCCCCACCTACCGATGGCTTGAAGTCGACCATGTCTCGTCCTGCTGGCACCATCTCAGGCTATTGCACCCCGTGCCCAAGTATCGGTGATTGCCCGGCTTTTTTTGAGAAATACACAGTGATCAAACGAGCTCGCAAGGATGATGTTTCAATATCACCAGGCGCTTTGCTGCCTTCTCCACCCTCCTACGATCCGCGCAGTAATAATACCACCAATGATACGACCGACATTGAAAATCTACCTTGGTCGTCCCCATCTACCGAGACCATAGTCACCGCCATATTCCGTGCTCTTCTCACCATCCTCACTCTCTTCAACGTTAATATCACATGGAGGATCCATGGCAAGTCTTCATACCCGAGAAAACCCACAGATTCACGTCTAACGTACTTTCATAGCACATAATGTCGGCCACCACCTCCGCGATCATCGTGATCGTATCCATATAGCCAGAAGACCATGGCCGGCGTGATCCAACAACATAAAAGTCCTCATATCATGGACGAATTACACTTGTAATGCCACCTTCGAGAATGTCCTATCGATAGAGATTCACGCAAATACCTTGAGTTCGCGAACCCGACCAGCGTGCCCCAGCATTTCACTTTAACCAGGGATTGTGCGAGCATCTCTTTAACCCAACTGCGAGAGCCTATGCCATACCATACGACAATATCCTTACTATTGTGATGGTACGGTGATGGTTGCTGTGAGCGTACATTGTATAATATAGACAATGTGTTTGTTTATCGTATTCGTAACATCGTGGGCCTCCGCGTCCGCCTTCGATCTTCTGCCTCACAAAATCTGCGTCTTCACTATTATGCCCGCGGCGTGATTTTTCCGGGAAATCCACGTCAGGATGGACAACGCGCATATTTCGAGTTAATGGATCGTTTCCCTGAGAAGGTTTCCTCTTCGGTGCATAGATGGCATCGGGCTTTTTGTGTGCGGCTGTTGTAGATCGTATCCTCGTGTCTGGTCAGTTCGTAGCTGCGACTGAAACTTGGGAGGCGGATCCACCGCATATGATCTAGCGAGTTTAACGACATGATGGTATAGACTTGCGACTCCTGTAACTTGATCATGAACAGTTGCGATCTCCCAATCCGAGCACAATCAGGCACAATGAAGACAATCGCTTGAGGCCTGTATACCAATCTGTGCTATGTCATCCCTAGTGAGCCAAATGCTTCTTATAAAATTTTAAGACCGTCATGGAGTCATTAGCAACCTGGGGAGCTGACTAATGTTCTCGCAATCGTAAGGGTACTGCCAAGAGCAGCAATGTACACATTAAACATGGAGGTTTTTGTCAGAAATGAGGAATAGAGGAAGACTCAATTTAGGAGGCTCTAGATTATCAAGGAAGACTAAGGAACAAGGCAGAGCGGGAGCAATATATATCTGTCGGGGCTGAGACCCCCGATATCGCTCGGCCCCCTAAGCCCGTGTTAAGCGAAATCTTGATGTCGACCGTTAATTGGTCTTGGGCTCCCGTCGCGGAGGAGAGTTCCGTAATTCGGTTCAAATAGATCGTCTTCCTCAGCCCATGAGCGATGCTCGATGAGGCTTTTGTATAATCTTGTTATATAAATCAACTAGATCGTATGCAAACGACCACATTAAGTATACAATTACAAAACCACTCGCACTCTGTTCTTCTCAGTCGCCCAGAGCCTCTATATAATGTACAACTTAGAATCGGATCATATAAATAGACACGATGTTACAAAGAAAAAATCTAATTATACAATTTTAGAAGGACCAATATGTTGATGCCAAAGCCAGATATGCCCTACCGTAGGCCGTCCAGCAGCAGAAGGCCAATGCGAGAAAATCCGAAGAGGGGTGAGCGGCCGAAGAGGGGTAAGCGGTTGCGTTATTGCTCGCGCGAACAGATAGCCGGTTAGGTGATATCTTTGGATCAATGTGACAGCAGTATCAGACCACGACTACCGAGTCATCGATTGTGTATGTATTCGCGGGAGACCAGATACGGACTTGGACCGGGATGACCATCTAGATTGAAAGTAGTCTCAGCGTTGCCGCTGGATACTCCGTGAACGATCATGATCGCGCATCAAGTATTGCAGTTCTTCAAAGTCAAGATCCGGTGCGCCATAGTGGCTTGCCAGTTTTCTACGGGACCGTTGCTTTTTCAGCTGGGCATCCAAGTTGAGCACACGAGCAACAGTTGGCCTAGAAGAGCAAATGATTGAAAGTCTCTCGTCGTGAGCCGCGACGCGAGGAACGTTAGACGGTACAGTATGTGGATACGATGGGTTGGTAGAGCATGGCGCTGTAGCTGAACTGGTGGGGACTGCAAAAGAGCTGGACGGCCAGACACCGTTGACTGAGACCTCGTTTGCACCAGGCACACTTTCGTTGAGACGCTCATCAACATTGTGGGGTGTTTCATGCTCCCATGGTGGGAGCAATGGATGGCGCATTCCTTGTGTATGACCATTGTCTGATTCGGAACTTGAATGCTTGCCTAGATCCATTTGCTGGCCGTCTTCGAAACTGCTGCGGTTTGTATTAGCTTCGCCGTTGAAGATCGCAAGCTGCTGGTAGGGAATGTTTAGGCGGCCGTGACCAGGGGCGGCGGGTTGCAAGGGATGCAGGTGGTATTGCGGATCCTGTGTATTCGACAACTTGCAAGGCGAGGTGAAGTCAGTCCATGGCATGTGGTTGTCATTCACCGCTCCCATTTGATGGTGGGATGGAGTGAGCGCCGGGGCGTTCTGGCATGGATAGCCAAAGCTCGAAGCCGAAGTTAGCTCATTAACGTTTCTGGCTGTCAAATCCCAGTCGATCTGATCAACAGTGATCTTCGCTAGATCTTCTGTCGCTTCATTACTCTCTTGTAAACGGAGTTGAAGTTCGTGGATTGTGGAAGCATGCCATGAGAGGTTCTCGCTTGTGCCAAAAGGCTGACCAAGAAGTTTCTGCACGATGAGAGATAGGTCTGATTGCATCAGGAGCCCTCTTATCACTTTATTGGTGTCCCATTCGCCGATACTGCTGAAGTTTCTGAAGTGTTCTGAGTCAATGTGGCTCAGCTGCTCTGTGAGTGAGGTGCAAAGATAGACACAGAATCCACAGCCAAAGTACCTTTTCTCAAGAGATTTCTTCCATGTATCAGCCAGCATTGAGCTTGCGTCATTTGAGAAGCCATGTGTCTCTAGGTGACGCAGCAGATTTATCTTTCTGGTATAGCTGCGGGTCTTGCCAGATGCAGCACACACGTTGCATGGATATAGAGTTTCATGTTCCTTCATGTGTCTCTTCCAACCATCGCATGTGCCAATAAATTTATCTTTCTGGCAAATGGGACACCCGTGCGGATGGCCGGTAGATGCCAAGGAGGAAGATCTGGGTTCGTCAGAGGATATTTCGTTCAGACTACTAGGGTAAGAGCTTGTTGGAGCATACGAGCTCACGGGGGTGCTGTAACCAGTCGAGTATCCAAAGAAAGAGGTAGAAGTCCCAGAGAGTGTAGACTCTCTCGCTGTATTGTCTGCTGTTGGGTTGTATACGGCATTGAGTGACGGAAAGCACGTCCCCTGCTGTGAGCCCTCCTCTTGAGTAATTCGTGAATTAATAGAACTAGCTGCATATACCTATCAGCTCAAGGCTCTAGAGATCAATGCCATACGTACCAAGAGGGTGTGCGTCCTGCAGCCAAACCTCTACGAGGCTATCTGGGCAATCTTTCAGCTCTATCAATGCGGCGACTTGGTGTGATGACAGCATTTGGGATTGAAACTCTCCAGGCTTGGAAGAGCGGAGGATGGTAAGCCAAGCGAGAACCAGCGGGGTTCCGAGTTGTAGAAGTACCCCGAGAGCAGCTTGCTGCACAAGAGACGGCGTATTGCTAGTATCATGCTCATTGAAAGAGCTTCCACTATGGGCCTGAGTGTTTAATGATTGGTTGTCACCATTTTTTTCTAGAGCGGTAAAGATGCCTAAAGAATTGGGTTGAAAGGATTGTGGGGTCAGATCCTCAGAATTCATCTTGGCCGCTTATACATAGAATCTGTAGTGGAAAATTTGAACGTCTCCAGGACGCGAGTATTCACCATGGCGAGTAAGGCAATTCTGACTATATAGATCCATTGGGGACCGACACGCTGAAATGAGGCTCAATACTGGTGAGTATGTTGCTTGAGTTGAATAGGATGGCTCTGGCAGCCGCTAAGACAAATTGGCAGTCTTGGAACTACGGTATTCACTATGGCTGTTATTGAGGGTGATGTCTTGTGACGATAGAACCCAGACTTCCATGACGGGTTCCTATCACACACACACCTTGTTCGGGCGTTACGTTGCAGATTTCGAGTTCCATTGATCTCCCTGAAAAACTAGCGGCGGTCACTGGTGTGGGATCCGCAATCCTGCGCCAAATACGCCATAAGAATTTAGTCTCGTGGGGGCGGCTGCCAGGGAAGTAATCAAGGAAAAATTGAAGGACCCTGGGACAAGCGGAGCCAGCCACCAGTTTTTCGGGTTCTCAAGGACCTTTCAACCTTTGCGAAGTAAAGCTTGGGGTTCCAACTACGGGGGGTACCTGCAGTAGCCGTACACACAGTCAGCTTGTCTAGTCTGATGTAGCAACCATTATACCCTTGCAAGCAACAAGAATGCACTCCAAGGAAGATTTTGCACCCTTCAACTTTGTGCTTCCCTACTTGTCGCCAGCTTTTGACTTATGCGAGCTAGACATCCGTTCGGGCTGGCCAATAGGTCTTGGAATGGGGCATGCGAGACTGGATAAAATAATTCCCGCAGCCCTGCATTAGCGAGAAGCGGTGAACAGCTTGGTCCATCGAATTTCGTGTAAAGGATGGCCTAATCATCAATGGCTAATCTTTTCGAGCTGAGCTAGATTAGACTCAAACGTGATCAGTTCGTCGTCATCCGTTTCGAGAACATTCTTTTGAACTAGGATTTGCAACCTCTGACGACATTAACGTGATAGCATCGTTCTATGAATCGACTTACTAGAGGTTGTCGTACTTAGCTGAGTCTCCACTGTTCAGATATTTGGCGAGGTCGCGCTGTTCAAGACTTGTGTTGAAGATAGGTACCTGTTTGACGGGATTTCTCAGGTGCTGATGATGTCGCCACCGCGAATAAATTGGCCAATTCGATACACTTACCCTAGCGACTACGGTGTACGAAGTAACACTTTTGACCTGCAGAACATCCTTGACCGCCACGTGGCCGTCCTACGACATGGTACCTTGCAGACTTCGCTAGTCTTCGTAGCTTTCGGAGTTTTCCTTGAGCAGGATCAGCACTAACTAGAATCTGATGCACGTCAGCAGGCGACCTTTTCCCCGAGAGCTTGTGTCCTGCGACCAGGGGTATTTTCAATCATTCTTCATCACACGGTGCTGAAACCCTCGGACGATGAACATAACCTAGAGCTGCTTTATTGCTTCGTGATTTAACACCTTCTTCATCTCGAAGAGTTCTCATGCTGCATTATGATTGTGTCAAACAAGTACGTATATACTGGGCGTTTGCTCCTCAATGAATATTCAACGTGGCTGAGGAAGTCTGGACTATGATTATTGTGCTCCGCCGAGCCTACTCAGTACATTGCGAAAGTGATGCGGACGGTCAGGTCCATTGGCGCTAGGTGAGCCTAAGGTAGGAACACGAGCGATCCAATGCCACCTACCACCGTAGTAGCGCTATTTTGGTAATTAATTCCACCCTTAACCGACTCTAGAAAGGTAATTCAAGGCAAACAAGTAGTCCTCGTTCCAGCGGGTTAGGAAAGTTGATCCCAACCGAACAGTTCTGGCATCTCAACCCCGTTTCGTACGTGTGCCTGCCAAGCTCCCGTAAGACCTTTGAAGTGGTGTGTAGAAAGGCGGTGTGACCTTGGGAACACCCAACTCGACATTTCTACTTTGAGCTAAGGTGAGGATGGCAGAGCTCATCAACTGTTACAGGGTCTTCAGACGATAGGACATGGGGACAACGGCCAGATGACACAAGACCGATCATCTTTTAGGGTTCCCGCGGACTTGCTGGACTGCTCGCCAGAAGGTCAAGGCGCGACAAAAAAAGTGCCAATTACACCCCAGCAGGAGATTACACGATAATACCTCTGGAAAAAAGTACTTCTGTTTCGATTTTGCTGTGATTGTGTCACACGGTACTATTGAGTGCTGAAAGTTCGACATGTAGCAAGACCACTATGGAATGGTTGGTGGACCACGCCAGTTTTAGGCCAGACGTTTAGGGGCCTACATTAGCAGAAGCACCTGGCTGGCTTGCTAGAACCCATTCCGCGCCAAAGGGTAATCGGTATCCCGCAAGAGGCCCCGCCTGGTGGCCGCTCCCCTTAGTGAGCATGAACCCTGCCAACTGTCCCCGTGGTCGGGGTCAGACTTTTCGATTCGCGCTACCAACATTAGATCGTAAATCTTCAACAAGCCCGGGGTTTCAGCACCTGTAGCATGTGCGGGAATGTCTGAACGAAATTTAAGCGAAAGCAACGCGACGTATGCTTGAATTCTATGCAGGATCAGCTTTCTAAGGCCAGAGGATTGAAATGAACAAGGTTGTGGACATCGGCATCGTTGCTACAACTTAGACTCGGGAGGCTGTGTTGCTTAAGGCATCTTGAAACCACCTTTGCCCGTGAATTCAGCAGCCGAAAGTTGGCATATCTGAGTAGAGAGGCGTTTGTACCTCCATTGGAGTAGCCCGACGGGCCCCTGATAAGCCTGGTCACTTACTGAACCCGAAATCTTCTACGATGGGCTGCCCAGGCCTCGACTTTTGTTCTAGTCGTTTCGTTCCTAGGTATCGATAATTTCTTACTCGATGGTGGGGTCGACTAATTATGGACCCTGCGAGCACTCGTCCTAGACTATCAGCATCTTTTCATGCCAGGCATTATTTACCCTCGTGGCAAACAATCAATGGCGGAATTGCTGCCATAAGACCACATTGATTCCTGCCCATGACCCTGTGTAGCAGCTGTAACTGTGGTCGCCTCGGTTGATTCCGAAGTTACGCCAAAAATAGCAACCAAGGTAGTGAGCCGGTCAAAACATCCATAGGCAGATGCTAGCACCTGGGTGTGAGTAGCCGATGGCGGGATTGGCATGTAATCGTTCAGAAGGTGGATGGATGTGCTCACGGGACTCTTAACACAAGCATTGTATTGAGCTAATCCGGAACCTTGATCGGTAATACCCTGGCAAGTGTCCTACGTCGAAGGGTACAGTCTTGCGCAAGAAGCTGTCAAGGCTTACAGACCTACGTTTGGGGGAAGTAAACATAGTACTGATCGGTGCCAGAATTGTTAAAGTGTGGAGTAGTGCGGCCGGCGCGGGGTTTTCTACGCGACTCCGTCGCCTGGGCGACCAAATAGCGTCTCATCTTTACGAGGTATTGTTAAGCGTGCGGACATTCTGCTACTTCTACTCGAGGATTGCATTCGTGGTTGTATCTTACATAGGGACAATAGCATTATCCCCTTGCCACCAAACCATCTTACATCATCAGACTACCATGAATACCTTTAGCCAATCGCACTGTGTCGTTGCTTAGAAGATCCAAGACCGAGCAGAGTCGGATTGAAGATATTGCAGTCCCTACAGACTATCAGGCACTCCCAGGCTTTTCAAAGCTGCTCAAGGCTCGTAATCTTGCTTATACKGCCGAGGCCCACACTCAGTCCAAGACCAAAGATAAGTCACGGGTGATGTCTATATCGTTGACGTCGGAACATTCACCAAACCTTTGAGCAACTTCAACGCTCTTCTATCAATTTTCTCTACGCGATAATGCCATGGGGTCCTTGGAGGACGCTGCGTCCCATCTACGCGAGCATATGGGGCCTACAAATGAGGGCCAAAAGCGTCGAAAATTTATCATCAGCCACCGTAGCACCCTTGGCAGGGTTTTCAAGGACCAATGAAGACGGGTGCAGGCCCCATTTAGCGCCTAATTGAGATTAGCCCACATTTGGGGAGATGAAGGCAACCGTTCGACCACTCGTACAGACCTTGTAGCTTGTGAACGAGGCTTTTGCTAAATCAGTTACAGTTAGAAGAGGCGAGAATACAGGCTAGGGTGGGACACATCTGACATAAGAGCGAACTATTGTTTCACTTCGCCCAAATAAGGCCCTACCTGTATGTTCCCTGAACATTGTTAAGTGTGTGTAAGTCTATCGTAAGTGTGAACCGGCTCAAGCAAACTACGTTTCCGAGATTCCTCCTGTTTCTTCAGACTGCCACTCTCTTCTTTAAATAACGACCAGTAGTTGTCAACCGAATCCTGCAGATCATTTATTATCAGACTTGTTGCTAAGCGTACTTGGGGATCCGAGAAGAAAGAAACCTAGTTGTTGCAACTTAGAGTAATCCTGAAGTACACTGTTTCAAAAACTTGCTCCAGTTGCGTCTTGTCGAAATCCTGAAATGCTAGTGGATATCGGAAAGTTTACCTGATTAGTGACCACTACTGTGCTCTATCAAGAAGACCAAAGCATCTCCCAAAGGCACCGAGAGCAACCTCAGCAAAGCAACTTATACCCTTCGCCTGTACAAGGACGATCTGACTACTATTCCCTCTACGCCTCCAAGACACAATGTCTGCATCCGAGACCCCAGCATCGACCACAATGAATACTCCAACAACAACAGCGGCGCCAAGTATCATCAGTGATAAGCCTCATGCTAGGCTACCTCTAGCGGTGCGCAAGAATGGTACGAATGTTCTGCTCAATCCAGACACATGAATATTCTCCATAAGCCCAATAAAAAGCGAGTGCAAGACTAATTGGTAATAACAGTACGAGATGGTTTCGAGACCAAGCAGGCCGAGCTAGAGACGGAGTTGACCGATATCATGGGTACACCATGGAAAATTGACGTAGATCCAAGCTACCTTTACACCTGTGCCACGGAAGACCAGAGTTATGCACGGCAGAACCTTGGGCCAATGATTAAGGAGTAGGTCTTCCGAATGCGTTGTCCCTTCCTGCGCGTAACAACGTGCAACCAAAAAATACATCACAGACATTCCTGACAGGAACAACAATACTACCTCAGCACTTTGCCGCCCACTAGCCTACTGAACCCTCCCCCAACACCACACTGACAATCCATCCACCAGATATATATCCTCCGCAACCGCCCGCATCCGCACCTGGATCAACGAAACCAGCACACCCGGCCAGTCCGAGCTAAACCGCCTCGCCATAACCCACAGCATGACCATCACCAAAACCACCGACCCAGAAATATCCTACTGTGGCTGCGACATCGCCGACGGACAACTCCGCATCCTATTCGCCAACGACCGTCTCGGCTACAACATCAACGATGCCCTTGCCAACCTCCAGGATGCCATCAACGCCGCCGGCGTCGCGAGCGCAGGACCTGAGGGCGCTTTGGAGCTCGACTTCAATGCGAAGAGGAGCATAAGGGATGATTATGACGCTAAGATCGAAGCCGTAAGCGAAAGGATCAAGAAAATCCTCGCCCTGCCCGTCTTAACCCTCGTACCCAACTTCTCCACCAACTTCGCCACCATCACCGCTTCCGAGCTCGCTGCAAAAGACAACAACGGCCAGGGTGCTTTATGGGATCGTGAATGGCAGAAACACATTGGCGCGCTGACATTACAGTATTTCAGCGAATTTGCGGACCATCTTGAGTATGCGGGGTTTGGGAAGGATGATATGTTGCAGGAGGGATTTAAGGAGGGTGTTGAGAGGAATGAGATTGCGGTGAGGGTTGTGGAGAGGTTGGAGAGGGGGACGTATAATGAGTGTGGGGTTGAGGAGGGGGTGGTGGTGTTGAGGACGACGCCGGGGTATTGGGGAACTAATGTTGGGCAGGCGGGGGAGGGGTTGATGGACTTGTTGTGAATTAGGGAAAAGGGGGTCGGACGTGGTTCGGTATTGAGATGACCGTGGCGGGATAAGAGATCGGTCAGGCTGCAGGTAGGCTCTCACTGACATGTGCTGTCTCTAGACCTAGTGATTGGGATGAAAGTGTTTGAATGTGATGGTTTGGCTATTTTTCTAGTAAATTGGTATCTTCAAGCAGGGCCAGGGCGATGGAAAGAGTAGAGATCTAAGTTCTTTCATTGGTGTCCATTTTCGCTGGTTTGAATAGCCATATTCGCCTCAATTAATTGTTGCTTAAGGTAGCCAGCACAACCAAAATGTGCTTAATCCGCTGACAAGATCTAACCGCAAGCTTTCAGAGTTGCATTCAGGTGCCATGGGGTCTGGTCTAATTGCTTATGAAAGATGGAGTGCTTGGTGAAAACTTGACAGCACAGTACTGAATCGATTTCAACCCTACCAGTGAAGTCCTCTCTGCTTGAGACCTTGCCATCCCCTAATCTTTTAGCACTGGAAAAACTCACTATGCCTACTTTCGGTATTTACTATCTCGGCTTTCTAGGAAGAGGCGAAGACCCTTGAACACTGGAATGGATAGTTGTGGCGTAGAAGATAACTAACACGTACAGAATCGAAGTCAATGGTCCCGGAAAGGGGCAAAACAGCCGTTAGACTTGGTATTTTGATGCTCAGGCTATCCGAGAAAGGAAAAGGCGTTGCACACTAGATTGGCGACCTCGTGGGCGATTTGGCCTAATGAAAGAAGATCAAACAATACTCCATACCCAAAGAATGAGGACGGAAACAACATGTTATAACTAGGCTAAAATCGTGGCCACTGGTGGAAAGGTATTTGAATATCATAAACACACAGCAGCATTCCTGCATCATATTAACGTTACTCATCTCTAAAACACGCACACTTGGGGAAAATATACGGCCGTCACAGGTAGCCAAGCAGGGGCAGATAGTAGCTCAGTACTGTCCGGGATTGTGATCGAATTCCATTGCATCGTCGTTTTCCAGCGCATACGGCTCATTGAAAAGAACTGGATCTATGGCCCACCCCTGATCATCGTCGTGGTCGCCAAGAAGTGAAGTCGTGGCTGCTATGATTTCCTGACCCTCAGCAGGAGTACAAAGCTGAGGACTGGTATCTGAGTAGAAAGTTGTTGGGGAGACATAGTCACTGAATGGTGAGAGCGCTGGCGCGAGTACTGCGTCGACTTGTTGCTCGGTCGCAGACAGTCGGCTGAACAGGACATTATCGAAATCATTGCCGGTGGAGGATAGCTCGGGTGGGAAAGGGTATTGAAATCCATTCGATAATCCGATAGCATGTTCATAGGAATCCTGAGCAGAGGGCATCTTGCTAGCACGGTAGGCAGCTTCCGCAAGAGAATCAGCACTCCTCTCATCCGTAGGGCCAATCTCAAGCTTATGTTGGAGATCTTTCCAGTCAGAGGTCTCCCAAGTCAACTCTGAAGCATTTTCGAAGCAATGCGCATCAACCAGACTCTTCCAGGCTACATGAACCCCAGGCTGAAGTAACAGACCCTTAATGACCTTGTTTGCGTCCCATTCCTCCATATTCTGACCTTGATCATAGTGTTCCTTGCCAATGTGCTGGAGACGATCTTTGAATGAGGAAAACGGCATGACACAGAAGCCGCAAGCCCAGAATCGTTTCCCTTGGTCACAACGCCAATTGTCAGCCAGCGATTCGGCAACGGCTCTTTCGCCAACCGTATGACGGTCCTTCAAGTGTTTGACAATCTTTTCCCGTCTTTTGTTTTGGGTGTTACACCTCTCAATGCCATGTACTTCGAGATGCTCTTCGCCTGGATTGAGTGTTCCACAGTGACTGCATGCGAAACACTGCGCCTTAGCATCCCAGTGACCAATTGCTATACAAGTGTAGGTATATTCATGCTCTTTTTCATGCTTCTTCCAATCATAATGATTCTGGTAGGAACGTTGGCAGACGGTACATGAGTAACGGTGTCGCGGCTGATGCGGAACTTGTATGTGAGCTCTATAAGCAGCATACTGTTGGTTCAGAGAGATCTCCTGACTGGGACGCGATCCAGGGCGTTGCAAAGTAGCAGAAATAGGGTTGAGATCAGAGCGATGTGGACCTGCGTAGGCTTCTGAGTTATCTATTCGGCTCGTTAGGTCGACTCTGAAGAGCTGTCACTTGTATTGCTGACTTACGAGACGCATTAGATCGCTCCAGCAGAATTCGAACTTCGTCTTCCCGACAACTGCTCAGGGTACCAATAGCGTCCAGTTGCTCATTTGAGAGGAGTCCGTGGCTAGCACCTTGGTTGACCCGATGCGTGAGAGACCTAGCATGCTTGGTAAATGCAAGTATATTTGTCGTGCTCTCGTCTTTTAGTAGCGAGAGAGCTTGAACCTGCTCCGTTGTAGCAGTAACGTGATTGGTGTGGCTTATGCAGCTAGTGGAGCTAGTGTGGCTCTGGCGCGAAGGCATTCCGTGTTGGTCCATCAGTGTGGCTACCTACCTCTGTCAAGACAGTCTCCACCTACCAAACTGTCACTGCTTTTTGGAGAGGTTCAGCGTCAGTGAAAAGGATATAATTGCAGCCGACGGCCACCGCTAGATAATGGCCGCCTCTAATACCAATTGGTTGCGCAGAGAGCATTCGAGAGAGAGCCTTCCCCAAGCCAAGACTTAATTGCGCCAACCCTCATCCGGCAAGGTACTAAATCACTTCTGCACTAGCGACGGTCGTTCACGAGTCCCAGAACACCCAACCTTTTGCCCTATAGCCGTCATGCACTACCTACCTTAGATAATATAATTTACTAATCACGTCGTTAAGCAATATGAGCCCATTACCCAGCGCAACAGTATCTATAAGGTGCCTACTCCGTACATAACATACTAATTCAGAACTCTACAGCATGTAGAGCTGAGAAGACTCTCAATAGGAAGCCCATCGAAATGTTCGTGGATCAAAGTAGGAACTCTTCGTTACCATGCTGGACTTGTCCTCGGATTTCTGTGCGTGTGGTGTGATGGTAGATGTTACAGAGTAGTAAAGGGTAATAGTATGTTGCGGAAGGGTTTTTGGGACAGGAGGATTCATTTTAAGAGGATGTGGGGTTGGGATGCAGATGGGATTGTTTCTGAAAGTGAAACTTGAGCAGCATTGAAGAGGAATATAATCTACGCTGGCGGCCATCGCTAGACGTTGTCTGCCTCTAGTTTAGATTGATATTGCAAACGTGAGTCTTGAGGGTTGATTACCCAGGTCTTTTACGCGGTATTGAGAGGGGAGAGGAAGGAAGAGTAAAAGATTTGGGCTGAGAGTAAGGGAAAAGGTAAGAGAATTGGGCTGAGGGCAAGGGAAAGGGTAAGGCAGTTGGGCTTGACGGCTATCCCGGAGTTCCCTAACCGACGTTACTAAACGCCACTTCCTGTTTCACATAAGCTCGTTGCTTCCTTACGATAACCCATTTTCGAACACCTATTTTGGCAAAGCTCAAGTCCCATGCTGATGACTCGATACGGAACCCGACGCGCTGAAGAGCTCTTCTATTGAGCAATGCAGTTCTTGAATGGTTGCCAGTACAGTTTCGGGCTCAGAACTGCCTTCCATTATCACGCCAGGAGCTCTCGTGCCCCGAATGAGATCTCATCAGAAGGTGGGATAGCTGAGTGATGAGACGTCCATGGCAATCTGGGTGGAAGAGATACACATTACAATGAGGATGGTCTATTCGGGATCTCAAGTCATAAAACTTAACAACAAGCTTTTGTTTTAGAAGGTAATTTGCGGCATTCCTCACCAGCAGATCAAAGACAGTCAGACCAGGGCGCCATAGCATAGCCTTTATACGAGACAAAACTCCACACTCGTCTCCCTCATCAGGACCTCGCCGTCCATCACGCCATGAAGATAAGCCTCGCCTACCACTCTGTATCCATTGTCAATATTAGTGGCATCCAAGGGGCTGAGAACGACAGGTACGCTGCATCCAAGTAGTACGCAAACAACATCACCCACCTTGGCATCTGTTGGTGCAATACCAAAACGATACGCAACGCTATCAGTTCTATCAGGCAGCAGGAAGAAACGGCGGTTCCATATTACCTCTTGTACACGCTTCAGGAATTTCACCATCTCTTCAGGCTGACCTTGGCGTATCAATTCCGCTGTGTTAATGTCATTATTGGAATTATGCCGCTCGATCGCCCAAGTCAATGCTACTAAATATCGCTGGGGAGGGTCTTTACCCTCTGGTGTTTGATTGGCCACGAGCGTACGCCAAAGTTCTTCCGGGATATCGTTTGTTTCCCCATCATCATAAGATCTCTGCCTCCATCCACCCAGCTGTAGCCATTCATAAGGGATCATACCCTCATACAGACGATGCGAGATCTGTTGGATACAAGCGACCTGGTAGCCGTGGACATACATCGTACCATCTGATTTACGATTACGACCAATCTCAAGAAGCTCCTGTGCACTGACTTTGAAGTCGGAAGGGTTAGCCGCAAGGTCGTTGCGTCGTAAATCGAGAGCTCGATCATCTACGTCATAGTTAAGCTTCAAAACCCTCGTTACAGAGCCGACTTCGGACTTCTCACCATGATTGTTGTTTCCATTTGTTTCCCCAAATCTCACTTCCACTTTCCTCCTACCAGAAGCATGGTAGCCTCGGGTAAGAGAGGAATCCACAAGGCTGTTGCCAGCTACACGTGCCTGGGGACCGGCGTGTGGTATTCCATATGCGGAATCTTTGAGAAGGCCAATCCATGATGGAAGATGAATCTCCTCAAGTGGTGGTCTTCGTCCACGATATCGAGCCCGATCAGCAACGCTCAAACGCTTCGCCCGACGGTTGGGTGCCCACTTCCGGCATATGATATCTAATTGTTGGCCTAATTGTTCTGATCCATGTATACAGAATGCCACGAATTCCGTGAACACCTGCAGGACATTCTTCCGATAATCCACCTTAAAGCATGGACGTGAGGCTTCTTCGGAGTGCCAATACCTCAGTTGGCGTTGTGAACCTTCTTCGATGTCTTTAGCCAGCGCCATGACTGCGTACACTGTGTCGCGAGGATCTCCGGCTTCAAACATGGTCAATTCCGAGACCAGTGCTTCCAAGCTTTTCAAGCGTTCTCTTCCCCGGACGAATTCGTTGGTAATGGTGACCATCTTGGGCGCTACAGAGGCTCTTATGTCTCCCAACGCCAAAACATTCTTTTGGAATATCGGTGAATCGGTATAAAGACTAGCAATCGTGTCAAATCTCTCGATGAAAAATTCGACAGCAACGACAAAATCAACCCAATTAACGGAGACATTGCCACATCTCAAGTAAGCGACTTTAGCCATAGCAAGCTCCTGCACCACCCAACGTCGACCGAACCATGCTCTTCTCATTAAAGCCATGAAAGCAGCCCATTGGTGGGCATCCGAGGCTCTGACCGACAGCATACCTTGGTGCTCCTGGTCCGGAATGCGTAAAACGAAGTCCATACCAATTGTGCTGTCTTCACTCTCCCTACCAAGCCATATGAAGACACTATCAGCACGCTTGTATATGTCTGCCATCATTTTCACTTGCGCGCTTTTTTCATCTTTGTTTCCTTGGTCGATGCAAATGCTATCAATCCAGATCACTAGTGTCTGCTGCGTTCTTCTCGACTGCTGAGGCGTTGGCCCGGGGTAATCTCTTAAATGCCGCAGAGCGTGGTCCAAGTTTGGTCGCACATAAAATGTCTTATTCTTTTCCCTTTCTCGACTAGCAACGTTCCATCCTACAGCTCGGAACCTTTCTTTGGGTGTCATTGCAGATCGCGATTGTGGTGACTCGGTCGGGGACTGCGGTGTCTCTTGCCCACTGTTTTGTATCCACATCTTTTCTGTAGGCTCGTCGTGGCCCCATACGTAGGAAAGTGCCTCATATTGCATCGCGGGATCATCAAGCCTTGCGACCTTGAGCTCTGTTTGTATCAAGTCATTAACACTATCCGCTGGAAACAAATGGAGAAGACGAATTTCATTGGGACCCAATGGAGAATATCTGTATGTTCCCGTTGGCAACACCAATTCATTGTAAAAGACTGTCAGATGTTCTTTTACCCTCTTCGAACCTGGTTCTCCAGTATCAGGCTCTGATTCCGGTGTCCGCCTCTTCGTAATTCTAGGCGGCGGTCTCCTGGGATCCATTGATACCTTAATGAACGATCAGCTGTCGTCTCTCGAAGAGTATGGGTGTGAAGAGCGTGATTAATATCTGGAGGGTAAATGCGACACCCTCTGTAGACCCCTTAACAATGCTGCCCCACTTTACGCAGAAACACGACCACACCATCTTCGGCGCCATCCGTCCTTTAGACGCTCATCAACAGCCAACGGGATTTACGAATACTAATTGGGGGCGACAGCCTAGTCTCAACGAAGAAACTTCGGCTAGACTCGGGTTTAGCAGGCTATTATCAGAGGATGGCTGCAAGTCCTTCGAGCAGTATAGGAAAGTCCCCCCTCCCCCTCCGGAAAAACTTCCCGGGCTGCAGCTTGGCTAGGGTAGAAAAGAGGAAAAAAGTTCCTGTAGGGTTCCTTACCTTAGATACTTGAAGAAGCCCTAACCGTAGTCAGCTAGCGCCGAGCCTGAACAATGGCACCACCCCTAATTTCTAGGGCGAACACCCCTAAGTTCTAGGGCCTGTTCCCCAAAGAACCGACATATGCTCAGCACATACTAAAAATATATATGATCCTTAGGTAGTATAGGCCCTATACTCTGAGTAAATACTGAGCATATGCCGGTTCTTTGGGGGAGTAGGCCCTAGATGTTAGGGGTGCTGGCCCTTGACCTTGTCTTTAGATAGTATATAAAGGTCCTCTAGGCCCAGAACTCAAGGTACGCCGCGTGATACGTCGGGTTCCCAGGCCGGGTTGGCCCTAAAGCCCAAAACCCGACCCATTATAGGGGGGCCTTGGGGCGGGCTCAAAACGATCCGTTCAGGTTGGGTTGGCCCCGGGACCCTAAAACCCGATCAACGCCTGACCCATCGCGGCGTAAGTTGAGGGCATCGGCTCTAGAGCTTAGGACCGTGAATTTAATGGTGTTGGCCTTAGAGCTTGGGGGTACTTGCCCTAGAGCTTACACATAGGGGTATCGGCCTGGCGATTTTGTAAGCAGGCTCGGCGCTAGCTGACTAAGTGCTGACGAAAAGCAAGAGAACTGTAAGCCCAAAACTTCCCCCTCATCGCTACATTGATATACAGTATGGAGCAGCTACAGTGATTCATCGCGACCTAGCTTGCTCATCTATTTTAGTCTTTTAGATACCATACTAACCGTCGGCTCTTAAAGGGAAAGACAACATATTGACAACAGTTGTGGGACAAATGAATGGTTTTCGCTACTATGCTTACCTTGCCTCGATATCGTATTTGTGAGTGTGGATTGCTGGTATAGGGTAGAAGGGACCAGTATTTCGCGGAAGGGGATTCTGGGATGGGAGAGATCGTTCTGAGAGGTGGTGGATAGTGGAAACGAGGGATTATTTTGGGAGGGATATGGTTGGTGTGGTTTTTGACGATGGGGAGATGTGGATGGAAGGTGTGTATCAGCTTGAGGATTATTGTGATGCGTCTCGGAGATGAAGTGGTAAGGCTAAAGTCACGTGCTCAGTTCTCTTATCTGTTCGTTCTTAATGAAGTTTCACGTACTAGGCATATTCGAACGGATACTGCAAACTTATTGTGCAGCGTCTATCTATGCTAATCGCTGTTGCTGTGTTATTCAATCCGCTATCCTTGTATCTGTATGGTACCCAGCCACAAATGAACCATGCCACCATGCCAGGTGTTTTGCATTTTCCTTTAACCCGAAAATACGCATGTATGCCCTAATCCCTTTGCCCTTTTCCAGCCTTCCTCAGTAATACAAAAACAAGAAAATATCCCGTAATACGCTTTCACCAAGTTGCATGAAGAGGCAAATCCCGGGAACTCGCTCCCACCGCAATCGTAAATTGCCCTGTATCAGGCATCACCCAATTCTGCCTCCCAACGCTCCAATAACTGAGATCTTTCCGCGTCAACTTGATCTCTACGGTTTTCGTCTTTCCCATCTCAATCTCTACTTTCTCAAACCCGCGTAGTACGCGTACTGGAAACTCGATTTTCTTGCCCGTTGAGACGTCGATGACGTTTTCTGGGAAGGAGACGTAGACTTGTATCACTTGCTTTCCAGTGCGGTGGCCGGTGTTGGTGACGATGACGGAGACGGACAGATATTCGTCATAGAGGAAAGGGTTACCGCCTTCTGCGCCACCGGCTTGGGAGGGGGCCTGCGGTGTGTTGTACCCCTTTGGGTAGGGATATGGGTCTGAGTGGATGGTTGTGTTTTCGATGTAAGGGTAGATGTACTGACTTAATTTTCGGAAGCCATCGGGGAAGAGAGCGGTGTCTGCTTCTGGAATTGCGGTGGAGAATGTTGGAGGGAAGACAGTCGCGGTAGGACGTGGGGAGGGCAGGGGTGCTTTAGCCTTGAGCGTTTTGAGGACTAGGTCTGAGAAAGTGAATGTGGTATAGGAAAGGCCAAAACCGAATTCATAACGGGGTGTGATGGAATTCTTATCGAAGTGTCGGTAGTCAATGAAAAGACCTTCTTTGAAGTCTTGTTGAGGGACGAGACCGTTGGGTTTGGTCATGATTTGAGCACCTGGGCCGTAGTCGGCAAGCGATTTCCCCACTGTATAGGGCAGACGACCACTGGCGTCGACACGACCAAAGAGGACGTCAGCGAGGGCGTTACCACTTTCTTCACCGGGTAGATTCGCCATCACGACAGCTTTAATGTTGGGAAAGTCGATCCAGCGCTCTAAGATAACAGGACCGACTGCGTGGATCACTACGATTGTTTGTTGGCAATTGTTCTGGACATTCTCGACGAGCTTGTCGCCGCCTTTCTGTGGGTGCAAGTCTATTCTATCTGTGAGTCCGTTCCAAGATGTGAAACCTTCGCCGGCATCAGAGGTGATGAAGACGATACAGAGATCCTGAGCGCCGTGCAATGCTGGCCAATCGACGGGTAGGTTGTTTGTCATCACTTTTGTTAGTTCCACAGCATCGAGGTCGAATGTTGATTCCAGAGCCTCAATTGGAGGTGTTAAGAAAGGAAATTCTACGGCGCCACTGCCCCAACCGGAGGCCAAGGTGTATTCGTTGCAGTCCCTGTCAGGGCAAGCATTAGGCCCCTTAGGATTCGGCGCTGCGTCTTCTCCAAAGATACCAATATTATACTTAGCATCGCGACGGCCTTCCCTCTGCTTGGTCCCTCCCTGAGGGCTAAGAGGCAAGATATTACCCTCATTCTTAACGAGGACTGTGCCCTCAGCAGCGATTTCCTGCGCCAGTCGGCCGTGAAAACTTTCACCTTGCCCTTGAACATTAGTGAAGTTATTAACTTTTACTAGCGTAGTATCATCGGTCGACTCGTGCAGATGGCCCATTTCATCATTAGTCCAGGAGGAAAAATTAGGTCTTGGGTCACCCTCGAGAGGGACAGGAAATAATGTTTGGTTGTCTTGGCCAAGCTGGTACCATGACGCCACAACACGTACGGCCATATCACTAAGTCTCTCCATTGGCACAGAGCCATTCAGTACAGCTTCAGTCAGCCTGGCTCCCCATAGAGAATCCCCATCAGTCCAACGCAGCCCATCACCTGGCATAGTCATATCAAGACCAGCCAACGCACTCGCGACTCCACTTCGTTGAGCAAGCCAATCTGATTGCACGAATCCCTGGAATCCAAGCTCATCTTTCAATATACCATTAAGGAGCTTGCTGTTACCGCAAGCATATGAATTGTTAACCATGTTGTAGCTGCACATAACGCTCGCTACACCGGCTTTGATACTATCAGCGAAGGGCCAGAGGTATAGCTCATGAAGTGTCCTGTCATCGATGTTAGACGATATCGCGTTAGGCAGACCCCATTCCCAAGATTGCCGAAAATGCTCTTGCTCGTTCCCAATAAAGTGCTTCGCTGTAGCCATTACCCCCTCATCTTGTATACCCCGTATAGTCTGGGCTGCGGCAACACCTTGGAGCACAGGATCCGAACCGAAGCCCTCCCAAACCCTACCACCGCCGGGCATTCGACCCAACGGACCCATCGCGGGCCCCAACATCACATTCACACCTTTCAGCCTGTGCTCGAGGCCGAGTCCCCTCCCTCTTTTATACATAAGATCTCTGTTCCACGTAGCCCCTGTAGTGATTCCGGCAGGCCAAGCAGTGGCGTGATCTGAAAATCGAATGCCAAGAGGTCCGTCCTGTAGACACAGTGGTGGAAAGCCAGCGTCGAACGCCCCCGCAGTATTACCTACGCAGAGATCCGACGCCCAACCCGTGCCTGTCGTGACGTTGACTTTTTCGATCAAGGACATCTTTGATACAATTGTTGCCGCTGACAGATAACTCATTTGCCACTGCGAGACAGTCCCGCCTTTTGGCGAAGGATACCAGGGCGGTGATTGTCCATCCGCAGGTCGAATCTTCTTAAAGAAAAACTGATAGGATCCTCCCACCAGAGCTAATAAACCTCCAGTCAATATCGTACTGACCAACAGGCATGTCTTGCTCCGAAACCATCCCCCCTTCCTCTTTGCCTTGCCGCGGGTTTGATCTTCCTTTGCTTTGCCCTTGGAGTTCCTCTTCCTTTTCAGCGGGGACCATCCTCCTCTTGGTCTTGGTGACGTTTGTCCATCTTGTGCTTCTAGCTCATCGAGGTTCAAGTCGGAACCAGAGGTGTAGTCATCAAGGGACTCGCGTGATAGGGTAGCGGCGCCATGTTTCAGGAGGCCTTCTCGGCTGCTCGTGAGCTCCGCTTCGCGCATTATCTAGGCTGAGTGATCGAGGAGTGGATCATCTCCTCTGCTTTGCCCGCAAGTAATAGGGGATCTGGATAACAAGAATACCACAGGTGGTAGGATGTCGTCAGTTTTGATCATGGGGCTCTCGGGTTCTTTGGGTAGCAGCTCCGAAAATCTTTCCGCTAGCCTGTACAGAGTACACACCTGTCAACCGTACAGCCCTGTAGGGCTGAACCTAGATCTGCGCTCAAGAAAACTGGCTTCGGGGCCCCACTGCGATATCTTATCTTAGGGTTGAGATCTCCACTGTTGAGCGTTGTATAAGATACGGTTAACTATCCTTTATCGCACCATGCTCCTGCATTTTTAAGGACTAGAAAGATTCAACGTGCTTCTTTGCCATCAATCCAGCACATTTGACGTTTAAGAAATATCTCATTAGAATAATCTACTACGAATCCTCCAATCTTTTGATCTCGGTATCTGTGGTTCCTGCATGGCTCTGTCGTCCTAAAACTGTGTGCGAGAATGCTCTGCGCGAATTGCCAAAACATTTTTTGCGGTCAATTCATCGAGGATCCCCCTCAATATGCAAATCACCATCTACATCCGCAGAGCTTCGCCCGTGCCATCAGCCAGAAATGCTATATTTGCACTTCTATGCTCCACCGATACCAAGGCGATGGGAGAAGCACACTTGACCCCCTACAAATAGCAGAGGTGTTAAAAGCTACGCAATACTATTTCACTGCTGAAGACGACGTTTCTCGTCTAACATTAATGATCACCACGTATGGGGTGTACTACGACGAAGCAATTACCTGGTATGATGACTATGATTCAGAATGGCACACTTCATGCAATAACTCTGTTGCAGTTCCTTTCGCCTTGTTGAGGCAGAATCATCTGAGAGGACATTCCAATTTGCGCCTAACACGGCATCAGAACCTTGTTGCAAGTTGGCCAAACGTTGGTTATCGTCCTGTCTGACCGATCACACAAGTTGCAAGAAGTTCCTGTCTGTAACTCCCTTTCATCCAACTAGACTCATTGAGATAGCATCTACGGCTTCAGCTTCCAATGACGAGTTGCACCTGCGTGAAGCCGGCGAGCATTCTCCAGAAATCCCCTACATGACTCTCAGTCATCGTTGGGGGGAGTCGAAATTCATGACTCTTACCAAAGAAACATGTCAGCGCCTTCGAGATGGCTTCCCACCGGCATACACCTCATCGAAGACGTTTCAAGACGCCATAAACATCTGTCGAGGACTAGGAGTTACATACCTATGGATCGATTCGCTCTGTATTCGCCAAGACCTTTCTGAAGACTGGGAGTACGAGTCTGCTCAAATGGGTCAGGTTTATGAGAATTCATTATGTAACATTGCAGCCACGGGGGCCTTCAACTCCGAAGAGGGCTGTTTTAAAGATCGAGAGGGATCTCTTCTCCAGAGGTGTATAATCAAGTCGGAGTGGAAGAACCAAAAGAATGGGACTTGGGAAATAATGGACGTTGATTTCTGGGACGCCCGTATCAATCGAGCACCTTTGACTAAGAGAGGCTGGGTAATGCAAGAACGATTGCTATCACCTCGGGTTTTGCATTATGGACGGGATCAGATTCTGTGGGAGTGTGGTGAGCTCGAAGCCTGCGAAACATATCCGGACGGGCTACCCAAGCCACTCTTTACTAACAGAAGTGGCTTCAAGCTCGACCCAGAATTGAGACGTGTAAGGTACCAGATACAAGGAGATTGTACAAATTCTGACCCGGATGTTTTATATCGCGAGACATGGACTTCCATTGTAAACGGGTACAGCGTCACCAGCTTGACAAAAGAGGAAGACAAATTGGTCGCAATATCTGGTATCGCTAAACGAATGCAAAGTTTACTTGATGACGTGTATTTGGCAGGGTTGTGGCGGAAAGATTTGCCATTCCAGTTATTATGGAGTGTGAATGATATATCAGATACTGCCGCAACAAGGGTGAGGGCAAAAAGGCCGAGGCCTTATCGAGCGCCTTCCTGGAGCTGGGCCTCGTTGGACGGGCCTGTAGACGCCCAGGGAGCCCGGTACGACAATTTCGTTATTACCATATTAGATGCAGACGTCACTCCAGTAGGGGCAGACCGTACCGGCCAGATCAAGGATGGGTTCATTCGCCTGAATGGAAGGGTTATCCCGGCCAAGCTGGCTGATTTCATGGCGGAAAAATTACGGTATAAATTGCGAGTGGACTCCGAAGAACTTCGCGGGCTTTGTAAGCTCGATACACAATTCCCAGATGTAAGCACTCTAAGTGTCTATTATCTTTCCGTCCGATCTTACGTTTTTGAAAATGATCCCACGATGCTTGGTCTGGTTCTCCAAGCTGCAGCCAAAGGGAATGGAACGTATGAGAGAATTGGAACATGCTACATTAGGGATGAGAGGTCCTGCTCGATTATCAATCAATGCCAAGCTTCTAAGGACAAATCGCTCTACGAGAACGCGGATGGAGAGACCATCGTACTCATCTAGGTTAATAGCCCAGCGAAGTCCCCGCCAGTGAACCATCTATGGTGGTGAGTTGGATAAGGGCGAGTTGGTTATATGATGGGTGGGGCTGGTGGTGCGGAATTTTGGCAAAGGAGGAGGGGTGGAGTAGTAAACCCGGGGGCGGCGTGGAGTATGATATTGGGAGGGGAGGCTAAATCCAGCGGAGGCGGTTTCACATCTTAGGAGCCATGGCTCGGAGCTTGGTTGGGATCAATGGTGGGGGTAATACACGTTTCCCGATTACGAATTACGAATAACGAGCTCATGATTCCATATGTTGAGGGACACTACAGCATTCCCTACGCTAGAATACAATTTCTTACTTACGAGAGAATCTATCAATAAATTGAAAAATAGGACATCGGCACTCTGGGTATTCTCGAGCAAAGAGTATATCAATTTCACCGTAGGCGTGATCCCTCGGCTACTCATTCAACATCTAATCTACTAAGCTCCTTCTTCGAAACGCACTAATTCCACGATCCCCTACCAATGCAATGTAAAAGAACCCTCATCTATCTACACATTGCATCCGCACTGGATTTCACATAATAACGCGAGACGAGAACAATCACTATGAGCTCACTAGAGCTCAAGCATAGGAAAATGGGCGTACTGCACGTCCTGAATTACACATCATGAATGATAAATTTCTGATCCCTTCTTTGGGGGCCTTTGGGGGTGAGGAGATGACCTACGGCATGCTCTATGAGATAAATGACTATCAAGAAATTGAAATACTGGACTTCGGTGTGGTGAATGGAGGGCTGGAAAGCTTTCAGAGAATAGATAGCATGTTCATATMCATCGATACCTACAGCTTAACCCTTCTTCAAAGCGCAAAAGACGGGTACCTAGGTAGATATGATAGAGAAGAGCTCGTTTACCTATGTTCTAGAAGTAGATGTCCTGGACTGCTCGCGGAGGTTGAGCTATCACGTGGTGTGAGGTGGAATTTAGATGGATGGATGGCTGTTGTTGTTGCTTATGTGTAGTTTGAGCGAGCATTGAAGGCGTGGGAGGGGTAGAAGGAGTTTGGATTGATTGGATTAGGCGAGCTATGGTTGAGTTGGGAGAGAATGAACAATCTTACCTGGAAAGATGGAAGTATTTTCTAGCATTGGGAGGGCGATTTGGAGCAGAAGCGGTTTGGACTGTCTGGAGTACTTGATCTATTGGATGAGTCAGGACAGAAAGAAATACCTCACTTTGATGTACGGTGATCGAAGATGCATTGATTGATCGCCAGTCTCATTAGTCAAATATTGTCTAGGGTAAGCAAAGTTATCTGAAGGATTTGATTAGGAGAGAATTAGTGTAGTGTGGAGATGTTTATGGTGAGACTCGTCTTGAGGCTTCAGCGTTCAGGGTCTGCAATACTTATTCCTTTCTACGGCCACATTGATAAGAACCGAGGTAGCACCGACAGTTTGCTTCCTGTCCTAGGAAAGCTCGTGCAAGGTCAAGAGCCGGCGTATTGGGAAAAAAGCAACATACACACGATCTCGAAAATCGAGATGGCGTAGATTGTAGGAAGCGTTGGCATATGAGACCAATCATGAGTCAAGACATGTGTCAGCGCCGCAAATAGCAGATAGCATTCGCATGTATCACCAGAATGAGAAAAGGCAATCTATCATGATGTTCATGGGGATGTTGGTATCTTATAGAACTTGAGGCACAGCGGAGTATGAGGGGTTTCAGAGACAATCGGCCCTACGCTGACCTGAGCTAACAAGCTTAGGTTCGCACCAATCTGTGATTATATCCGAGATACTCCATTCAGGATACAGTTGAGTTATTAACGGCTGAGCTCTTGATGTAGTCGATTGCGAAGACTCGCGATTATCAATTGTTGCGTTGAGGGCAATTCTTGCCTTCATGCATGCAATTGCAGGGAATATATAGGCACACATCCGACAACCGACGCTGGGATACCTGAAACCTTGGGCCTTTGCGGGTCGAGGTCGGACCACCATCTTCTGGGTCGCGGGTAAAGCCGCGCCTAGGAAGAGCATGAGACGCGGTTTCAGGTCATCTCACTTTCCCTAATGCAGTGTTCGGCTGTATATAGGGAAAAGTCAGTGGATGTCGTTATCATAGTAGGTGGGTCGCGTTGTGGTGGTGCTCTTGATGAGATGCACCGCTATGACTGGTTGAAGTATCGCATTGTTAAATTCTCCAAGAGTCGAAGAATTGGTTCTGAAGCTATGTGATCTTTCTGTATAATAGGCTCGGCAGGTTATCTCTATTGACCTCGGATGTTCATGCGGTCCACTTTTGTAGGCAGAACCTTATGGGATCCTGAGGTCTGTCATCACGCCTGGGCTAAGTCTTGCGAGTATCTTCCTGCTGGATCTGTAAGCCCTAATATGTGTGAGCAGTATGCGAGACGGATTATTGAGTCGTCGGTATGGCTGATTACAGAGGCTGAACACGTGGACTCTGGCGATGTCGATTCGGAAGGCATCGATTTTGACTTCACCGTTCCATGTGACATGTGAACCGGGTTTCGCATGTCAGATCATGAGGGTAAGAAATCTCAGCAGCATTGAGCGAGCAGCACATCCAGTCTCTTTGGGTCTCTTGTCGGCAATGGGAGCCAATTGGCGACCAACAGACTGATAGGATCGCCATTGCCAAGCGCACCTGTAGACGCAGCTAGCTACAGAGGCTATTCCACGGGATGACGTTGGTAAGTATGGTCCGGACATTTTATCGTGGGGGTGATTCCGCGTGTTGGAGGAGATTACTCCATAACAAAAGCGAGACCGAAGTTACGAGCCACGTGAAGGACTACACCAAGAGTCCGCTGGCATCTTGTATGGCTCGATTCGACCGTCGAAAAGCCAATTTGGACCACCAATGACACGGTTCGCATGAATGTTAAGGCGCAACTGTAATCGACTGTGCCGATACACAAGCTCTAGTGTCTGAGACGCTTTGCGCTTCGATGATGGTTTCGGCTGGTAGAGCGAGACCTTGACCCGCACCTCAACCGTCCTTGTACTAGACGGCTAAGTGGGAGTTGATAGGCACAGCTCGAGTCGCAGGCAAAGAATTATGAAGGATCGTAATGATGATGTTATATGACGGGAGTGAGTGAGTGAGTGAGTGAGTGAGTGAGTGAGTGAGTGAGTGAGTGGATCGCAACGAGGCCGAGGTCAAGGAGTAGGCGGAGGAAGAGTCATCCTGTATCTTCACTGCTGTGATGTTACGAGTATCATCTAATCATCACGGAGCCACGAGGTTATTGAGCATGAAATGATGGCGGACTGATCCCGCGCATGCATGTATATTCCAAGTATATTTCCGGTGCGAGGGGTACATCTAGGGTACGTTCAGCCCCAATTGCTAAGCCTAAAACATGTCTAGCGGGGGTTGTGCCGTTGGACTGAAACGGCCCCGCGTAATATCACACTTTAAGGGAATCTTCAGCGATGGGGCCACCTTTGCCGCAGCAACCCAAACACAATATTCCCTTCCCCTTCCATACAGGCACCAACGTGTTGCTACAATATTACAACAAGGCCTCCGTCTTAGACTTGGCAGTCTCATGCGTAGGCGGTTTCATCTTGATAATGCGCCAAATTTGCCGATCGCATGACCCCAGAGTCAACAATGGGGGCCAGGGTTTGTTTCTGGCCCATGCGACTGCCCAGCGTGCTGCTGCGAGCCCGCACCAGMACCTCCCGTCGCCAAGTTGGGAGATGCGCAAAAGCAGAGGTACTCGCACTTCTGCCGTCTGAGATTCAACTTTTCTCTCTTTCTTGTTGAACCCTCGTTTTCTGTACGACTTCACATGCTCTTGTTGTGTTGGTTGTCAACCTGGCGGAGACATTCAGTTGTACTCGCTTAATCCCTAACTCCGCAAGCAGCTCACTCAGCTTGCATACTCGCCGAAGGAGCAGGAGTAACGCAATTCCCGGCAGATCAAGGAGCATTCTGACTGCTTGAGCCTCACATACGTATACGGGAATCAGGCGACTACTGTGCTTATAATCATACGTGGTATGTTCGTCCTGTGCAATCTCCTAATGTTCCCATCTGATGGTGGGCTGTGCCGTTATTCAGAAACACATCAAATTTCGCCTACGCTATTATCCAACCAGGCCTCCAACATGGCCGCCCCAGGCTGTGGCATTCTCTTTGCTCCCTCACAAAGGATGGACCGCAGTCAAAGCTTACGCAGATCCCAAAGTTTGAATTCCAAGTTCAAACATACCAACAAGACACCTGTTACCACCAGTTATAACCCTACCAATGCATTCTCTCATGGTCACTCACGTACCCTCTCTGACAAAATGAGAAGTCTTCATCGCAAGAAAAATTCCAACGACTCAGATACTTCAGCCAAGTCGGCGACTTCGGCGACGTCTGCAGCTGCACCTGCACCGGTGATTAAGCGGACCCCAAATCAGAATGCAAAGCACCTCGACCTAGTGGAAGCCGCTGCCCAGAGGGAGCGGGAGTGCAAGCAGGCACAAGACCTCGCGAGGCAAAATAACGGAAGAATGCAGGAGGTGGGGGCGGGCAAAGAGAATGTGCTGCGAGACGTGAAATTATCGCGACCTGCATTGAGCAAGATGGAGTCTTCATACCGTCAGATCGCATATGACCATTACCTCTCACAGAAATTCGGTTTGGAAGGGAACGGTAGACCGCAGCCCGCTGCAGTCCAGCGGCTCAAGGCGGCACAGGCGCCTTCCCCTGAAATGAGACCGGAGTCAGACATGAGTACCATGACAGCCGACTCCATGGAAGTCAACTTTCACATCGACACCAAAGACATACCCTCCGCCAAAGACCGACGACCCAAAATCCACGTCACTATCCCCAGCTCACAACCAACTAAACGGCCTACGTCTTCGGGCCACCTGGTGAACCAAATGAATAGGCAAAGGACAAATGGAAGATCTCGGGAGACACGTATGCAACAACCACAGGTCTCGCCTCCCTCGTCGACGACGAGACAAGATGGCGAAGCCCCGGCAAGGATGTCGGTAGTCTCACCACTATCTGCTGTGGAGATGCCCAAGCCTCGAAGACCTTTCTCAGCCTTCTCTCTTGAGGAGATGACCAACGACATGCCTCACGACCCTCCAGCGTTAGAGAAATCAACCAGCTCAGACTCCTCCGACGATACTGCCGATCATGATGACAGATCATCAGTCTACAGTGCACGCTCTTCGATGTCAAGCTTAACAGAAGATGMCTCTCCAGAGAAGAAAAAGCCCGAGCGGAAACATAGCATGGCCTTCTCGATCATGTCACCAGCTGCAGCGGGCGTGTTCGATGGCATGCCACTGACGCCAAAATTCCCACAAAAGCTGAGAAGCACCAAAAGCGTACACAACCTAGCTGTCGACATGAACAAGCCTCTGCCGCCGGAGCCTGGCATGGCCGATCTCTCGCCACTCAAAATATCTGGCTATGCTCGGCCACGTAGTATGAAAGCCCGACGCAAAGCTCCATCACCTCTCAACATCTCCCGCAACTCTACGATCGACCTACCGTCAGTCCTCCCTTCTCGCATGTCCTCGCTGCGCTCCAAGTACACTCCCGCGGATCTCGACGCTCTTGACGAGGCTTTTACCAAGACAAGTCCAGCAATACACGCGGGTTTTTATTCTCATCCTGAGCTTTCACTAAGTCAAGCGCAATTGGAACTCGAGGCTCAGCTTCACACCATCAGCGAAGAGTCCACGTTCCTTGCTACCGCTCCCGCTGTGCACGATCCACTTCAAATTAGTCGAGGACCCAACACCATGGTTCCATCACGACAGGCACCCCCGCCACCGTCAACAGTAACTACGTCCTTGAGGTCAAGCGATGGCAGTATCAAAAGCAGCCGTAAGCGAACGATTAAGAAGTCGCCAACCCTTCACGTCGCAATGCAGATGAAAGTGGACACAAAGAAACAATCAAATGAGAATGCTTTGGAAGACGTTATGAGGAAGCGACTTTCGACAGCCTTGCCAATGAGGGGTTCAAGCATGAAGGCGGAGCGGGTTCTCGGCAAGCCTCCTAGTGCCACCGGCGCTACCATGGAGCGGGAGCCAAGCAGCGAATCCAACTGGAGCTCTAGCGGATCCCCTCACACCAACTATGACGACTCTTCTTCATCTCCGACAACTATGTCGAGGGAGGACTCTAGTACTCCTGAGACTGACGTGTCGTCGATCCCTGATTATGCATTTGAAGAAGTTCGTGCGCGGCTGGAACTACTAAGTCCCAAAAATGACTCGTATTATGTTGCTAAATATGGCGAGCGGAAGGACTCTGAAGCATCGATGTTCAATTTGCCTCTGCAGGATCAAAGTCATGAATCAACGCCGCAAAGAACCCGCCCAACAACTTCAGTGACAGAACCTACTACACCCTCCATCCGGGTGACTGCAGACAAAGATACGGATTTCCCACTCGAGGTTCCCATTGCACTTGATGGCGACACCGATGGAAGTAGCATTTTGTCAAGGCGAGGCCGCCAGGGTGATGAGGTACGGGCTCGTTCCTTGGGTTCGATCGCCATGTCCGAAATCCCGGACATGTATGCCAGTCTACCATCCCCTTGCCTTACAATCAGAACTGAAAGGGAGTATCCCATGACTGAAGAGGAGGCCGAGAGATCGATCTCTGCCGATGCCGCCGAAAAGGTTCTCTTACGCATTCTCCAGAACCTCGAAAACCTTCAAGATTTGTTTTCGTGCGCTACCGTCAGCAGAGGATTCTATCGCACTTTCAAACGCCACGAGCTTCCTTTGATGAAGAATGCGCTGCATGGCATGTCTCCAGCCGCTTGGGAACTTCGAGAGATGAGCCCACCCTACCCGGGCTTGGAGGGTGTTGACAACGCCTCTCCCAAGCTCGACTACTCACCTTCGCTCTATCTACAGCACTACATGAGGGACATGTATACTATGGTTGCTTTGAAGTCGATGATCTTGATACATTGCGAATCATTCCTTCGCGCCGATACCATAACTGCTCTGGCTGGCGGTGTGACTGATCGAGCTTCTCAGATCGATGATGCCTTTTGGCGTGTATGGACGTTCTGTCAAGTCTTTGGTCGCGATTCAAACCGTGAAGACGACATTGTCGCTCAGATGGATTGGTTGAGAGGTGGTCAATTGGCAGCGCAACAGCGACGTAACAAAAACGCAATGGACCTAGGGACCGATGTTGCCCGAACCAGCGTTCTCTATTGCTCGCCTACCTCCTTTGGTAGGGGTAACGCGGGTGGCCTCTCTGCTGAGGACCTCTACGACATGACTGAGATCTGGACATGCCTCGGCGTTCTCGTCCGTGGCTTCCAAGGCAGGCGTCAGGAAGCGAGGGAATACGGTATCTTCGACAACGCAGACGTCACTCCTGGTGACGTTGAGAAAGAAGATGCAGTTCTGGGTAAGCCCGCCTCCTATTGTATCTGCGAAGCCGAGCTAACAAGTCTATCAGAGGAATGGACTTACCACCTCCTTACCCTCGGTCCACCTATCGTTCTTGATGTCTCCGCTGCGACCTCCCCCACACCCCAGACCTTCGCTCATGCGCGCTCCCGCGGCTACACAAGCTGGACCCCACCGTCTGTCTCCCGCGCCACCTTCCTCAAAGAAGCTGTCTCGCGCGTTTACCAGGAGAAAATGGCCATCCGCCACCCCACCTCTCCTATCGGCTCCCCCATGAAAGCTACAATCAACGACCCTACCTCCCCCTATACTCCTGAGATGAGCGATACCATCGCCGCCCGCTGGCGCGTGGCTAGGCACGCCGCTGAGATCCGCGCTAAACGCAGTGATCCCTCCTTCAAAGCTCTGCCACCATCTGAAGACCGCCCAATGAGCGAATTTCCTGCCGTAATCGCTGCGCTAGACTCCGAAGCTGCACCTGTTCCACGTGTCCCAGGACATCATAAGACACCCTCTGAAACCGACACCTCTAAGAACTTCATCTCCGCCCTTGTCATCCCCGCTGGTCCTCAAGTCAAAGACCCTGTTGATGTTGCGGTTGAAAAACTAGTAGCTATGGGCTTTGAGCAGCACAAGTGCAAGAAAGCGCTCGCTGAGACTGATACGGGAAACTCGATTGACTTTGCTGCAGCTATGGAGTGGCTTGTTAGAGAGCGGAAACGGGATGTCAGTGGTTTGATGCATGCCACGTATCGTGGTCCTATCAACCAGGAAAGGATGGACAGTCCTGTGGACCAAGAAGCTGCTATCAGGAAGGCTGTGGGATTGGGCTTAGCAATGTCGTGATAAGTGCGACATAAGTGAATGTCATTGTATCGTTCAATGTTTGAGTTTGATGATTTGTTGCAATATACCAGACGGCTACAAGTAGTCAAGCGTTCCGAATGTCTACTTTGATTTAGCGAGCGTGCGGTTTTGTCCGCTTGATGTTATCTACCTACCAACTATCTGTCATATATATAAGATAACATCTCCTATGGAATCATACTCTCTGATTAAAGCCTGTTCTTTCTACATGCTGTTGGTGCTCCCCCGGATCCCTAGATTGCCTCCTAAGATTGGCCATCGTATGTCTTCCCACTTAATAGAGCGAACCTTCAAGAATTCGTCCGAGAAAAATCAAATCCTCCAGCTAGTCTACGCCTGGAAGGGACGTTAATGATTTGCGACAAGAGACAATCTTGCTGGACCAGTATTGCCAAGGGCATGGCTCTTACTCTCGCTGGCGGCTTAGAGAGACGGAGTATCATATGGAACGATGTTGTTCTAGTCGTTGAGAAGTCAAACCGTGAGGCTTGCTTAAGGTATCGTAGGTAAGGTTCATCTTTAGGGTTCACCGCCGGGGACTCGAAAGGGTCGCCCCGGAGACCGTTAGCCGCCAGATGTTCCGGCCGCCCCCGAGCGCTCTTGCCTTGTAAGTCTGACGATGCACAATGGTCAATACGCTCCAGACCTTTTGCAAGAGACTGAAGAAACAAAAGGAACCGTACATGTGATTACGCGTCACCAGCAGCTCTGTGGCACATCGTGCGAAGGCAGACTGGTGAAGGATCGGGTGTGTGTTGGGGTGGTTTGAATCAGCCTGGCAGCCTCGGGGCTGAGGGATCCGAGGCAGACAAATCCTCGATCAGCTTACCTCCTGTCCAATTGTTGATCATCCATCAGCCCAATCCGAGACTTTTCAGCTCACGCCATTCTACCAGTGACATGTTGGTCCGATCGGTGCATATTCCATGAATKAGATGAAATAGGAATCAAGTTGTTCATGTTCGAGGCATCTGCGCTTGTCTTTGCAGCTACACGCACCTGCAGGATCAGCAAATGACGGCCCACATGAACACAAATCCCCGTAATGTGCTAAACGAGCAAGAAGGCAGATCTCATCTAGGCCTGGCGATTAGAATACGATTGAGCTGTTCCGACAAGGCTTAGACGGTGAAGACTTTGCCTCTGACAAGTCTACCGGCTCCTGGCTGCCATTCGCGCACCAGGAACATGAAACGCGCCAATAGGATTTTATGCCTCGCCATTCCTAGGAAGAATGACTGCCACTTTCGCGATACTGCCATACCTCCACCAGGGTCCCTAAGGAGAACGATGCAACTGCTCTCTGGCAAAACCTGAGCTTGCCCACCTCAGATGATTCGAATTTCTCCTCATCTCATCCCATATCCTCTTGGACACATCTTTTCACAGTCGCTGGTCGCCACCTCCTGATACACAGAGTATGTAAAAGCATTTATACGCTCATACCACCTCCATTGGAGATGGATGCCCACTCGTTAAACCCCATGCAGGATGATCCGCAATTAGTCAGCACGCCTCCGGAATCCACCAATCACTCTCGAGCAGCGAACCGTCCCTTCTTTAACGAAAGCAACGTCAACGTAGGAGAAGAACGTCTACCACAATCATTTCCATCGCCTGAACAAGAGGTCGCCCTCAATGTCCTGAAAGACGTCGAAGAGAATACCGTGCTGGCTTGGCTAAAGCTACTGCGATCGATTGAACCAAGCTGCCAATTTCGTCCGAGTCATGAGGGTCTCACTGTTGAGCAGTTCAATGCTCTGCACTCACTGAAAGAATGCGGGAACAACCATGTCTTAGCAGGTCTCCGGCATACGCTTCTGGGCGGTATAGAATACTTCTCCAAGCCTCTAGGACAACAGCCACTAATGACTCCCACAGATAATGTGCGCCTTGGACGTATACTCGGCGGCGGACGCTCTACTTCGAATCGAGCTTCCACCTCATCTCGATCTACGCGCAAGAGTTCAGCAAGGTCAAGCCTTAGATCTTCGTTCGGCTTGTCTGATACTTCAGCTCCGCTTGGCAATTCCACGTGTCACAGTACTCCCAGGAGCTCTCTAGGTCAGGGCACGTTGTCTAGGCTCGAAGAGATCGAACATACCCATTGGTGTACCTATGGCGAGCACCCAGACCCCTTGAACACATGTGATGGATGGAAAAGGCACGAGAAAGAACATGAGATCGTCTATGTTTGCATGCCAGATGGTCTTGTAGAAAATCACGGTTCAGGCCCATGTTGCGCGCTCTGTGGCGTATGCAACCCATCGCCGGCCCACCTGGATGCCCACCAAGCCTCCGCATGCACCGAAGGGGCCAAAGTGACCAGAACACGGAAATCCAATCTCGCGAAACACCTAATGTCGTCACATCACATCTTGTACGATGATGCTATTGAGCGTGCCCAGATGTGGCGCTATGAGCCGGACAAGAAGGCTTTCGCTTGTGGCTTCTGTATCAGTTTCTTTCCCAACCTTATAGATCGACTGAATCATATCGACCATGAACATTGGAGTCAGGGAGAGAATATGAAGTCATGGAGCCTAACAACTTTGATCAAAGGCTTACTATTACAACCCAGGGTCAGTGATGCTTGGCAATACCTTTTGGCGAATTCAGAGCCTGGTCTGTCGGAATCATCCTTTACGTGGGAGTTGCCTACCGCAGAAGGCTTACAGCTGAGACTTGAACTGTGCGATGAGACCCCACAACAGCTTGCATCAGCGGCCTTCGAACTGGGCATCAGCCCGCTAAAGGTACCTAGTGATGACTATGCGGCGCCCGTCGGCCAATCTGCAAGACAGCAGCTAGATGTTGACTTTTCGGATAACCGAACTGTGACTAGCGCGCCACCTATCTCAAGGATAACTTCTCCATCACATGCGACATTTCTCCAGCGGGCTGCTCTTGCCGTGGGACGTCCGACAATCTCACCTTGGAACAACATGAACACTTCGCAAATGGATTTATGTCGACCACAATCCGCGCAGCAAAACCGGCAACATTCACCAAGCAACCCGGACGCTAACGGCAGCTTTCCTGACTGGCTCACCTCATCACAAGGCTTATCATTCGACGGTGTTGGCGATACGATACAGCATCCATGGTCGCATTTAATCACATCAACAAGATCGCTGCCACTCAATTCAGACATTCAGTATCCCCATAACCCCTCGCTTCAAGACCATTTTGATCCAAATGGGATCTCATTCTTCAACGACTCTATGGACACAACCTTAGATCAGGAATATCATCCATCGTTCACCAATTCAGTAAATTCTGGCTTGGACCACCACGGTGCTCCATCAGACTACTTTCATTCATCCTACAACACGTCACTACCAACTGCTTCTTTCGATGATCGCGATCCTGGTGCACAAAAGCATATTGCTTATCCTAGGGCTAGCTCCAATGGGAGCAAACCGCTCCCCGCCTTGCCAGCGCAGCCGGAAAAGGCTGATTCTGATTTCAATTATATATAGGGAGGCATAAAACACAAATGGGAGGCATATACGGGTCAACCTCCCGGTCATGGCAATGTTGGAGGTTATATTGGTAGGTTATATCAGCGCAGATGGTTCTAGTTCTATTCATAATTATCTTTCTCGTTATTGGTGGTGGGCACCTCTCATACTTTTGTGTTTGTGTCAAGCATTTTAGCGAAGGCGTTCGGTATAAACGATCATCGGCGGTTATTGCCTTAGTGTATGGGACGGTAGGGAACAATGTCTCCCAGGAGGAGGCATTTCGCTCATAAGGGGCCAAGACGGAATAGTGGGCGCCAGCTGGTTGGTGCGATGGTTCTGCGAATACATCGCAAGCCTAGCCGAGCTTTTTCATCTATGTTGGGAGTTTTAATCCTCCCGGGAGGGGAACATATTCTCTAAATAAGCCGAAAGGATCATGCCTGATCAGGAGTCATATTAGGTAGAAGTCAAGTCGGGTGGACTCCCGGGAGGAGAACATAGTCTTTCAGTAAGGCGAAAGGATCATGCCTGGGCAGGGATCATATTGGATAGAGGTCATGTTGGATAGACTCCATGTTGAGTAGACTCCATATCGAGCAAAAATCCAAATGCTATTTATATGCCACTTCTCAATGATGTATGATGCTCGTGAATTCCACTCTAAATTGATAGGACTTGTCTGAAGCTGAACGATGACTTGGAGCTAGGCTCTCGATATAAATTGGCTTTTAACCCATTTTTCTTATTCAGGATAATTGCTATAGGGAGCTATCGTGAGTAAGGAGTGMAAAGATCGGAGACGAGTCAAATAGGGACTGCATTAATATCATTTTCTCTTCGTTTGGATTTTTATTACAGATTCTCGGTTTGCGCTCCTGATGAGTGGATGTAATCCACTTTAGCTCAGGAAGAAGATCAGTCTCCTTCTTCTATTTAGATGTTGACATTCCTTAGTAGCGCGGTGTACACCTCAAAATCTTTTTCGATTCGGAAGATAAGGGGTCCGCTTGCCATCTACGTGCAGATATAATAGAATAATAAATGATGCTCATATAGCAACCTAAACCCGACCCAGCTGAACATTTTCCCTTGCAAGCCGAAGTCGCTGTTGGGCATGATGTGCTGTGGGAGCGATGAGTCTTAATCTGCAACTTGATAGCGTTCTTGGCTTACCGTGTATTCGCCAGGCGAAGTTGGTATTAAGCAGGCTGAGGACTGTGATGATGATACGGAAGATGACGTTGGTGGTGTTTTTGGTGATGGAGGGAGTGGTGCTTTGGATTAGGGTTGTGATGAGAGTGGCGTTGCAGGTCATGTCACGGATTAGGGGTTGGGATGTTGGTCCCGGTTTAATTGACGTGTCAGTGGTAGGGGTGTGGACGGGTGTCTGAGCCAGGGTGGAGGCAGGGTTGCATATGCATAGTGATGGTCTGTCCGACGGTTTCTCGAGGTCCACTGCTGTGAGGTTGTTAATCGAGAGAGATGGCGATGCGGATGCTGTCAGGATTATAATTAGGAGTAGTAAAGACCGGTTCATGATGGTGATAAGAGGTAAATCTTAGTTTGGGCACAATAGCTTTTGGGGTCTTAAAGAGCGAAGATTGGAGTAGAAGGGCTTTTAAAGCTCAAAGAATCGCTATTGATCCTTTGTAGTAGGAGGGCGAGGATAACATTGAAATCTCTTTTACTGCGGAATATGAAGAGTCATAGCTCGGTATAGGTGTATCCTCGAGAGACTTTTCGTAACTATAATTGCCTTGATAAAGCTGGGGCTTACGGCGGGGAGCATACGTAAGGCAGCATGTATATGCAACCAGCCGACTGATATCTCCGGTGGGTAACCTGTTGTTTTGCACTGACCTCGACTTCTCGATACTAACAATCATCGAATAGGCCAGCCGAATGCAGGTACCTACCTGGATCTGAGGTATGTCTGAACCGAATAGCGTCCGAGACATCATCTGACAAGTAAAAAGAGATGGCTGACTATGCAGCAGGCTTGACTGATGCACATAATGCCGAGTACTCAGTGGTGCCGAACTTTGAGAGGCTTCTAGATTCCCAGCTCCAAATTGGTATGAGTCAATACTACCTTTCGATCGCCTTGGGTATCATTCATGAAAGCGTAGCAGCTCAAAGACTTGGCTAAGCCTCGATATCCGGTCTTGCTGCCCGAGACAAGGCAATTTGCGTATCTTAGTATGCAGATTTCTGCTCCCGTGGACCCGAGGAATGTTTCTGGACCTCTTCACCCGTACGAGATTCAGATCCCGAAATAATAGCAAAATATTGTACAGAGATATGAGAGATATGACAGCAACACCGACGTGAGCGAGGCTCAGACATTTGGTTGGTATTGCAGCAAAGGATCATGTGCATTCGAGTATTTTCTCAACATAGCAAGAGACTTCTATCCCTCAAGTGTCGATAGTAGACCAGAGCATACTTTCCTGAAGCTGTAGACGCTTCGTCGCGTTTCCACGACTACGATTACCATTTAGCGATTTTAAAGCTGTCCTAACATGTCAAAAGACAGAAAATCATATTCTTTCATCACGGTCTACAGCTGTGCTCGAAAATTACAACTGTTTTCTGTATATGAAAGGTTGAAATGTCAAAGTCGAGCTACCGCAGGTACCAAGCAGGCTTTCTAAGCGATTAGTCAGTTCTCAAGCCACCAATGAATAGAAGGGCGAAAATGGATTGGCTGGGGGACCACCGAGTGTTTCAGAGGAAGAGGTGCCATGTGTGCAAGCTCCAAGGCACAAGAACAGGCTCACACACCGTCTTCGCAGACGTCATACAGAAAGATGAGTATCCGAATCGGTTCTGTTCCTCTGAACATGGTGGTCGTCAGGAGAGAATTCTTCCCGTTATTAAGAGCTTACCTTAGACTTCAGATATATAAAGAGTTACCAGAAAGCGGAAATATCTCAGTCCCAGCCTGTGATGGTGCCATAGCTTGGATAGGTGACTGGAGAATTGCGACCTACTTCAATACTTCGAGTGCACGTAGACTTGGTACGCCGGTTGTCGTCTGATTTGACCGCTTCGGTTCTCGCTCGCATGATGTGGAATCATGCAAGACCACGGGCCAAGTCTGTAGCTTTCGAGAAAGCTGAGTGCCATTTGGAACCAGGCGTACAAATCTGAAACGTGAAGCGAGGCTTTGGATACCCTCTTTGGTTAGAGTCTGCCACGCTTCGAAACACTGCCATTCAACCACGGCCACGACCTTTTTAGTGAAAAGCCAGCATTTCCTTCTATACTTCATTGCACTCATCTTCAAAGCCTGAGGTACGATCAACAGATCAGAAAGGTCGGAGCGACTTGTGAAAACGAGACTAGCTGTCAAGTCTCGCGCCGCAAAATTGCAAGATAATTATCCCTTAGTCAGCACACCAGCCACAATGCATCCCTTATCTGGGGACAGGCCTGCGGGCCTCCCTTATCTTTCACCATGCTCCAGAAGCAGCACTGTAACCACGGATGAAGGCCCACTGCCATCGCTCGAGCAGGAAACAGCGATCAGTGATCTTAAAGTGTTCGACGAATTGACGATTTTAAGCTGGCTAACACTGCTCCGATCGATCGATCCGAGCATCTATCTTCGTGCTAGCCACCCAGCTCCTAACCGTCTTACCAGCCAGCAGCTCCGTGCACTTTTGACGTTGAAAAGTTGCCATGATGATCATGTCTCCGCATGGCTTGACCTACCATCGCTGTCCCGTGAGATGTTCGTGTCTTCTAAGAGATAACGCAACTAATGGCGAGCAACAGACAAAGGTTCCCAACAGCGAGCTTATAACGCAAGCACGCGCCCAGTTGCAAGGCGTGTGACCGCCTCTTCCCCACGACATACTCGGCAAAATTCAGCAAAGTCCTCGCACAGGTCGTCAATTAACTCAATTGGGCAGTGCTCGACAAATAATAACTTCACTGTTAAAAGTACCCCGCGAAGCTCGTTGGGCAATGGCAGTGTACTGTTTGACCTTCCGGAAGGTAATTCTGAAGATGAGGAATCTACACATGCGCATTACTGTACCCATAATGAGCATGCGAAAGCGATAGGCACCTGCGATGCTTGGAAAAGGCATGAGAGGGAACATGAGGTGGTCTATAGATGCATGCCATTTGGTGGTGTGGAGGATACAGGATCAGGACCCGAATGTGCTTTTTGCGGGATTCCTGATCCAGATCATAGCCATCGTCTCAAGCACAATGCTATCGCCTGTCCTGGGGCCACCCGAAAGCCCTTGACGTTATCACGAAGATCCAATCTAGTGAAACACCTTACCCTACATAAAATTTTTGGAGAAGAAGCCTCTGCACTAGCCGATAAATGGCGATACAATTCGGGTAAGAGAGCATTCTCCTGCGGCTTCTGCATCAAACCGTTCTCCACCTTATCAGACCGTTCAAGTCATATTGACAATGAGCATTGGAAATATGGCCAAGATATGAGTGGTTGGAGCTTGACCAATGTGATCAAGGGGCTTCTACTACAGCCCGAACTTAGGGAGATTTGGCAAGATCGTATGACGTCAAATCCCTCGCTGCATGAGGCCAGCTTCCGATGGGAACTGCCCCGAGCAGAGGGTCTTCAATCCAAGCTTGAGCTAAGTGAAGTGTTGCAATATCCGCTTATCCCTGTTATCCCTTTTCGTCAACTCGCTTAGCTAGTTTCTTCATTTTTCCTTGTCTAGTACACTACAACCATTCTAATGCATTCTGCCCCTATTCTAATAGTCATTACGCTTTATATATATATAGAGTATCATCTATAGACCTTAGAAAGTTAAGTAATATACTAATTATCTATAGAATTAAGTCCTAGCATTATAATAATTATAAGCCTAGATTTACCTTATTTACTTACTTAATTAATTATTAAGTAATAAATTACTATAGAAAAATTTTTAACCTTATTTATCCTAAAATAATAATAATCTTATATAGTTATTTATTAACGCTATAAATTTACTAATAATTATAGGAAATATTATCTTTCTTATAAATATTTTATAATAGATTAGGTAGCTCTTAATTATTAAATTTAATATATAATAAATAAAAATTTAGGACCTTATAAATCTCTTTAAAGTAATTAAATTAAGTTATATAAAATTACTTATACTACTTAAGGCTACAGCCCCTAATGATATATTAGAAAAAAGATTAAAAGTATATTAAAACCTATTATAACTATATAAGAAAGATATAATAAAATATAAAAATTAATAAAAAGCCCTTATTATAATATTTTATTTTATATAAAATTTTATCTTAGCTAACTATTTACTATATACCTTTAATAAAAATAGTCTCTATTAAGCCCTTAAAACTCTATAAAAAATAATTATCCCTAATTTAAATAATAAACTTATAGAAGTTAATAATTAATATAGAACTCTATATTTAAAACTATTAAGAAGAGGAAATAATAAAAAATAGCTTTAAAAATAAAAAAGAATTTATATAAAGCTAACTATACTTAATTATATTAATATTATATTAAGATTAATAGTAACTTACTTCTTTTAAAGTCTTAAATAAGTTAATTTATATTATATATTAACAACGCTCCACTCTTTCTAAAAAAAATAAGAAATTAATATAAAATTAAAATTTATAAAGGTTATTAAATATACTTAATAAGTATTATAACTTAATCTTAAATTTTTTAAATATCCTTCTTTAATTATTACCTCTTTATAAAGATATATATTAGATCCTAAATAATTTATATTCTATAATTTATTATCTATATTATATCCTTAAAGGGAATATATCTATAAAAAGATATATCCTTAGTATAAATATTACTATCTTTATAAAGAAATATAATATACTAGTTAGAAACCTAATACTAAGATTTTAAAAAAGATAAAAAAAGTATTAAAAAAATTAAGACTTAAAATTACTATTAATAAACAAAAATAATAGTAAAAAGAATATAAAGATAAAAAAAAATYTATACYYTTATCTTYTAAGTAATTAACTTAGCCTTAAGTTAACTATATATTTATAATAATTTAGTATAGAGGTAAYGCTRCTAATATTATCCTATTAAGTTATTTAGTTAATAGAGGTATTAACTATAAAATTTTTAACTATTAGATATTAGATTTAAGGTTTAATATCTATATTTATAATAATTTAAATTAATTTAAAATTATTTATATTATTATATTTAATAATTACTTTATATTAGGATCTATAACCTACYTAATTAAAGTATATARGATAGTTAAYATYTATATTACCTTACTATTAAGTATAATAGAGGAAATAATATTTAATTATATTACCTTTATACTAAGATTTTTTATAAATTTAGTATTATTTAGCTAAGTAAAAGAAAAAGGTATTTATTAAAATATTAAAAAAGATACCTTATATATAGATAATAATTAATAAGAAGACTACTTCTATTTATTATAACCTTATAATAGTTATTAAATAGTTAAATATTATAATTTATTAYTTATATTAATARTATATATA
>KE598572.1:766668-781460 GCA_000444155.1 Cladonia macilenta KoLRI003786
TATTATTAACCTAATAATATTAATATTACTTAATTAGTCTAGGAACGCGACCTTTATTATACTATTAAAATTTTATAAGACGTCCTAAGTTCTCTTATCACTTATAATTAAGATAAGGAAAAATTATTAATCCTAATACCTTATCCTACTATAACGATAACATCATCACCTAATAAATAATTAGATAAGGCTATTACTATATTTATATATATATATATAACCTTATTACTATTAGATATAGGCGGATCTACCTTAGAGCTATTACTATCACTGCTAAATACTATCTCTAAAGAAGTAGTTAGAGAAGAGATTAGAAAAAATATTAAAAAAAAGATTAAAAAAATATAATAAAAATATTATCTAGTAGGAATAATAGTACTATATATAACTAAGATCTTTATAGACTTTAATAATACCTTAATTATACTTACTAAGATAAGAAATAGATAGTATACCTATACTATTATACTTAATAATATAAATTAATATTCTAATTATTATTCTACTTTTATTATAAATCTTATCTTAAAATTAAAAAATTTATAATACTATAATAATCTTCTAGAAGAATTAAAGAATTAGAAAAATATATTAAAATACCCTTATAATACTTAATTTATTTAAGTTATTAATAAGGAATTTAAATATTTATATTTTAAAGATATTTTTAAGTTTATTACTTAATCTATTAAGAAATCTATCCTTCCTCTTATATAAGTATTTAAGTATAAATTTAATAATATAAACTATTTTATAAAATATAAGGTAAGGCTATATATTAAAAGAAATTTATAAAAAATAAAGTAAAATATTACTACTACTATATTAATTATTTATATATTTAAAGTACTTATAATTATTATTATAAGCTTTAAACTTAAAGCTAAGTARTATAATATAATAAATAYCTTTATTAATAATAYTATARATAAAGAAGTCTTTATTAAATACTTAAAAGATATTAAGCTATTTTTAAAATCTAAGGATTAATATTACTTCCTATTTAAAGTATTTTATAGACTTAAATAATCTCTACTTTTATAGTTATAAAAAGTTATATTAATATTATTAAATCTTAATTTATAYTTARTACTAARARTWAAYTACYTYTTTATTAATAATTAGCTTATCCTTTTCTTTTATATTAATAATTTTATTATACTTTATTAYYYTTAARATAAAGAAAAGTAYTTARAATTTAAAGCTTTATTACTTATAAAATATAAAATATATAGTCTTAGTAATCTTAATTAGTTCTTAAAAATCTATATTATTTAAATTAATAATACGCTCTATCTATATTAAGATTTATATATTAAAAAGATTATTAAAAAGTATAATACTATTATTATAATATCTTATTATAAGATATTAATATTATTAGATAAGCTAGTCCTATATAATAAAATTATTATTAAGGATTAAATTTTTATATATTAATAATATATTAAATTACTTATATTTATAATTATTATTATTAAGCTTAATATCTTATTTACTATAGCTAAACTAGCTTAATTTCTTATTAATTCCTTATTAATTTATTTATATATAGCTAATTAAGTTCTTTCTTATTTATATTATTTAAAATATCTAGCTATTAAATTTTCTTAAATAAATTATAACCCTATCTTTTTATTAAGCTTAAATACTATATTTATAGATAATTTTAAAATATATAAATCTTTATTTAGATTCTTTATCTAATTATATAAAGAACTAATTAATTAAAAGGTATTTAAATAGGTTATTATTATTATATTAAATATTAAGGTAGAGCTATTAATATTATTAAAAATAACTAAGTAAACCTTATAGTAGAAGAGATTTTTTAAAAATATTAAATTTAATATTAAGTAAGATATAGTTATTAATTATAATAATTAATAAATACTAAGGCTTATTTAGAAAGAGATTCTAAGGCTTTTAATATATCTAAGATATATTAATATCTATAGTTATTAACTGTATTAAGAAGTATAAGAAAAAAGGATTATTATCTAATAAATTCTAATTATAAAAATATTAATTAATAATCTTACTAAGGCCTTACCTAATTAGAAATATTAAAACTTTATTAAGCTACTTAATATAATAAATATTTCTGATTGTATTCTTTTAGCTTAATCAGATTGCCGCTTAAACTAGGGGGATATATTACAATATCCGCTTATCCTTATTATCCTTTTTTATTAACTCGTTTAGCTAGTTTCTTTATTTTTCCTTATCTAGTATACTATAACCATTCTAGCGCATTCTGCCCCTATTGTAATAGTCATTGCGCTTCATGTATATATAGAGCATCATCCATAGACCTTAGAAGGTCAGGCAATGCACTGATTATCCATAGAATCAAGTCCTAGCATTGCAACATGAAGACAGTCCAATCGAGTTGGCAAACCTTGCACACAGACTCAGCAACCACAGTTCTGAGCCTGCTTCCCTGGAACTGGCAGCTGTCACCGCTATCCCTGGTATGCCACGAGTATTCCCTAATGTCTCTTCACCAAATGGATGCCATTCGATGGGCTCAGCTCCCGTGTCTGTGATAAGTCCCACAGAGGACGCAGCGCCCGAGATGCGACAGCGGAAGAATCCAATTCAAAGAGGCCAGCCGAACCCGCCGTGGACCGATGACGATTGTGTCAAATTTGACTCAACAGACTGGTGGCTCAACCCATCCAACCAAAGGTCTGCAAGCAACAAGGAACCGATTGCAGTCGATGAGTCCTGGGATGGCGTCAGTGATGAAACAGTCCCATTTTCCAACAATAACGGCCACATTCAGCGATGGCGCTCGCCACTCGATGTTCCTCCGAGGACCTCAATGTCGTCCGATCAAGTTTTGCAGTCGAATTGCCACCTCTACCACCAAGGGTTTGCCATGCCCAATGAGAGCCCACTGGATGCTCGACTATCAAGCTCGACCCGTGAATTCGCAGATGACTTCTCAAGTCCAGGACGACAACGACAGCAATACAATTCGTGGTTGAATTTACCAGACTCACGTGACAACAGGGCAATGCTTGATCCTAGCATCAACGATAGTGGTTGCACTACCTCGACCACAGCTTTATCGTGCCAGCGGTCGTTGGAAAAGCCATTACCGCCTTTACCAGACGACAATGAACCTGGTTCTCCTTTCGAGACAGGAGTCGGAACTTTAATGGAGCTAGATAGCTAATAGGGTGACGAGCTTTCAGCTTGAGAAGTAATTGTCGCAAGGAGTGGGTCTGAGGAGGAGCCCTAAAGAGGAGCATCGAAGACTTAATGCGTCGTCTTTCGAAAAATATCTACCGCCGCCCATCTTGTCGGGCGGATACATGCTCATAAGGTTATGAAGGGAACGCAGCTGTTAGCAACGGCGTTGGGTGAAAGAATGTTACCACTATACAACCGAAACTTCGTATCGTGTTGGGTGATAAAATGCCCTTAATAGCCTCCAATGGTGATTTACCCACCGCCTTGAGATGCAAATGTTTTGGTAGTCCATCGCCAAATAGATATCGTGACTCTATCAAAGGATAATATAGAATATCTTTGCCTTCCTATCCAAATTCTAGACCTTTATGTAGCCATGAAACCAGAATGAACGATGGCTTCACTCAAAATGGACGTTGTATTTTGGGATATTGTGATTGAGTTATAAGGATTGGAGAACGTTGGTAATAGTAAACAAGGTGAGTTAGCGTTGACGCGCCATGACTTCTCCTTGTGATGATGAGCTATCTCAATGAATCGAGATTTCAGCTGTTGGAAAACCGCATCCCGGCGGTTCTTTCCTCCGCAGTAGAGCCCTGCTATACATGAGAAGCTGCGTTCTTCGGCTCTGCCTATGGAGAGTTGACTATTTGATGATTGTGCATACGATTGAATTCAGCTAAGTGAGCTCCATGACTGTGGCATGGTAGTGAAGTGGGACAACTTGCATTGCCGTGTCAGTGCTTAAAATGCCACCACATTCCTGATTTCGAAGTGGCAATTCTCGGGACGTGACAACCCCCCCCCCAAATGTCTCGAGTCCTAGTGCACCATGCAGAATAATTCTTTTGATATTAAAATGCCACTCGAAAGCCAAACCGGTAAACGAACCAACCAGGCGAAAAGCAAGATGTCCCTCGCCTCTCAAGATCTACCCATTCCTACGAGTTACCTTACCTGTTGAGGTAAAGCCGGGAGCGGCGGTGTGCTCCTCGTACAGCTACTACCTCTCCAGCGTAATAAAGCTTAGCGCCCCGCTAAGGAAACAGCCAAGCTTACAGGTAAATAATATCTACTAGAAGCTTCGATCATACAACAGGTGTATCCACCTCTCCTTCCTGAGCAATCGAACCTTCTAGTGACCTGTACAAAACATTAGCGTTTTGTGGCGCGCTAAGCTTTATTATGCCTGACGGGAGTAAGACTGCCGTATAGAACTACGATCCAGCATGCGACGCTGCTTCCCCATACAACTCAGTGTCTTCAATCCCGCAAATTGCCCAATGCTTGTAATCCAGCGTGCAACAAACTAGGCATACCATGGCTTTCTTTTCCTCAGTAGAAGATATTAAACTCCTTTGCGCAATGTTTTACTCCTATATCGTATCGCTCTCCGTAGAGCTTTGCGCAAGAATATGGCGACTTTCTCTGACAAGGGTAGCTTGTCACCAGCCTTACCATTAGTCAGCTATTCGCCGCCAAGACCCAGCATCAGCCTTACGCAACAACAAGAGCATGCTCTCTACACTCTAATTGACGAGGATGATAGGGATATCTGCGCTTACCTCAGATTCGCGGCGTCGACGGGAGACGATCTGCGACCCTCTAGTGATCCTGCGGCCCTCCCAAAAGCAAAGGTTCACGCCGTTGAGGCGTTGAAGAATATCCCCGTTGATGTATTGCTTGCACGGCTGCAGAAGACCCGTCATCCTGGTAAGTGAAATATACTGTTGCCATTGCTCATGTCCTAATTTTGACGATGAGTTACAGGAGGCCTGTCTACGGTCTCAACCGTAATTGCACCCGATTGTGTGCATTCGTCAAGCTCCGAGGACTCAAGGGAGTCAAGACATGGTCCTCTCGACATAGCCAAAAACACCTGGAGCCGCAGTGGGAGCCTCCCTAAAGTGACTCCCCGTCGGTATTCCTGCACCATTTGCCCAGGGTTGCGAGCGTTTCAGAACGCGGCCGAGTGGAAAAGACACGAGAAAGAGCATGAAGTCCTATACAAGTGTGGCTTGTGCAGCGCTACGGAGGCAGTAAATGAGCAAGTGGCGACACGACAGGAAGCTAGGGCGCCTTCCAGAATCTACACTTGCAGAAGAAGGGGTCTCATGGTAGACCATCTAAGCAGAGACCATGCAAAGCATGACAAGAACCAAGCTCGTAGCATGGCCGAGAGTTGGCGGGTCAACAGCGGAAAGCAAGCGTGGTCCTGTGGCTTTTGCGCACGATTGTTCTCGGCATTTGGAGATCGCTTAAAACACATTGATAACGAGCACTTCAAGCTACATCACGATGTTCGAGACTGGGATCGCAGCAAGGTAATCTCCGGCCTCCTACTTCAGCCTGGCGTGAAAGAAGCCTGGGAGAATCTTGTGGCGTCAAAATCCCTGCACAATTCGTCAGGTCTCACTTGGGAGGATCCTGCGCTCAGTGAACTGCAGCTTCTCCTAGAGATGGGCCCATCAGCTGGCCAAAGTGCTGTATCCCTGGCGGCGGCTGCATATGCCTCTGCCAGGACCAAATCAAGCCTCAATCAACTGGCAACAACGAGCTTCGGCGGAGCAAGCGATACTAGCTCTGGTTACTATAACATGCCGAGTCACCCGCATGGAACAGCAACAACGTTCTACAGCCAGACTCCAGGTTATCAGCAATCCGCCATCAATCATGATCCCATGTTTGATGGCTCGGACCTCCAAGACTTTTCAACGACAGACCAGGATCGCGCACCGGCTCCCGCTTTCGGCAGTGCTGAAAAAATGTCCTTCTCACCTTCTAATCCAAGTTGGGATCCCTGGAACGACAATCTAAATCGTTTCCCATATTCTTAGCCACATTCTCGCGATCTTGCCAAGCTATCGAGCTTGTGATAACAGAGCTATTCTTAGCGAATTTGCCCTTCACAGTGTTGTCATCCGTCAAATGTCATGCAGTGCACTGCACCGTTCGGTAACTGTGGTAGGATAGGACAGTATGATGAAACGACTTATAGACCAGAAACGTATCGTGGTCTTCAGCGACTTTCTCTTCTGACATTCAACTAACTTTCTTGGAGGATATTTTCTTTCTAAGTTCCTTGTTGTTAAAATTTCCTGTTCGAAATGCCAAACCCTTTTCCTTGCTTTGGCTTAAGTCTCCTCTGGACGTACAAATGCTACAGCTCTAGGCTGCACTAAATACATTAATGACTTTGATACTCTTGAAAATACACAGCTGTAGAAGATCTAGCTGTCTAACTCACAATATACCATCAAATAAAAGTAGATTTAGACAAGCCCAAGTCTGGCTCTCGTCCCACCCTTTCGCTCGTTGTGAGGCTTAAACAGGCCAGCAGCGTCGTTTTCATCACCCAGAGCATGAAAAGAGTCGGTTTAGTCCACGAAAGGAGTTCTGTTCAGCTTGGGCATCGCACACAAGGTAAATTGGAGTCCTCATTATTTCCATGGATGGCGTTCTCTCTCGTTCTGAACGTCGCTATGCATTTATGAACAAAACGCTACTATGAGTATCCCACCCGCATGATCAGTCGCACTCTTCTACCTTTGGATACTCGATGGACTTAGACCGTGATTATATTTGACGGAAAATTTATGGTAACGTTGTCGAGTAGTGGTACGGGGCTTACGATGGAGGAAATAGGCTTGCTATGAGTACTACCAGGGTTTGGCTATCTGCAGATACTTTGCCCTTCTACTGTCGTCACAGATAGTATCATGATATCATAGTAGGCAGAGTCCTGAATGGATGTTGGAATTACTGTCTGCGTAAGTCTACTGCGATTGCAGCGATGAGCATGAGTTGCGACAGTCGACTTCATAGAATAATGTCACGTATGAGCCTAAAGGACCTAAGACTTCAGCTAGAGAGGTGCCTGGGATCTCTCATGCCAAGGAACGGTATAAAAACTCAAATCAAATGTTGCCTCCGAGCAGCCAAGGATGGCCAGTGAGGCTCGATAGATGGTAGCAGTTGTTCTAGTCTTGCACGCATAGCGTGTTAAGATATCCTATCAAGAGATGTGGAGCCAAATATGCCTCGTGCCCTGCAAGGTAGCTGTCCATATTATTGAGTGCATGCACTGTGTACCAATGTTCGGTACCTTTGCTGGATTGTAGCTCACGAGGGAGACGAACACGAAAAGTCCTCCCAGTAACCCCCAGCCCTAAGTAACTTTAGCATACAGGCTATAAACATGCGCCATTTACATATAGGGCTCTCCGAATTTGCATTCTTCTTTAGGGGTGGGCAAGCTGAATGGGCATGTAGGGCTGAATGGACATGTACACCGTACTTCGTAGGGCTGAATGGGCATGTAGGCCGAGCTGGCGTGTACTGTATGGCACCCTCCAGGCCTAAAAGGGTCTAGAGTTACGGAGCTGGCGCCGTGACAGCACCAATGATGGTGCGAGGTTTTTTGGACTGTGCGCTACTACGCTTGCGCGGGCTCAATAGCCCCTACCTTAGATTCAGGTAATGTTCATTGCTGCGGACTATCATATGAGATTACTGCAATGAAGATGGCCAATTCCAAGCCATGGCCACTCGATAGCAATGGTTATATACTTGCCTGTGCGCTCTTTACCATTCTGCTTGAAACCAAAATCTTTACTTTGCTGGCTTTACACCAACGTTTGGCCAATGTGTGGCGGTGCAATGTCGGCTCAGCCTTACCCAGATGTCCGCGCAACTCTTGGCATTACGGATGACCAAGGGACTGCTACGTCTAACCCATCTATAGCTCCTACCAAGCAAGAGCTGGAGGCGATTGTGCTGCTTAAAGATCAAGATGCTGCTATCGTTTGCGCCTGCCTTAGGGTGGCCCGAGCTCTTGGTGGTAGTTCTCACCTCAACAACGGCCAAGGCGTTCTTACAGAGGACGAAGTGCACGCCATTTTCGCGCTGAGTGGTCACGAAGATGCCATAGTCTGGTCTTGGCTGGCGAATGCTCAAGGTGCATGTATGTGTGGGTCACTGTATCCTCTCAGAGTTCTACGCAGGGGCTAATGGGAACAGTTGAGCGCAATCACTTTGAGAGCGTCCCAAGCCGCGTGGGCATTGCTCATGATCCTACTCATGTTGAAAATGAACTTCACACCTCAATACAATTTTCCGCGGGATTCCCAGGCGCGCTGGTCAACCAATCGACCGATATTCTTCCGCTCAAAACATATAGGCAGCCTACCGCTCCTTGTCGTTCCCATCACAATCCGAGTGATGATACCGTCCTAGCCGACGCCGAACGGGTCTCTCGTCCTTACTCGTGTACGATATGCGGAAGTCAGCGCTCGTACCAGAATCCATCGGACTGGAAGAAGCATGAGAAAGAGCACGAGGCCACATACGTTTGCATGGCTGGCAGCTCACAAGAAGCCCCTCAGAACAACGAGAACATTGAGCCCCACAAGGCCTGCAACTACTCCTGTAAGAGACGGGATCATATGGTCACCCATTTGAATAGACGCTATGATATCCACGACATCACCCAGGCCCGCATTTCTGCGGACCGATGGCGCTGTACTACTGGTAAAATGTTTTGGTCATGTGGTTTTTGTGTTCGTCTCTTTACGACTTTCGCAGAACGCCTTAAGCACATTGGCAGTGAGCATTACGAACGCAATCAAACGTATGACGAGTGGGACACCACCAAGTTAATCAGAGGTCTACTACTTCAGCCCGGAGTCCAAAGAGCGTGGGACGCTATTCGGGCAACAGGCCCTATGCATCACCTCAAAGAGTTCGTCTGGGACTGTCGCACCATCGAGGAAACCCAGCATCTGTTGGAAATGGGCCCATCACTCACTCAAAGCGCCCATTCACTTGCACTGGCGGCATTCAATGCCGCCAAGCTCAAGACCGAGTCACCTCAATTAGCTTCGGTACTTTCGATATCTTCAGCGCCTGGTGAAGCAGTGATTAGAGATGTGGGAGATCCCAACACCATGTTTCATTCGCCTGTGTTGCGATGCCCTTATGTCGAACGCATACCCGCTCATATCGCTTCCAACAACACCTCTGTCGTCAATCCAAGTTCTGCGTATTGGACAGCGACCACCGGTCACGTATCCGACGAGTCGTACAAGGAGTCTAAATCTTCTGAGCGTGAAGTTCACATGCCAAACAGGACTCCCAGCGCTGAACATGATGATTGGCTTGGTCTTGGTTTCGAGTCTTGCAGCGCCCCAAATTCACCTTCCTCCTATGCAACGGAGACATTCACTTCCTAGTCGCAGAATTACAATCCACCAGATTCCCTTTACTAGCACCGCAACTTTCACGAGTCTGAAAAGTAACGACGTTGAAAGGAGTCTTAGTAGTGTTGCAGGGCAGACGACAACACGATGAAATCATCATTATGATTGATTGGTGTAATGGGGTGTACTAAATACTTGTGACGCCAGCCAATCTTCTGCGGAGGACTCTTATTATACTCTTGTGAATGTCTGCTTAGTTGTTTATGACGGTCGCCTCAGAGGGAATTATGAAATCCGATAATAGATTACCTAGCGAAGCCAGTGAAGCAGTCCGCTCGAATATTGGTGAACAATCCCTATTGACACGCTTCATGCAGGGATCTCGATGTCATAATAGATTTGACATCGATTGCCTCTGCTTGTAGGGATGCTCCCACTCCTCGGGGGGGGGATGCCACACAACGTGGCAGACAGGGATGTCATTCGCCGATCGCCCCTAATCCACGCGGGAACCTGCATGTTGGCTGCCACTATATTAGCTGGCGGCCAGCCAACAGGGATATTGGCCACTGCCCACTCAAATAGTGCGCTCACATTCTGCTTAAAGACTCGTCAAGATCTCGCAATGATTTCCTGTGTCGTTTCATTCGGTAGTCTCCTGAATGAGCATGGAGTACAACTAACTATATGCGCTCGCTGGCTTCGACATTTTCCGTTCGATGTCTTCCATTGGTCTTCGGCTATTCCACGCGCTTTCCGAGAGTTCTAGGACTTCATAACAGGGTTGCGGTTGACGAGAATCTGCGCCACGATGTGCCTGCGTCCATAGCTACATACACTGCTAGAGGCGCCTCATTATTTGGCCCTTCCGTCCTCCTTCCATAAGCATTGCAGTGGTATGGTGGTTTGGCACTTCTGCTTTTGCCCCAACGTTCAGCCTCGTACACCTTTAGCACATTGTCCTCCCAGAGATATTCAATCCGAATTTGGCACCACGTTATGCAGGGATTCCAATTCGACGACCAAGAGCTCAGTGCTCCATTTGGTGAATTGGGTGCTTCGACGTTTCCGTCGCCTTCGCAAGAAGCAGCGGTCCTTGACCTTCTAGTCTTTAAGGATGAAAACATTCTCGCCTGGCTCACATTGCTTCGCTCACTAGAACAAGGGTACCAGCACCTCTCGTCCTCTCAGGTTCTCTCTAGTCGACAGATCGACGCGCTCTCGCTATTGAAAGATTCTCCTGATGTTCTAGTATTACAATGGCTGCGAACTAGCCGGTATACTGGTGGGTGATGGCTACAAGACTTCTCCGAAAGCAGGAACTTACAAAGCCATAGAGACAGTCGACGATGTTGGAGCTTTCCCCCGGGATGGCCCTTGCGATCCCCCAGTCAATTTAATGTCTGCGTTATCTTCCTCTCGACAATGTTCCTTCAACTCAATACCTGGGTCTTCAGGTAGCTCTCTTGGGCCGTTGACGTACTATAGCAGGAATACTAGCGGCGAGACCCCGATGACGTCCAGCAGCCAGGGCGATCTCTCTTTCTACTTTTCCAAACGACCTTCCAATAGCACAATAGCCGCGCCCTCGACTACCTCCTCCAGCAGCACTCATTCGCACTGGTGTATAGTCTGCGAAAATCCCAAGGCTATTACTACCTGCGATGGATGGAAGAGACATATGAAAGAGCATGAAGTCATATTCGCTTGTATGCCTCAGGGGCCCGTGCAGGCTTCAGAATCGGGACCAAAGTGCAGTCTCTGCGGCTCACTCCTCCCAGACCAAGAGCATCTCGACGCCCACTCAGTCCAGCAGTGCATCACAAGAAGTCGGACCTACACAAGGAAGGCTAATCTGGTCAAACATCTCGAAGATGTCCACAGGATCCAAGATGGCTCAGCATTAGCCGAGGCATGGCGGATTGCTTTCAAGAAGAGATATTTCTCATGCGGATTTTGCATCATATTATTTAATAACATCAATGATCAATTGAACCACATCGACATCCACCACTTCAGGCAATTTGAAGATATCTGCAATTGGGACATGACCAAAGTCATCAAAGGCCTATTGTTACAGTCCGGGGTCGACATAGCATGGCATGGCATATCGGCAAATTATGCAGAGTCAGGCTTTAGTTGGGACATATCCTGTAATCGAGATCTGCAGCTTCGGCTCGAGCTGGCAGAGGAGGCTCCAGATACTCTCGCGGCAGCAGCATTCAACGGTTGTACATATGACTGGAGCCATCATAGCTATGACGATACTGGACTTACAATGGGTTACTCTACAGGCCCAATCAGCACCAGCGCACCCATGCAGCCATTGACGGCTACCGTCCAGGATCCGCACAGCACTTGCGGCTTCACTGCCACTGTTATTAGGGAGCGTCAGCAACCTACCATGCCGGTATGGCAAGAGAACGATACTTACACAAGCGTATCCCACTTGTCTCTGCCACGGCCGATATTCGAAGCTTCCTCTGGACCTATGACCTCGGGTTACCAATCCAATAGCGTCGACGAAAGACAGCCGAAAGTTTCGAATGATGCGAAAACTCCTACTTCGACACATACAATCTTGACAAGCAACAGAAGGATCACATTGACAGAAGATCAGAGGATGAGCTCCCCAGCTTGGGGACACGGCCCCTCAGACCATATGATAGATAATCTTGAAAGGTCGGGCACTGCAGATCTACCAATGGACCAAAGTGATACCCGGTCTTGCGGGAAAGGTAGTGCTGGACTCGGCGGATCAGAAAGATCAAGCCAGCCTACCAAAGCGTCCTCGTCCCGCAATCCAACCATGAATGCCTGGCGCGAGAAGTCACCGTCTCTTGTTTCGCAATTGAAGAAGAAATTCTCGCCCCAAAAGTCTAAGGACCATATACCCGAGCCGAAGATGCCGATGGACATTGACCTTGACGGCCTCATGTCCTTCATGGAAGAGGAGGAGAATACGCGTTTTGTAAGGCGAGTAGACTCGCCTTCTGATTGATAAAGTTATGTGATACGCGGATCTTTTGTCGATTTGAGTATGACAGAGTCGCCTCTGTAAAAGTGAAGCTCGGACGAAAGGATATGTGTGAATGTGCGGAATGACCCGGAGATCTGGTATTAAGACAGCGAGGAATCTACAACAGACATACTCAAGTCAAGATAGAAGCTATTTGTCTTAGTTTTCATKGGAAAGAAGGAAATAGATCGCTTCTGACTGGGATTAGAGAATCAGCCTAGAAGTCTGTCGCTCGCGGAATTATAAAGGAGGAAGAGCCGATTCGTTATGATTAACCCAAGAATGTGACAGTCGCCGGCATCCCTCAGGACAATGTCTTCTACTCTTCAAACAAACCCTACCTCATTTGTCTTACTTTCTAAGCAGGTAACAGCGTTGATGACACTTGCTCTCAATGGCCAGACCGAAGCTAGCATAGATCTTCTGACCTACGGATCTAGATGCATCGCGTCTCCTCTTATTACTTACCTTCGTGCCTCTACGTCGGTTTTGGTGAGCCACAATATGCCGTCTGGCTTTCGATCTGGTCACAAACGAGCGCATCTCCTTAGAGCGGCTTTCGAAAACGCCACAAGAATCACCACGTCGAAATCAGATATCCGCTGCATCGAAATTCCGTATGACATCTTGCCCCAGAATCAGTCAAGTTCACCCAACTTCTGCCACCACAAGCACCAACGCAGGATTCACCATAATACAGTCTTGATTTGCGCTGACTATTGTTGTTGAATCCCTAAAGCTAACTTTGGATAAGTACCCCGAGAGGATACATATATTTATACCTTCGGGCTGCTGTTCTACTATAGTAGGGGTGGTGATTGTGACGGGTAGCTAAGGGCTGATAGGGGTGCCTACAGAGCGGATGGGGGTGACCGGGGTGCCCCGGGGTGCCCGTAGAGCCGACAGGCCCCGTAGCTGTTTTGATGCTAATTCGAAAAATCCAGCTGACTAAGCAGACAGCTGTAGGTGTAAGCTCACCGTTCTTTAAACCTCACGGAAATCTAAATCTTACGGTTTAGAAAAGAATAACCGTCAAATCTTTCAAACGTGATGAAGATCTGGTAGCCTAAAGGCCGTACCTCGGGCCGATTTACGTTAAAGATAAATTACGGTGAATACACGGTGAAATCACCGATAATTCAACTGAGCGATGCCCGGTAAGGTATCGACAGCCTCTCGCATCATTTCTACTTTAGTACTGATAACATTCAATAACCAGCAGCACTAACCTTTCCGTATCCAGTAGCGAAGCACTGCCTTTCATGTTAATATATAGACTGGATAAGATGACTGATCAAAGAATAACAATTTGTGGGTTTAGTAGGTCCCAGGCACTGCCGAGGACTTCATTTGGTACAGTTGACATGGAGTAAGGCAGGTCAGCAGCAGCAGGACCAAAAGCTCTAGGGTAGCCCTAAGGTAAGGTGCAAACTCTTTTGAGCACGTCCAGCCGAGAAGCCAATTCGAGCCGTTCCTCAAGCGGCTCACTCGTGCGAATGTTGCCTGCTAATTGGTTGCGCAAATACGAACCCTACACGCACTATTGATGAACAGCGGTAAGTGAGAAAGCTTGATTCTCCGCACTTTGACTAGTGAGGACCATGGAAGTTTACTTCGTATTTAGAAGAGCAGCTGAATACTGAATTAGGTAATGAGTAAGCTGACTAGAAGGATAAGCGAAGGCACTTGATCCCGACCCGGACAAGTCTATCAAAGTCTATCAATATGCCAAAGTTGCCAAGAGCGGACCGTTCATACACTGCCCTTACATCTACTTTAGTACTGTTCAGAGTTGCCCACGAGCAAGCCATTACTACCTTAGTATACTGGTGCTGACGCTCTCCCCTCGTAACTAAGATCCCCTTGACCTCCACCGACCGGTCTAGAAAGGCGTTGGAGGGATTCTAATTGCCAGCCACCACGAGGTATATTTACTACCTGCTCAACAGGCTTGACTTCATTTGGGGGGATTTAAGCGTGCCGGCCATCTCACAGTTGGTCGAGATCTTTTTACGTGAACATGCGGTATTAATTGGTTACATTGAGTATGGAAGTACGGCGGCCCCCATCATAACCTAACCTCGAGACAATGGGAGGATTGTGGAATATAAAAGGTACCTTCGTCTCTGTGTCGTACCTTCCTTCCGCCGTCGAGAACCATCTTTCTCACCCACAGCAAGAACCAATATTTCMTACCGTCTACTATTACAACAACTGAACAACCCTCTCATTCTCCTTTCACCAAATCACAATGCTATCCCTCACCACCCTCCTCACGACAGCCACCCTCCTCATCTCCCTCGCCCACGCAATCCCCAAAGCCGTCCCAGTCCCCGCCCCCCAAGTCCCCGCATCAGAGTGCGTCTCTCCCCCCC
>KE598572.1:781485-906121 GCA_000444155.1 Cladonia macilenta KoLRI003786
CCTCCCCACAGGTTCTCCCTCATAAACCTCCGCATCGAAGGCTCCACCACAACCATCTACGAAGGCCCCCTCCTCTCCGGCCCCCGCAACGTCACCACCCCCTCCGGCGGCACCCACCTCTGCGACGGCACCAACAATGGCGCTAACCCCACCCCAAAAAACACTCCCACCGATGCTCTCGCCACCGCCTCTCAAATCTTCCACTTCCCCTTCGACGGCACCTTCGACACCGAATTCGATGACTTCTTCATCACCTCTATCGGCCCAGACACCGAAACCGCGACCCAGTTCTGGGGCTTGCTTGTCAATTACCAATTCACGCCCGTGGGGGGCTGTCAAGACGAGGTCAAAGCGGGGGATAAGGTGTTGTGGGCGTATAATGCGTTTAATTTGGAGCGGTTCTTGGAGGTGAGTCCCGCGGAGGTGGTGGTGAAGAAGGGGAAGAATCAGACTGTGAAGGTAATAGATGGGAGTACGGGGACGCCGGTGCAGGGGGCGGTGATTGATGGGGTGACGACGGATGCGAATGGGGATGCGGTGTTGACGTTTGGGAAGGTGGGCTTCTTTGAGTATAAGGCGACGGCGGAGGCAAGTTTGAGGAGTAATGCGTTGTATGTTACTGTTGTTTGAGGGGTTGGGGAGGGGAGGGGAGGAATTAGCTGGGTGATGGGAGGGGATGGGGATGCTATGGGTGTGAGATGGTATTCGCTAAAACTGTTGTCTCAGGTAGGGAAGGATCATGTATATATACTACCTCATAGATTCAATGTACCTGATTCCGTAGAAAAGCAATTCAATTGGTCTGTTTACCGTGAGTGAACGTGCATATGAAACCCGCTTATTCGCTTCTTCTAACTTACCTCAGCAATATCGCAAAACATGAGTATCTAGATCCTCACTCATTTTTCGCGGGCCTACTGTACCGCATAAAGCGCACATCAACGCCTGACGTAGGTACCTAGGGTATAGAGTACTTTGGTATCTTGTGGGCAGGAGCAACGCAACGCACTAGCTAAGTAATGGGGGATGAAAGCTAGGTAAGGTAGGTCGGATAGAAAGTCTGTGAGATGATATGTGGTAGGGATTTTGGGTTGATAGGTGTTTTTAAGTTGGGGTAAACCTTTCTCTTATGATGATGCGTCTTTTAAAGCTTAAGGTGTGTCAAGAAAATGGCCCATTTCATCCGTAAATATGGTAATATATATAACACGCTCTTCGCTGTTCTTATGAGTTCTCATTCTCATAGCATTTTTACTGATAAGGAGTGTAGGTAGATCCCGTGCAATTAGAAGGGTTCACCTATCAACCGTATGCACCCCTCAACCGTATGGCCCCCTAGAGCTGCCCTAAAGCCGGGTCCGTCTAGGCGACAGGATTAGCCCCAAACGCAAGTTTACTCCGGCCCGTATCTTGTTTCCTAGGGGACCAGCTTTAGGGGGCTCTAGGCATCAGCCTTATAGGGCTATGCGGTTGAGGGGTGTATAGGGTTGATAGGTGAACCCTTCTAGGTACTTAAGTCATATAACATGTTTCATGTACATCTAGATATCAAGGTCGTGAAGTATGCTATTCTCGTATGAAGTGAAGACTACTTATACATCTTTTGAAGCTTAACTTGTCAGGAAAATAGCATGTTACGTAGATGTGGTGATGTATGAACTTCGTTCTTATCTATTCTTAGGTTCTCATCCTCCTCTGATTGTAGTGTTGAGGAGCGCAGGTCCGTCGCAAGTGGGTATTTAAGTTCATTTACAAGTTCATTGTGGATCAACTTAGATTTACGTGAAAATGGTATGTTTTCGTAGATGTGATAATGTGCAGGAAACACTCTCTTTTGTTTTTAACGACTCCTCTCAGTATTGGATGAATGAGGAGCACCACGAATGTGGAATTAGACACTTGAGTCAAAATAAGTTTGACGTGTACCAGCTTGAGTCATTAGGGAAATGGCATATTTTCGTAGACGTGGTAACCTATAACGCCTGCTTTTCTCCGTGTTTAAGTTCTACTCCTTAGGTATTATTGAACCGATGAGGAGCACTACGAATATAGACTAAGACACTTAAATTAAAATATTTTTAGTGTTATCTAGCCTAACTTATCTAGAGAATGACATGTTCTTTCCATTAAGTAGCTAGAAATTATAGTTTCAGGTACTTAAGCCTAAATATGTTTAATACGATCCAGCCTAAGTTATCTAGGGAATGACATAAGGTTCTTGTTATATAGCTATGAAACATAGATTTGCGCACTTAAGTTCAAACCCCTTTTTTTTGTAAATCAGGGTACCGAGCAATGTCCATGCCAGGCTGTGACAGCCTTATTAAGCGCCGACTGATTGGCGGAACTTCTATTCCGAGCGACAGATCTGTGTTACAGCAGCCCCTCGGGGTTTAGGCAGCACAGTATCCTGGGCTTCTCTGCCTATAAAACTCCCCCCCCCCGCCCTTTGTCCACCATCATTCTTACCCCCATCACACTTAAATCCATCTCAAATTATCAGTCTTCCCACTTGTTGACCATTACAAATCTGCACCTCTCTCACCCTCATCTCGCCCTGAAGATGGCCTCTTCCGCCTCAGGTCAAACAAACTTCGATGGTAACTTTCGCCTCATACAGCCCTGGCTCCCCACAACCCGTAAGACTTTGACTGTTGGCACCCGCGAAAAGGATATCAGTCTCAACGGTCACCGCCATAAATCCTTTCCAGGCCATCCTGTCATCCTCGGTTTCGTCCTCCTCCTTAGTGGCGAAGAGCGTCACACCCGTTTCTGGGTCACCGGAGATATCGACAAGGAAAACAAGGTGACATTAACAATTCAAGCCAAAGAACGGGACGGTTCTCCGCTCCCTATTGATGAGATCTCGCTACAAGAAGCGATGAGGAAAGCACAGGGAATGACGCACAAGGATATCTTGAAGAACCTTCATGTCGGTGACTATTCCTGGCCGAAGGCGAACGAAACGAAGATATCAGATCTCACCCGCCTTCGAGAGCAGGTTCAGAGAAACGAAGAGTGGGCTCAGAAAAACCCGTGGAGAGTGCACAGTATCTCGAGCGACACGGATCTCACGGTGCCTATCAGAGACCACGTTGTGGGCACTATATCAACGGCTAGGTTTAAGGAGCGGCAGCGGTTTCATGGGGCTACACTATTTCCCATACCTGGCCGGCTTGCGGAGGTTTATGATGATTGTGGGTGGCCAGATTTGGCCGCGAGGAAAGGTTTGGTTGAGTTGCATCCGTCATATCAAGCATCAAAGTACGAGGAGACACTGCCGATGGAAGCTTTCGAAGTGCCTTTCTACTCAGGACCTGAGTAGTGATCTCTGCTTTCTGTCAGGCAGTATGGGGTAATATCTTGTATTTTGATAGGTAGATTGGCTCTTTCTTATGATAGAGACCATCTAAGTAATAATGAAAAGTACTGAGCAATTCTCTCAGATCCTCCGCATCGAGAACCTCATCAGCCCATTCCCACCAGCATCTCCCCACCTCCCATCCTTCGCCAGCCCAGCATCTTTAATCGACTCTGCCCACTCACATTCTACCTGCAAAGACCATTTTGTACCAGTCACCTCCCCTGCTTCTTTCCAGAATTGTTTCATTGACTCTTCGTTGTGTCCATATATCTGTCCCTCTTTATTTGGTCCCAGAGAAACCAAACCAGGCTTCCTTGCGGCGTATTGCCAGCCGAAAATCACGGGGTCCTCCCTCCTCTGTGTGAGAGATATTAGATTCTTGGCGATGAGGAGCTGGTCGCTCCAATCGAAGAGGTGGAAGACGTTTCCGACGTACACAGCGTTGAAGCCGTTTTCGATGCCAAAGGTCTTTAGCCATTGAGAAGGATTGTCTCTAAGGGCATCACCGGCTATGAAATTGTGTTTGGACTGGTTGGTGTCCATGAAGAGATCGAATCCGCTGTCGACTAAACCTTGCTCTAGCTCTACTGCGTAGATTCTTTGAAGCTGGGCACCGTCATAGCGCAGCTTCCGCAGATCTTGCCCAAGCCCACAGCCTACGTCAAGAAGGTAGTATTCGCCGTTGATGCTTGAGAGTTGGGAAAGAATGGTTGGGTAGAGAGGGTGGCGTGACATTTGCAGTTCGAGGAAGAGGAAGAGGCCTACACACGGGTAAGGAGCTGATTTGTACGCATTGTTGCGCTGCAAGACCCCGTAAGCTATTTGAATAATTCTCACAAAACAAGTGAGCAACCACTTACGACAGTGGTGAGATGGGACACGAGAGCCTCAGGGGCAAGGCTGGTGTATTGTGTCAAAAGTTCAAGTGCTGGCTTGCGAATCTCTTCCAGCGAGATTGTGCTTCGGAACCAAGCTGTCGTTGAGGACATAGCCTCTGTGTCCCGAAGCACAACGTTTGAAGTCATTGCTTCAAGATTGAGAAAGCCACAGGACAACGGGAGAGCAAGACCTGAAAGTACTCAGAGAGATACATCTGCGATGAATTCAAGTTGATGGCTTTATCGCAGCTGTTGGATTGTTGCCTAGCCTTCTGTTGGATGTGACAGATCGTCATCTTCCTGCTGATCTTCTGCGGGAAGGAATCGTAGTTTACGGCCGAGCTCCTTAGGTCGACACCGTCCTTCTACCATTCGAACAAAGGAGATCAAAAAACCATCACGAAAATTATATCAAAACACATAATTGCATGTGGCTTACAGGTATCTTTCTTTAGCTGAATCGCTTTCCGAGAAATGGCAAGAAAAACACTTAGAGCTCAGTTATAGTAACGAGCAAGCTGTAAAATTCCATGCCCAACATCGTAATTGTATGTTAATGCACCAAAATACACCCAATACACTTGACCAATTAATGCCAAAGGGTAGGAGATCTTGCATTGTGAATATAATTTGTACAGAGAATGACAAGATGAGTCTTGATTTGCGCTAGCCATCTTGGCGTGCTAAGACATCAGCCCTGTTAGCTCTACCCCTACCATATGGGTAGTATTCGATAGCGGTCTGGGGGCCCGCGAGTCTTGGCGTAGAGAATTGCAGGCCCGCAGACCGTTATTGAATACCAACCCTATAGTACCACCACCCCACTGCCGCCACTACCAGGCGTATCCAAAGGGGACGCCCCCGCGAGAAAATCATTCAAATCGCCTGGTTTTAACATCAAAATCTCCGTGGCGTTGGGTATATTAGCTGTATCCTGTACCCGAGCAGTAGGCTTAGCATAGCCTTGGTAGGGCTCAGTGTTATTTCTAAAACCCATTTTATTAGAACTACCGTAATTTAGAAAATAATGTTAAATCTTAATAACTAGGAACTTACCGTTATAAAAGTTTTACCGTTGGAAAGAAAATAACGATTAGAATCCTTTTATGTGTTGAAAACCTAGTAGCCTAAAGGCCGTATTTTTAGCCGTGACCGTGAAAAAACCACATACGGTGGAAACACGGTGAAATTACCGATTATTCGAATAAGTCATGGCTAGTAAGGTAGTTCTGTGGTCATAGTTCGATTGTCCTTATCCTATGAAAAAGCAAATCGGGCCGCGAATGCGGTACCAGTCCCTCAAAGGATGCTCGATACATCAGGCACGCACTGTGCGCGCGCAATGAATGTTTGGCTCTTGTGTAGTAAAATGGATCGTATATATCCATTCCAGCCAGGTACATTATGGCATGCTACAAGTGAAGGAAGGCTCATTGAGATATCGCACTCACTGCGTTATATACCTGAAATTCATGCTTCCGTATAAGAGTGTTGATCGGATCGAAAGAGTCTCAGTACGCAGACCCTCCCCTATCACTGAACTGTTTACGCACAGTTTCTGCTCTTCTATCCCACCAGTGTAATGTTTTCGTATGGCGGCCTCTGCTCTCGTTCGTGCCTATGCACGTCGAAAATCCTCCATATGGTTATTATCGTGCAACTCTTTCTGAAGCCGATTCAGTCTCTGTTTGAATTCCCAGTGTGCTTCCCGAGCTAACGCAAACGGTGCTTGCATATACTCTTGGAACTCTCTGCAGATCCTCTCTGACTGATGTTCAGAGAGACGATAGATTGCGAATGTCTGAGGCTCGACAAAGCTAGAGAACTGAAACTCGTGATAGGTTGCATGGAAAGACCCTCCACGGGCAAGACACGTCTTTTCCATATCTAGATACTCGGGCTCAGACCCTAGACATAGCTGGATCACAGTAAGTGGGGAAAGGGTTTTTGACCCGGTATATCTCCATTTCGGACTACTTGGAAACCCTTCTATCTCGAAGTCGTAGAAGTATGACGCGATGTTCTCTAAAACGTCAGCCCCTTGTAGAAGGAACTGTTTGACACACTCTATCCAGAGGGGTTTGGCGTGATCCTCCAAAAAGAGGTCTCTAAAACGCAGTCCCCGGAGAAACATCTGAGATAAGAATTCTTTCCAGATGGTGGTATCAAGGTCCGCTATGTTTGGGTCCGCACCTCTCCGTAGAAGCAAGATTACGAGCTTCAATTGTGACTCGCATACCAATGACGGAGACACGAGTCCTCTGCTGGGCGAACGACAGAATACTGTATGGTAGAGGAGGTGACTGGCGGTTTCCCTGTCAATAGGGTCCCTCCGGTTGTTCAGCACATGTTGTACGTATAAAAAACCAGAGTGATATGCCGCCAAGCTCAGATAATCATGTGGTGAACGTAGGAGATCCCCCCATCTTATGCTCCAGTGCCTGTCAGGAAGATATTGGAGGTGGTTTCGATCCAACGTTGCCACGATACTATCAAAACTGTCCATGAGCGAAATCTCGGCCCTTCCAGTGTCTTTCTCTGCGCGACCAGCCAATGACATGACATTTACGATCATCGAACGAAAGCAATCCTGATGGTGACCGCATGCTGGGATGCCGAGTACTTGCAGCTTTTCTACCATCAATCTATGTTGAAGCACATTCTTATTCAGGTATTTCAGGTTGAAAGGAGCACTCAGTCCTAGGAATTGCCTTCCCTTCCCGTTGCCAACAAAATACTCAAAAGCTGTCTGATGACAAAACGTGACAGTAGGGTAGGCTCTACAATAATCGCAGGACCGATCTTGGCCCTGTCCTTCGGCGTCTAGACGTGGTCGCCCAAAAGTGGGTTCTTTTGGATCATGAACTTCCAGCAACCCTCCACATATCGTGTCGATCCTCATCCTGGTAACCTCAAATCCATGCACCACTTCACTCAATTGCAGCTTAGTGGAAGATTGAGAGGCGCTGGTCTCTCGTCCGCGGACGGCCAACACCATATCGAATAGCGTTGCGGGATTTAGATCCACAGCCACTCGAAGATATGTGGCTACTTCTTTCTGGTAGATCTTCCCAATTTGATCAAGCATGCGAGAATACAGGTCTTCTATTTCATTTGGCAAAAGCCAAAGTCTTTCCTCCAAGAGATCTATGCTGTCTCCATTCCTAACGCCTTCGATCTGATCTTTGACGGCCAGGTCAACCCATAGGAAGACGCCCTCGGCCTTCTTAACAATTTCGTTCTTGAGTCGAGATACCCTTGAAGAGTTAGAATTCACGGATGGATGCGCTCGAGGTAGACTCTCGAGTTTGTCCGATACGTAAGCTTGAATGTCTGGCTCGGTCAGGTCATGTAGCTTGAGCATCGTACGCGAGCCGAAAGCATCTGTGAAAGCACGGTATGGTCGACTGGAAAGACAGCACTTGACGTTAGGGTATTCTGCCAATTTCCCAACCAAATCTACTAGGGTACCCTGATCGCCGCTGTATTCATCTAATCCATCGATGAAGAAACATATACAAAGCCGATTTGCGAGATACTGGACTGCTCCCAGGAGTGTTCTTATTAGCCGCAGCTCCGTCCAAGCGGGGACCGGAGCGACATCATCTCGAGCAGTCTCTTCTAAATTCGCGACGGCGTTTATAGAGTCTGGGTCTTTCGACAGCATCTGATAGACCAGAGACCGTAGTAAACCCAATGAACCTTTCTGCATTGAACTACCAGGGTTCCAAAAGAAGAATTTTGGCATTACAAGAGTCCTGCCAGCTGACCAGGTCTCCAAATAATGTTGTGTTTGAGGATGTTGGCAGACATAACTCATTAGGGTTGATTTGCCCGAGCCTGCTTTACCACTTATCCAGTATGTCCTGGAACCAGACTCAAGCCATTCTGCAAAATTGTCCCAGGGACACAGTCTTGACTCAGCATGCTCAAAGACCCACTTAAAAGTCTCCTTGTGCGCATCTACAATCTCTTCTTGACGAGCGTGAATCTCAGGGAAATACAAGCTCTCCAGGATCCGTCTCTGATATGCCTCTTTCACGAGCTCCACATTATGCTGCTCAAAGGTTTTGCTGATGTGTTGCTTCACAAGCGTATTCTCCTCTCGCAAAAGTTGGCTCAATTGGTCAGAACTCTTTGGCTCTGCTGCTGTGCTGATGATTATGCTTTGGAGCTTGGAATTAAGCTCTTGGAAAGCGCCGCTCTCATGTATGGCGATTTGAGTGAGCTGTTGTCTGCTCAGGAGAACGTCAGTATAGTTCAGTAACCTCAAAGGTAGGAGTACATAACGGCGCCATCCACTGGTGTATTAAAGAATTAGGGAGTTGAAAACAGTATCAATGATCCGTAGCATAAGTTCTAGAAGTCAATGGACTCGTTACAGACCTTATGCCTATCAATATTCGAGAATCTAATATCTTTTGGTACTCATCCAACCTTGTCTGTATCTTATTTATAGAGCTCTGTTTCCATAAAGACCTTGCAGATCTACTAATGACTTGTCTCTTTTTCGGGGAACCATTGATCTTTAGCTTCTGTAGCTCCGCGAATAGCTCTGTTGCAGTGGTAGAACATTTTCCGGCAAGGTCCAAAAGTGCTGGGTCTTGACATTTTCGCAAGTTCTGTTTGCCTTGAGCCGTAGGTGAGTCTAAAGCATCCCGAAGACCGATAAGATGATTTGTCATATCTTCAAGGTGGTCATATTTGGACAGGCTACCCCCTCTATAGAGCTCTCGGCATATAGACACCACATCCATACCGAAATTGACGACTTGGACAACATTGCAGGCCAGCCCGAAGGCGGCGATTGCATCCATAACAGTCTCGAGAACGACCAGAGGGGAATTTCGACGATGCTCTAAGTGCGAGATAGCTCAGGACGTGGTGAGCAATGAAGTAGTCTGGGAGGCTCAGCCCTACCTGGGGCCTGCCCACGCTCCTACTAGGCGACATTAGGAATCGTTATCCCCGCCACTATCTAATCTCCTACCACACGCGGAATACCGCTAACAGGCATAGACTCACCCTAAAACTTAGGGTTGCCACCAAGCTCTTAGGGGCCATTTCGCGCAGCTTCGGGTCTGAGCTTCTGAGCCACAAGAGGATGGAGATAAAAAGCTGTATATTGTAAGCAAGGTAGCGGTGCTGATGCGCAGCACGTAGCCAAGCCTACTATTGCCTAATGTAAGCTTCATCACCCTGTCCAAAGCGAATATGGTTGCATCAATCTTTCTTTGGGAGAACATATAAGACCGCTGAATACTTCTAGCATTTGGACAGCACTCACCGTTCCCAAAACAAAAATGGTCATTATGTGGGCCTCGCAGTATCCTCGAAGCCGTCCCTGAGACCAAATTCACGCTGTGGAGAGTAATATGGTAGGGTCTCCCTTAGGAATCATGTCAGGGTTGAGGAGGAACCTCAATCTGGGAGTTCGGCTCGGTGCGATGGTCACCCGTAGAAAGAAGCTAATTACGGAAGGCCGCTTGATGCAAAGGGCTATTCAGGCAAAACCTCTGAATCTGGTCAGAGATGCAGGAACTTCAAAATCTTTGGTCTAGACTTTGGCCGAAAAATTCGAGAACCCAGCAAGTCTTAAAAAAGAGCACAAGTAATATCCGCAGAAATCGCCCCCAGACCACTACATAGGAATGCCCTTGGCTGTCACCCCAACACAGCCCGAAACAACTTCACGAGAACGCCCCGTGAGGCTGCATACGTGTAAAGCCATAAGACTGGATTCAGGAGCTCAAATTTGCATTGATCTACCAGCTGCAGCCCTCCAGACGCTGACATTCGCGCGGATATACGGATCACACCCGATTGGATCCACCTTCCGGTAAGGTGACGATATGTTTGTTTCAATCTCTCCGGGGCTTAGCCAACCGCCTGAGATCTACAGGCGTCGGCGCCTATGAAAAGCTATGGCCATGAGCCTCATTGTCGTCATCATTTAGCATCACCTGGAATTCCGCAGCCTTATTGCTTGTAAACCTTGGGAAATATCGCGTCAGAGGAAGGTGCTATCAAAGACTTTCTACTATCGTATCTGGTTTATGGCTTCCTATAATTTCCCAGGTTAACACTTTGTCAAGCTCTAATATAGACTATTCTTTCGCGCCGGTGGCATGCATGGATGCAATCAAGGGTCTACCAGACCTCAATACACACTCAAGTTACTGTTGTGTCAAACCAGATCCTGCTTCTTCCTTCGGCATCTGCACCAGGCGAGACTTGAAGAAGGCCCTCATGCATCAGAACTTACGGAAAAGGTGTCCATGTCCGGGTGTGGGAGGCTTAGACATACCCACCACTCGTCTCATTTATGTAACACTACGGCGCAGTGACAATGTATCAGCCAGATTTCCTTAATGTTTATCTCGGGGTTTAGCCTGTTTCAAAAGTCTCATAAGACATTGCTCCCTGCTAATCTTGACATCCTTTCTCTCCACTTACGTCTTGTCCTTGTACCTATATCTGAACCCCTCCCCGCTTTTATCTCTCTGGCTTCATAAGCATGGTGTTCTTCAAGCACCGTTAAGCCTCTCAATACTTCAGCCTCTATCATGGCAACTTCATCAGGCAAATTAACCTGTTACGGCAGCAACGGCGCAGTAGAGACAGGGGCGATCCCTTGCGACCCACAAGCCAAAGTTGGCACTTGTTGCGCGTACACCGACATATGTTATAGCAATGGTCTTTGTGCACTAGGCCCTGGACAGCCTACTAATGGAGGGCAAACACCGTATTATACCGGCTTTTGCACAGATCGCTCTTGGTCCAATGGCACTGCATGTCCCTCCATCTGTAACAATCAACGGGGTGGTGAGTTCCATCATTCTACTTGTGCACCTTTCAATCTCTGTTCAGAATTCTGTGACTATGACTAACAGATTTTATCAGCTGATATTGTGGGCAATGGCCTTCAATTTTGTGGGGGTAATTCGTACTGTTGCTACGACCTTTCTCTCGCGGATTGTTGCCAAACTTCAACCCTAGTTTTCTCGCTAGCGGCAATTACTTCTTCAACAAGCCTTCCAAGCTCGCCCTCAAGTGTTGCTGTCACTACTTCGAGCTTTTCTACATCGACAGAATCCACGACCACAAGCTTGAGCTCTTTGGAATCCTCAAATCCTGCCTTACCCACTATATCGACAGATGCCACGAGCACAAGCTCGATCTCTTTGCAATCCTCAACCTCTCCCTCACCCACTATCCTCCCTACCAGCTTACCCGCTACTTTGCCCTCCACCTCACCAACCCGCTCTAACGCATCAACCAACCATTTCGCAGCCGGCGTAGGGGCCGGCATCGGCATTGGCATTGCTCTGCTATTTCTCATCGGCACAATCTACATCATCCGGAAACGGCGAACAAGCACTCGCGCATCTCAGACACACGAAAATCCGGCCCATGGGGGAAAGCTGGGTGTTACTAACGTAAGAACACATCGCAAAATACACGAAATGGAAGGAGAGAAGCCTACCCTAGCAGAGCCAGATGAACAACATATTGTGGAGATCGATGACACAAGGGGTAATACGTGGTTCTAAGATGGGATGAGAAGTTGGAAACACTCTCAGGCTGCAATGGGCTTCCCAGGAACTTTGGGCTCCCACCATCAGTTGCTAGGCGGAGATTCTGAGGAAAGCTCTTTTGCCATTGTCGCCACCAGACAACTTATGGCTACCGAAAGCCCACGAGGCGAACTCTGTACCGTTGGATAAGTCCACCACTTGTGGAGAAATGTTATTCATCCCTTTCCGTTACGAAATCGTGAATTTCGCCCTTGATTCGCCACTATTGGTCGTTAAGATGAGCTATTGCGGAGTGGAAGCTATAGAAAATACACTATTAGACTATCTAAAGGATTTTAATGTATGAGCTCAATGGTTATCATGCCATTTATCACGACAATGACTTCTCTTCGTGGTTGCCTCTTATCTGTAGGGTTGATAGTACCGGCGAGGAGTAAAGCGGATAAAGGTGGAGATCTCGATGTAAGGTTTCTTGATGGATTCATACAATTATATCATTGCCTCCCCTCATCCTATTCCTGGTTACCAGAGAATTCAAATCCGAATCTGAACCTATCAAACATCCCTACTACCATTGCATAATTTCCCGACCTTTACCTCATCCACTCCGCAACTTCCTTGGCCCTTACAACGGTCCTGGAGCTGGAAATCATAGGCTAGATTTGATTTCAATGCAGAGTCTTGCCATTGAAAATAGGAAAGCTTTGTCAGATTGGAGCAGAGTCTTAACATTAACATCTAATGTATATGAATCGGCAAAGGAATCAACCTTCCCTTCCTGCTGCATCACCACCAACACGTTCCAAGATTATTCCTTCGGGGCTGCTTAAGGGGTCCCACTACGACACCAAAAGCCTAGTGGCATGGCGCAGACTAGAACATGTATATTCATAGGCACTGTGATGCTGATCTTGATCCTGCAATGACTAGGGGATCAGCAAACCGGCAGTGGACTACCAGTGGTACCGTAGCCGTTTCATCAGGTCAAATTCTCTTCTGACGGTATCGACGAAGGCATGGTGGCATACTGGTTCTGCTCAAAACTTATCCTGGGATCGAAATATCCCATCACGATCCTCCCAGATAATCCAAGCCTTGAACCAGCACTCAAACTTCCCCTATCCTTCATCCCCATCATCTCCATCTCTACCCCTATACCACCTCCACTCAATCCTCCTAAACACCCTGCTCACCCCCCCCTCCTCCTCATACCTAACAAACATCTTCCACAAATGATACCCCCCCACCGGCCACTCATTCACCCTCCTATTCCTCCCCACCTCCCAATCCACCGTCTCCTCATAAAAAACCACCTCATCCCTTTTAACAACAATCCCATACCCCACCGGCCACGCCTGCTTCATCAACCGCACCGACATCGCCAACCCACACACCTCTCTCATGCGCTTTTGCTCAGCCATCGTAGGCCCCACATCTTTACCACCACCATCCTCACCCTCACCACTATCACGGCCCTCAAATCGATCTCTATATCTATCACGGCTAAAGCCATAAGTATCAACATCATACCCCGTCCGCACATACACCCTTCTCAACAACCTCACATACTTCTCACTCAACCACTCTAAAAACGCAATCGGCCCATCCGCCAATCCAGAAATATGGAACGCAAATGTATTCTCGCCATACAGCACCGCAGCCGCTTCATCATGTATCTGGCGACACACAAGTAAAAGCGGGATAACGGTGTCGCGGGGGAAGTAGCCGATGCGTAATGTACCGCCATCGACGCTGAGGGGACGCCAGAGACGGGGATGTGATTTGCAGTCTAGGTGCGAGATGACAAGGTAGCGGTATATTTTGTTACGGAGTTCTAGGGGGAGAGCTAAGAGCGGGCACGAAGCAGGGAGAGGTGGTGAGGGACATAAGCGAGCGAAATGACATAATGGGTTTGGAATTGTCATTGGAATATCATCCATGTGCAAAAGCTGTACGTTGGACGTGGAAAGTTGAGATTTGATGGCTTGAGAGCAGGTAGATTTTGTAAGTTCAAGCTGATAAGAATCGTTGACAGCCTGGAGGAGCGTTCGATGGCGGGACTAGGTTAGCTTCAGGCTGCCGTGCAGACTGGGCCGCACGGAGTGGGGGCCAAAAGCTGCAGCTTGCTCGCTAGTGCTCTCGTCTCTCAAGAGGACGAGATACTGCAGAAATGTATATGAACGACTGGGCAAATCGAAAGTACCTTTTGAGAAAGAGCAAGTGGCCACTGATCCTAATCTGACCCTGTTTGACCTCGCAGACAAGCGGCTTGATCTGCGAGATGTAAGAGAATGGGGCATAAATCATGCATATAGAGCTAACACCTGATAAGTCGATCCTAATATTACCTTTAGAAATTGTAGTTCTAAATGTTATTATATCATCTCCGTACTCAATGAGCGGGAGATAAAGAATTTGCTACTTTAGAGGATTTTAATAAACGTTGAACTCAACTTAAAGGTGATGACCATAAACCAGAGTGGAGCTGCAATGAGTCTTCTCAGCAAGTCTCGAATGCCTCAGGGAAGGCGGAACGCAGAATGGGACGCGCAACGAGATGTTGCCCATCGAGCACTCGGCAATTTGTGGAAAGCCGCCAGTGATTACCACGGAACATGCCTGAACCAGGTAGTGCTGTACTCATTCCAGGCTTCCCAAGTCAACGTGTAGGCATATCAGCACTCCTCTTCACTTTCCAGGAGATATCGAAACAGCATCCTCAGAAGCAATATCCTCTCTGTCTTATTCCTAAATCCTACAGCCCACGTATCCTTTTAAACGAGCAGCACATGATCGCGTCCTCCGTATCAAAGGGCATGCCCCTGAGCTCTCCATCTTGTTTCTCATTTTCCATCGCCATGAGCTTGCATCTTAGCGCGTCCACATCGATTGCCTGGAGCGCGAGGGGGCCATTCTTCACTAAGACACTGCCTGAAGCAAGCTGTCGCACTCAAAGGCCTCTTTGGATCTGGCTCCGTGTCGAACAATGCAGGTAGATTGTTCAATTGGTTCTTGCACGTCGAGGACGCGGTGTAGCGGCAGGTGGAGGAACAGCCGGGGTCTTAGTTGTAGCAGGAACGGCGGGCCGTGCGGTTGTTTTTGCGGGTGCTTTGGAGAATGAGCAATGGGGTAGTGGCTCTTTCTGGGCTATGATACCATTGCTCAATTATTGTTGGTGAAATGCTAGAGTCCTGGTGGAGAGCAGGCGCGGTCAAGGGACTGTATAAGGTAGCATTGTGGGGGGCCCGCACCTAAAGGTGGCCGAAGCGGGTCGCCCCGCCTAACCAGGCTTAAAGATCGGCTCCTCCCAGGGCCCGTTCCAAGGTCCCTCTGTAAAGCTATTACTGTAACGATCCACGCCAATCGTCACACTACTTCTAACCTACAATGTGTATGTGTAGTTCCAACTCTCCAGACCGTTACAGCTGCCGAGGTCATATCCCTTGCTTGACCTTACCGATCGGCTAACGCTTTACTGATACAAGGAGGTGCTTCCACGCATCCAATTGTGTGCCTCCCCGAGGCGCATCTGTTTTCTGGAGATTTGTGGGTAATGCTATATTTGGACAGTCGGTTATGACGAATCGGCTTTTGTTTCTTCAATTGCCTGAAGGGTGTGGATAGGACATTATCATTGAATGCTCTGTTATCGTCATCGTTCATGTCTGTCGGTGCCGAATGTGCGGCACAGCACAGCATCATCTTGGCAACGCTTGTTGTTGTGCGGGAGGTCATGCATGGCGAGCATGGAATGTCATTTCACCAATGAGGATTCGAATCTAGTTCAACCATCGAGCCGGGCCGCGGTCTAGACGCAACCACTCGCCTCTGAAACGGGCAGTATGGACCTGTTGTGGCATAGCAGATTGACTTCCAGATCTTAAATGCTCTAGTGGATAATGCAACCCACCTCGACGACGATGTTGGTACATATTGAGACAGCACCTCAGATTTCGCAATATCGCAAGTTTCGATGTTTCAAATTTCTTCCATCTCACAATCGTTGTGCTTCCTACCATGTCAATCTATCAGTTATCGCAATTTGACTTTACACCAGAGGAGCTAGCTCAATCCACGGCTCCTCAAATATATATTGCACTTGGCATTGTGACAGTCATTGCTACTGTTGGAGTTATCCTTCGTATTGTTTCGCGGAGAGAGTCGAACACCCGGCTATCATATGATGACTATACCATAGCACTTGCCTTGGTAGGCAGTCATTAACCCTAGATCGGGCCGTCATAAGCTTTCTGACTTCAATAAAAGGTGTTTTTATACGGTCTGAACATCATAACGATTCTAAATGCAGCGTTATATGGCCTCGGCCGACACCTACCTGCGGTGAACCCGTCTGTGATTCCTTCTTTTCAAAAGGTAAATCAGGAGTTCGCCGTCATATTCTTCGAACCATGCTTATACACACATGCTAGTCAGGATTGGCGAGTTTGATCATCTATTTTACAACCACAGGCACCATCAAAGCTTCTTTACTGCTGTTATACTACCGCTACTTTGGCATCTCGAGGCCATTCCGCATCGTTCTCTATGTCTCAGCAGGTGTTGTAGTCTGCTGGTACGTTGGCGTCTTCGTCGCCACGATATTTCAATGTGTGCCCGTGGCCGCGTTCTGGGACAGGAGCATCAAGGGTGCAAAATGCATGAATTTGTCGGAATTCTCATCCGCCACTGGAGTGACCAATCTCCTGACGGACGTCATGATCCTATGCTTACCTATGCCTATGGTCTGGTCGCTTCACCTAGACAGGACGCAGAAGATTACCTTGACCGGAATCTTCTTACTTGGCTTCTTGTAAGCACAACTATCCTCCATCATATATCTCTAGCTCTGATAAGGTACAAATAGCGTCTGTGCCGCCTCAATCGTTCGCATAATCGAGGCTTCCAAAGTCAACGTCTTAGATCCAACTTGGGGCATCCATTCAGTAATCATCTGGACCTCCGTAGAGCCTGCAATGGGGATCCTTAGTGCCTGCCTCCCTACCATGCGTAAGCCAAACTCGCTAAAGAAAAATATCATGCACTCTCGAAAAGAGACTAACAATACTTACCCTTCAGGACCCCTCTTCGGCCGCTTCCTAAGATTACCGAGCGCAACGGCCAAAAGCGGATCATCTGGTGCGAAAAAGTCCGTGGTAGCCACCAAAAGCACCATCACACCCGTCTCCCGACACCACGACTGGGGATTCAATAAACTTGACGAGGAAGCAGCAGTGGCTGCCGATCATCCGCACATGATGAGTCCTGGTATTAGCACGCAAGTGTGGGGTGATAAGCCCGAGTCGTTCGAGACAGATTATGAGATGGAAAGTATTGAGAACAAGCCTCTCCCTGAGAGGCCACAGAAAGGCAAAGGCTCGGATCCGCGAAGGTGGTGAAAGGGATGGACGACATGTACAAGGCGAATAATTGGGTAATGTAATTTGAATGGGAAGGTCAATGTTTATGGTCAACTTTTACGGTCTATGGGTTTGGGAATTGCTTAAGGAGCGGAAAGGATGGGGGCAGCATATAACTTAAACATATCAACCAACCCAAATAGGGGCTATCAGACTTAGAGCTTCACCTAGCAAATAATCAGCTCCTAGACACCCATACCGCAACTCTGACATGATCAAGAATAGGGCCAGCCACTCTCTGTCCCACCCCAAGAAACAAGCGTCCCATGTACCTGCCACCAAAACCCAACCCGCAGCTTACCCCCTCACCACTCACTGCCCTTCCACCTCATACCACCAACCCACAAGCCTTGTAGACACATCATAACCATATAAACCACACCCGATATATACCGACGCAAGCGAAATATCAAGTATAGATGCAATCCACATACCAGCAATCTACTTAACGGAAAGTAGAAGCTTACCACCGACTTCAATTATTGGGTATATAAGAGAATGGAACAAAAGTCATGTATATAATAGGACTGTTTAGGTAAGTTTGATATTTAACAGGCTCCTCTGAAGTAGGAGATTTCTTGATTATATATAGATTTAAGTGTGGAGGTGGTGTGGTGAATGGAAGGGTTAGAAACCTCTAAAACTACAACCTTGAAGGTCAGAGAATGGAGCCAAAGTAATGCATATAATAGGAATATTTAAGTTAGTTTAATACCCATCAAGCTCCTTTAAAGTAGTAAGTTTCTTTTGTCACCTGCTTATTAAGTGTGGAGGTGGTGTAGTGAAGGGTTAGAACCTTATAAAGTTATGATTTCTTGAGGTAGTGTTGGGATTAACTTGGAAGGCGTTAGCTCTGAATGCAGGGGTTATGCACTGTTCTCTTGCAAGGTTACAGATACGGTTCGTAAGGCCGTCCGTAGAAATAAGTTGTTACTATCGTCGACGATTTTGGGATTTATAGTCGAGAAAGCCAGTAAGGCGATAGGGTATGCTATGTATCTGATAATATATACAGTCTAAGGCAATGGGTTGGGTGGTAGTTAGGGAAGGAAGGGGTTTGGGGTTTAGGGTGCGAGGTGAGCTGTAGGCTTTAGGGAGCTATGGGGTAAAGCGTCTTAGATGTTAGCTTGGTGGGTATGTGGCGGTGGGGGAAACGGTCATTTGGGTGCGGGTATTGGATAGGTTCTGGTATGAGAGCAGGGATGATAAGGTTATAGAAGACAAGACAAAGGGGACAAGACGTCAAGCCAAATACCTTTCATCATCAGAAATCTTGGGGCTAAGGTCCTATCCTATCTACTCCATACCCCAAAATTTGTCTATTAGATACCCACGAACCTCATCTACGAATTTCTTCCCCCTTAGGCACCTCGTAGCCACTCCAAAAATATCAGTACATATCCCTTCGATGTCTGATCCTCATCCACCTAAGCGGCAGACTTTCGCGCACTACCACTGAAAGGTGGACCCCAGCCACCGAAGGAAAGCTCTTTTCAAAATCCTCATACCCGATAAAGGCTTTGATCCTACATACCGCCGATTTCCCCTACCAATATTGTTAGACCATTGAACGCCAAGCCATCTATATCCCTATATCGCTGTTTGCACACAGTAACGCGTCTTAGTGAAGAGGGTAGTGATATACAGACCCAGCTTGTAGAGAACATCAGAGATCTGTAGCAATACCATCTCCTCTACTTGATCGCGGAACCACCTAATCAAACTCCTATGGTCATCCAACCAACCAATATCCAGCAATACATTCAAGCTTTGTCATGATCATATAAACCTCAAGAAACGAGTAGCAAGCAAATCGATACAAGTACAAGCATACCAGAAACGGAACCGACGGTCATTAAGCTTGCGGACGAGCGCTGAGGCAGGATTGTGAAGGTAGCATTAGAAAGCGGCGTCGCATCAGCCGGTGTTATGTTTGCCAAGGAAGCCGGGCTACCACAGCTGTTGGCGGGATCGATCAGGTCGCAGGGTGTGGAGTTTCCACCGCATTCGAAGTTTGTGGTTTTCACTGCTCTTGCATTAGCTATTCAGGTTCTGACAAGCTCAATAGCTGTTCCAGCGGCTTAAAAAGAGTTGGGGGGGAAGGGGAAGTGACTTACAGGGTATGACGACGTCCAGATCCTGCATGCAGATGGTCTTGTCATATTTTGCCTTTCTCGGCTGCGCATGGAAGTTACATCTGTATCTCTTATACCCAGAGAATCCTGCCATCTGCTGTTGCGAACAGACAAAATGACAGCCACCATCAGTCCAGCTGCAGCCATTTGTCCAAGTCGATGTGACGCAACTTTCTGTCGTTGTTTGGAGCACTTTGGCGGTGCTATCTGTTGCACCGATGTTCGCTCCGTCATAGGCGCCTTGAATTTGCAAAGCAGTCTCATGAGAGACGGATGAGCTGGAAGAGTAGCATTGCTGTGAGGAATTTGCGGAGGAGATGGTGCAGGTGGAGCTGCTGGTGCAAGAGCTAGCGGGAAAGAACGGCTGTGAGCCATGATAATAACGACCAACCGGGAAAGAGTAGACTCACAGATCACCGTTAGCTAGCAGCCAAGGTGTATAGAAGACTTCGGCACGGAATGTGAAGTATTCCCACCAACATTCCCTAATCAAAGGAAAAATATAAGGATGACTCGTGTTGTCTCGGCTCACGTATGTGCCTTCACCATCTTGATAGGGACCTGTGTAGGGGATGTTCTGGAGCATATGGCCCTTGTGGATGCCACCGCTACAGTCAGGTATGCCCTGTATTTGCGCAACACATACAAACAAGACTATGGCACCAATGAATGCTTTGCGAGGCATTTTCACTGGTTTCAATATCAGCAAGATCACAGCGTTCGCTGCAGACGGCGGAAATAGCGAAAGTAAAGTATGCGAAAAAGCAAGAACAAAAGAAAGATCTGAATGTAGGCAGGTTGCTCACAAAACACATGATATTCAGATTTATGAGTCGTAGGACTCGTAGGGGCTATGCCTACGTAGCCAGTCTTGTGCCTAGAAAAGAAGGCTGCATGGCAGGGCAGCCAGCGGATGGCGTTGACCGGCGTCGAGTGGTCGTGCAGAAGTTGTGGCGAAGTTGTGAACCAAGACCCTTAACAGGTAGTCGTCGCGCCAGACCATGCCTATAGCGACCTTAACAAGAAGGACTGCCTAGTCAAATAGAGGTTGGTCCAGAAACTAGGGGTCGTCAAAGGTAGGGCGGCCCCCGGAAGCCCCCGGTGAAGCCTGCTCTAGGGTCCTCCTTAGACTCAGCCCGAACAGAATGCCTTGAGTGATTTACAGTATTGGCTGGTAGCTGGAAAAATTGCATATGTCATCCTGTGTGATCTCAGTATAACCTGAAGCGGAAAGCTGGGATTTGACATTGCGGACAAGATTGAGCATGAACATCGCAGCTCATTCTGATTATAGCTCAGGCTATGTGCTTTGCTGATTCAGTTTGGCCAAATTATGGAGATAATCTCTTGCGCGTGGGCCCAGCGTACCTCCTGATGACAGAACATACATCACATCACTTCCCACATGGTCCGGGGAATACATCCCCACCGGCATCCGGCGACCCAAAATCATAATCAGAGATGCCAAGTGGACACGTAGGATTCGCACCCGGCACCTGTGTTGCCGTCCTGATCAATACCTCACACACCCCTCCAAGATAATCCCAAAAGCTCGCGGCACAATTGAGCTGTGCAAAACAATAAGTGCAACAAGCTATATCAGAATGTGGTTCGGCAGGATATTGCTCGAATTCGATTAAGCTGCCGTCGAAATTATCTACCGGATCGTAGGGAAGACCAGCACAGACAGCAGGAACGGTCGTGGTCAGAATATCAGTCACGGTGGTGGTGTACGCGGGTGGCGTCACAGTGATGTAGAAGGTAGTGTCGTCTTCGAATTCAAAGAGTGTGGTTGATGTTTCAATCACTCTGCAGGGCACGGTCGATGTAAATGTTTTAGTAGTAGTTGATGGTTTGTAAAGGGAATAGCAGGCACGAGAACAGTCCTCAGGATCACACTGTGAGAGAGCCGTTGGAGCAGGGTTGGCAATTGTTTTCGGCGGTACTGACATGGGGGCACGCTTGTTAATGACTGGATAAGTACCACTGAGAATTTAAGCGGCCTCGGTCAGCGCCCTTTGCTGGAGCAATGCAACATGAATCATGACGTACCTGGGAACAAGCACAGTGGATGCGTACTCGGTGATCGTCGTTCGCGGCAGTACACGCTTGTTGATTGATGGGTAAGGGCCACTAACGGTTTCAGCAGTTGTCATGGGAGCAAGCTTACTTGTAGCAACATCGGAATAGAAGCAACATACGTGGGGACGACGACTGTAGAGCTATATTGAGTGACTTCAATCTGGGACAGTATCGGAGACTCGACTAGAATCCTGTGCGAAGTATGAGAGACTTGTGGCAGAAACAGCTGTCACTCGATGATGCGCTCTGCAGCTGAAGTATTCTTACTGAAAGGAGTATGTCGAAGATTCAGAAACGATCTTGGTCTTTGTCCGACAATGTGATCCTGTGACTGTTACAGTCGTGCCCACAGTCCGCGTGGGGACACCACGAGGATAGATATGAGAGTAGCAGTAGGATTTGCCACCAGAAAGGCCGCTGAGGATAGAGTAAGCTCTGGAGAAATCGCAGCGAGAATCATATCGCGCTTCATGCCAGTCATGATGTTGTTCGGGATGCTTTTCATATGGTAGAGCGGACCCAGACACAAGTCGTGCAATGCATACAACATTCAACAATTGGAAGAGAAACTTCATAGCTTTGAATTATGATTGTGAAAATGCGAATGACGTTTGGCTGTTAGACGAGAGCTCCCACTGACGAAGTAAAGCAAACAAGGAGACATTCTGGCGGGTGACTTCTTCATAAGAGCAGGTGCAGCCATGATAATATTGCGGTCGTGGCACATGGCTTGGAGAAAGCGTACGATGGCTTTCACAGACTAGATCTCGGTAGGGACCTAGGGCTGAAAGACATCCAGGTGGGGAGCCAATGGAAGGAGTCTCGTCAGAGTCTCCAGCTCGTAAAGCATACATTAGTGGCAAGATAGCCCTGACATACATGGATACCAAGGCTTTAAGATTATCGAGCCCTATGAGTAGTGAGGAGAGGCGCTTTTGGCGATGATGGATTGGCATGAGCACAGTGAAATCTTCAGCGGAATTTGCCGTACTTTGCTTAAGAGGGAAAGGCGGATGGATTGCCAGCTCGCTTCGGCGCTTGGCACTGCCTTGGCGGTTATCGGTCCATTGACGGGCCAGAACTCCAAGGAGAAGGGGCTCAAAGCTACTCAGCATTTCACCTGATACTGACTAAATGAGGGGTTCCCAGGACTTCGTGGACTCAAGAGAACCTGCTGGCAGGAGCTAACGCAGGGCAGCAGGATATGCTTCTAGCTTACTGACATTATCCAGCCTCCATCGAGATCGAAAGCCGAAAAAGTTCATGGGAAAATGACATCCCAAGTTTCTGTTGGTGGGGTCACAGGCGGAGTATCAATGGTCGCCTGAAGAGTAAAGACAGCTGGATTTCATTGTGGAATCTCGCCGGAACCTATAGGCTCTGGCTGTACGCTTTCCAGTGGACCCTAAGGGATCAATGCTCCGGTAGGTGGATATAAGAGCATGCTTTCGATCGATCAGCTGCTTTGGGATGGCTGTGCTTTTGCCGTATCTAAAACAGCGATCCGTGGTTATCAGACGCGAAAGGGTTGTACGCGTCTCATCCGTGTGGTTTGACAGGTCTAGCGCATCGGGTAGCGGAAGAAGTGCATATACGTTGATAGGACATCAACGAATGCAGAAAATCCTGTCGTGATGGGATTTTATTGAAGGAGACGTTGAGGGGCGAGCATCTGGAGTAGGCGAGAGAAAGTCGAAATTTAAGTTGCCCTCGTGAACTGAAAATGCTGGTTCTAGCCATTCCCATCTCCTCGACGCATTAATAGTAATGGAGGTGTCGTTTGGCCGCCTTGGCACCCTCCATCAAGACTCAGCCGATGCACGCGAGGTGTTACGAGCGTAGATGAATGAGAGAGATATAGCGGACGCCCACCGAGATATCGAAGCCGCACAAGGGGAGGCGAGAGACACGTATGGAGAGAGAAGAAATATGCTAGTGATGGTTAAGATCGTCCCATCTCCTGCCCCCAGACATAACTGATGGCGTGTAGTATCTGGCACTGCTGAGCGGCGAGATGACCTATGAGATGTTGTGCATGGCCATTTGGACGACAGGGTAGAATAACTGGAACTGGGATTTTAGCCTAGAGAGGCATAGACTATGGCAGGATTGATGGGTAGAGTCAATTCATGCACGTATTCTGTGACTGAGCAATAGCTATGACATCGAAACTTAACGTGTCCACCTCTTATCAAAAACGTGACTCAATTTCCCAATTCCGGAGTAGAAAGATCTCTTGGAGCCCTTAAGAGGGCTAGCTTCTAAGAAGAGAAGAAGGTGTTATTGGACTCGTGAGATGGCTGTGTCCTTTACTCGTAAGTTTTGAGACATAAGGACTGAGACATGATGTCAAAATGATACCTACCTACAAAACTAAGCTATATTCCAGATGAGAGAAGCAAAGAGAACAACTGCGCCGTCCTGATATATTGTAAACTCGATCCCTGCTCTTATAGTTCCCAGCTCTGACTGTGAGGATTGAAATCTAGATCATCTACTTTCCCAAATAGGCTAAACCAGGCCTTTAGCATCAGGGACGGTTTTACGAGCCGCTCGGTGAACATCATGGACCAAAGATTGGGTGCCTGCTGACGCTCAAATGCATTTTCCGGAGTACTATGACCAAAGAACTTGCACATCATCCACCATATCTTATTATGTGTCTTCAACGACCAATCATCCTGAAAAGTTGCCAGCCATACTGTCAGAAGGTAACGTGCGTACATCCGTTCCACCACTGCCTGGTAGGCTAAGATATTTATATTAACAGCCATATCGAACTTTATGAGCGTGCTCTGTACGATACTTTGCCTTGACTTTTTATATAAAGCAAAGCTGATATAGACTGCGAAGATGTCTGCAATGAGTCCCTGTGCCGCGCGAAGCATTTTTATTACGTGCTCCTGTCCGTAGGGTAGTGGGAGCCACCCCCAGAAATAGCGCCCTAGGATGATTGCTGCAGCAGCACTGCTGTAATTGATGAATTTGTTGAAGTCAAGCACGTCTGCTTCCGTGCGTAAGTGTAACTCATAACATAGATCGAAAGCGAGAGAATAGCTTATGATGCCTGAACAAATATCCCAATACACATGTAATACACTGAGCATGCTTTCCATCAAAAGGGCGAACTCGTTACGGCAGACCGCCTGCTCACGGTATTTACGCAGATCTTGTAGACGCTATCAGCATGGATGATCAAGTCAAAGCGTCAAGTATACCAATATCAAAAAATATCATACGATTGAACGGACATACCGGACTCTATGGTGATGGTACAAGGATCTTGGATCTGGTGAGCTTCGTCGGACCGACAACATGTTGAGACTGGCCGAGTATCTGTGTGTGACAGTAACAATAGATCTTCTGATAGTTCCGCACGTATCGGACAATCGTAGGTAAACCGCAATTCTTTGTGGTATTTTGACAGGAACTCGGCTAGGTAAGTACAGTATTTCCCATTCTGCTCCCAGTCCTCTTCCGGAAGGTAGATCGAGTCTAGTAACAGCAAGCAGCAGCCCTTAAGAGGCAGGTTTTGTCTAATCGAGAACTCATTTTCTCTCTCGACCACAAGGAACTTCATGGTCGCGTCACTGTTGACTGGAGGATATGATTCGCGTAGGAATTTGACCCGAAGGCTTGTCTTAGAAGCATTCGCACATATTTGGATGTCTCTTTCCCCTGTTAATTCCAGACTGGAGGGTAACATGATCAGCCGTAAGAATGGCTCGGACATGTCTGTATAGTGCAATTTTAGACCGTCGCCAGAGGGTGTTTGTTCCAGCATATAGTCACTGGGTATGTAGGAGCCGTCGATAGTCCTGGGTATCCATCTATTTGGCTCACCGAAGCACTGTGAGCAGAATAAGCAAAGATTCGCCATGATTTTCAGTAGAACGAGTTGGAAATGATAGCAGTGTCCTACAAAATCAATTATAGGCTCTGACTCACCGAGTAATCTGACTTGTTCGGCGAGGCCAGAAAGGTGAATGGAACAAATTTCTGGAACGATATCAGTACAGCTAATCTTTCCTCTGGCCTGAAGCGTGACAAGTGAGATATATTAATCCCTTGAAGATTAGCTAGAATGACGACAAGGTCCTCTGGCTGGCTCGTAGAACGGCATCTGAGGGCGTTCCAACCACTGATGAAATGAGAGCCGTTCCGCCTGGCGTTACCGGGTAACCTGAAGTGTTCGGGTATCACTGCGTCAATCCTGGGTTTGTACACTCCACGACCGAGTTCCACAACACAGTGCTTTGCCAGATCTAGTGCAACGAAATATCGGAGGCGTCTAGAAAAGAGTCTTGGCCCCGAGTCCCAGAGCTCGCCGCTGCTGAATTCATGAATCTCCTCGGTATCCAGTATTTCGTCAGCAAATTGGATGCAACATGAACGGGAAAGCGATCCTTCATTGAATGTCCATGCTCTCTCCATCCATGAGCACGTCAATAGGTGAGCAAGAACTTGCAATCGATCCAGGTTCTTGATCGGGATCCTCTGAAGTTCGTAGTCCAACACGAGTACTGTTTCAGCTGCCGCGTATACGATGCCCATCTTATTGATCGAAGTGCTTCTTTCAGCAGCGTACCCGGTAGATGGCGCAGGTATGCACAGGATATCCATCCAAATAAGTTTAGTTCCTTTCCGAGAACGTGAGGCTCGATCGACTGCCAGTGCTAACTTAATCAATTGACATCTAGGCAAACTGTTTGATCGCTCATTTCCCAGCCCATGTGACCATATATGACTTATTGCTGTAAATCGTGAAGACGGTGTCCAGGGTTGCACGCTTCTATCAATGTTGTGATAGGAACCATAGAGCTCCTCCTGACTTATCAGTTCGTCTGCCTGACTAGCCCATGCTCTGATATCTATCAAGGGGATGGAACCCTGGCCGCAGAGACCGGCAAGATGGCTGGTTGACACGCCTACAGGGGAGCAGGAACAGTTCTCATCTACATGTCGAGTTTGAAATGTCTCGACATCAATGGCGTTCCCGGTACAAGCATTTTCCGAGCATTTCCTGTGAGTCAAAAAAGGTGGAAAGTTTTTTCGGGGGAGGGAGGTAACATATCGAAGCGTGCAGTGCTGAAGGGACTGTAGGCGGCGGCGGTTGAAGGGACACCATTGGGTCCGGTCCAGCCGATCGAACAATGTCCTCCGAAAAGGGTCCAGTGGTTCATCGAAATCGCCAAAAGCTGATCCTTTTGTGGACATCTGAAGAGAGCATGTTTGGAGAGCGTCCTTGAAAGATTTGATACCCAGAACTTCATACAGCCACATGATAGAATGCCAGACCTCACAGACATGAGGAAGATGGGCCAATGAGGAGGGTCGAAAGTCGATGATTTTCAGTTGTATCTCCATCTCGACTTCCATGCTTATCTGACCGCAAGATACCTTGCGCTCCTTCAGAGGTGCTAACGTGATGAACTCCTGACCAAGCTCGTCTTGTTTAACGAACTCTTGAGCCTTGAAGGCTCTGCCGACTTTTTCTGCAAGCACTCCGAAGAACAGCCAAGCTTGCAACAGGGACGCCATGTTGGAGGTGTCATGTTGTAGTTTGAATTTGCCTGCGCGGTCGAGAAAACCGTGTTTAATAGGGACCGCGAGGAAACCTTCCGTACCCCAAGGTTCCCAGGAATAGTGAGGTAAGTAAGGAATCCGTGTCAAGAATGGCTCTGCGTCATTAGTCTCTGGGAGGACATCCATTGCTGTCGCTGAATATGGTAGCCTTAAAGATAGACAAATTCGGCTCCTAAGCTGATGCACGACCAGTACTGCTAGCAGAACGATGTCTCCGATTCGATGTGTGAAGCTCCTTCCACTATAAGGCTGAGGTGTGTAGCACGCACAGCCGCGGCACAGTCCGACCGGTGAGAATGGTTGCCTGCAGCGGTTGAGCTCTCTGGAATACAAGCGTCGTGCAAGAATTGTGTGTGAGAGAAGTAGATCTGATGAGGGAGGATGAGATATGGGAGGGGCGAGGAAAAATATGAGGGGTAATGAACAAATGATTCAGCTATCTACTTTGCCAGCAACGGGTGGGGGTGTTCTATCTCTGGCCAATGCAAGAAGCCTTGAAATTTCTTGGCGCCAAAAGAAGGAACAGAAACCCCCAACATTGTTAATTCGTACCGAATCAGTTTGAGTCGGTTACGATACGCTCTATGGGTGGAACAGGATGGACCTAAGTAGTGGGCCGTGTTGCAGCTCGAGTCTGGCAGACTTCCACTCCATTGTCTGTTGTAGGTTGGCTGTGGATAGTCAGCATATTGTTAGGATTCAAGAACTTACAGTATAGAATGTATCCTTGGGGCCTTTCTATACTCCCAGTATGTGCATGGTCTCTTCTCAACATATATTAGGCATATACAGATGTTCTGGGGATGCGGTCCCTATAATTTAGCAGTATACTTGTTACAATAACATGCATGCAGTGAATTAGATAGACTGATGGTGAGCTGGTATGTATGAAGGTATGTTATTTACTTTGCATGCAGATTTGGCAGGAGATAACACAATGGAGGCTTGTTTGTTTATTTCTTGCGCCAAGATTTCTCAAAAGCTTTTGCACAGGCCAAGTGCCAAGCCTGCKGGGGGAGGTCTAGTTTCTCCGCACCCGCTCGTAGCGAAAAGTTCTGTTAGAGTCAATTCATGGAGGGGCTATTTGAAAATTCTTAATTTCACTCAATTGCCTCTGCAACAATCATTATTAACTCCTAATCGCACAGTCTCTATTCACGTGTCTAAGACGGCTGAAACCTCTCGCCCTCTTATACTCAGGTTATTGTCACTGAACTTGAGCGGCCAGCAGACCTTCCTTTCCTCCATCACCCAACCAAAAGACAGCGAGAGCCGCATGCTGTTCCCTTAGCAACCAGTATGCTCTCCCTCCGCTCCTCTACTGCCACTGCAGTTCGAGGTTGTCGGCTGGCGAGGGGGCATACTCCACGATGCCTTCCATGGGTCATCCTTCCTGCTTCCTCGACCTCGCGCCGCCACTACGCCTCCCCCACAGACTCATCCTTTTCTACACGCTCCACAGTCGTACAACTTTTGAGCAACATTGGATCAAAGCGAGAAGTCCAGCAATATCTGAGCCATTTCAGTAGTGTTTCTAGCCAGCAATTCGCAGTAATCAAGGTTGGGGGGGCCATCCTTACAGGCAAGTGGAAGAGAACTGCACACAGAATGAATACATACTAAGTGTTATCAGATCATCTGTCTGCTTTGACATCGAGCTTAGCTTTCTTATACAATATTGGCCTTTTCCCGGTTGTGGTGCATGGCGCGGGACCTCAGCTTAATCAGATTCTTGAAGCGTCAGGCGTCGAACCACAATTCGAAGGGGGGATACGGATAACCGATGGCAAAACGCTGGGCATTGCGCGGTCTCTATTCCTGCAAGAAAACTTAAAGCTCGTCGAAAGCCTCGAGGACCTTGGTGTGAGGGCACGACCTATAACATCGGGTGTCTTCACTGCTGAGTACCTGAATAAGGAACTTTACGACAAGGTCGGAAAGATTACACATGTTAACAAAGATCCGATAGAGGCCAGTATCCGCGCTCGATGTCTTCCCATCCTGACATCAATGGCCGAAACTCTCGATGGCCAAGTCCTAAATGTGAACGCAGATGTGGCTGCAGGGGAATTGGCGCGGGCTCTGCAACCTCTTAAGATTGTATACTTGTCAGAAAAGGGCGGTCTGTACAATGGCGAGACAAAGGAGAAAATTTCTGCCATCAACCTAGACGAGGAATATGAGGATCTGATGTCGGGAAGGCATTGGTGGGTACGGCATGGGACGCGGCTTAAGATCAAGGAGATGAGAGAGCTTTTATCTCAGCTACCCCGATCATCAAGCGTAGCTATCATACACCCATCCGACCTCCAGAAGGAGCTTTTCACAGATACAGGTGCCGGCACTTTAATTCGCCGAGGCAACAAAGTCCATGTCAATACCTCGCTTTCTCAATTTGAAGATCTCGAGGCCTTTAAACAAGTATTACTACGGGATCGAGAAGCACTTGATGCGAGAGCTACAGTTGAGAATTATGTAGAGTTTCTTGGCCAGCGGGAGTTCCGATGCTATTTTGATGAGCCAATGGAGGCTCTAGCTATCGTATTACCAGCAACTGACGGAGCTTCGATTGCCCAGCTAGCAACATTCACTATAACGAAATCGGGATGGCTCACCAACGTGTCAGACAACGTCTTCGCAAGTATCAAAAAGGACTTTCCGAAACTCATGTGGACTGTCAGGCATGACGACGAAAACCTCACCTGGTTTTTCGACAAGGCCGAAGGCAGCTTGACTCGAGATGGCGAAGTTCTCTTCTGGACCGGCATTGAGAGCGGTGATGAGGTCAAGGAGCTGATGAGTGAATTCACATCTCATGGACGTGAAATGTTTGGCGATATCAACCTGGAATCCAAGCTTCAGAAAGCCGCCAGCTTGGCCATGAACATGTCTGGAATGTCCCGAAGTGCCCAGCAGGCTCGAGCTTACTCTACATCAACCAAGGCATCATCTTCGAACGTCCTTCGAGACTTGAGGCACTCACAGCGACGACCGGCGCAGACCGCTTTACGATCTTATGCTACAACCACGAATCCGAATCCCCCCTATGGGGTCACGAACTCTTCAAACCCGAAGCCCGCAAAGGTAGCTCTCATAGGCGCCCGTGGGTACACAGGCCAAGCTCTCATTAACCTCCTCAATGCGCACCCAAATATGGATCTCCGACATGTCTCGTCGCGAGAGCTGGCAGGCCAGAAGCTGAAAGGCTACGACAAACGTGACATTCATTACGAAAATCTAAGTGTAGAGGACGTACGGAAAATGCCCGACATCGACTGCTGGGTCATGGCGCTTCCCAACGGAGTCGCGAAGCCATGGGTGGATGCCATTCAAGAAAACGGCAATAAAGATACACTCATCATCGACCTCTCTGCAGACTACCGTTTCGACCCAGAATGGACCTACGGACTACCAGAACTCGTAGAACGCTCTAAGATCGCCAAGTCTACTCGGCTATCCAACCCAGGATGTTATGCAACGGCTGCACAAATCGGCATTGCACCTTTACTGCCCTACATAGACCCGAATTCCTACCCAGTAATAATGGGCGTCTCTGGCTACTCAGGAGCAGGCACAAAACCCTCTCCCAAAAACAACGTCGAGAACCTAACCAACAACATAATCCCCTACTCCCTCACCGACCACATCCACGAACGCGAAATCTCCACCCAACTCGGCAAAGAAGTCGCTTTCATCCCCCACGTCGCCGTCTGGTTCCAAGGCATCCATCACTCCATCAACATACCACTCAACAAAACCTTCACATCCCGCGATATCCGGAATCTATACCAGGAACGATACGAAGGCGAACCCCTCGTCAAGATCATTGGCGAAAGCCCGCTCGTAAAGAACATTGCCGGCACGCATGGTATCGAAGTTGGCGGCTTTGGCGTGCATAGTTCGGGAAAGAGAGTAGTCGTTAATGCTACGATTGATAACTTGTTGAAAGGAGCGGCAACACAGGCGCTCCAGGTAGGTCGATTCCTATCCCCAGACAAATGCTCCTGACATTAGTCTCTTGCTAACCTCTCTCCTTTTATAAGAATATGAACCTCGCCCTCGGCTACGGTGAATTCGAAGGCGTCCCGCTAAAAGCGATATCGAGCGGAGGTGACATGAAATTCTAATCTGTACCCCTCCTGCTTCTTGTGGAATATGTATGAGACGTTACACTTGCATTATCTGTAACCATTTGAGCGTATTTCCCGCCTTGAAAGGTACGGGTAAAATGCATGTATACCAATCTACGCATGTCTTATCTTTTCATGTCAAATACCCTGGAAATTACTTAAAATCCGATTTCTATTGAGCCTGGACAATTTACATAGACTGTAAATGTTGAAATTGTTTTGCGTGACTTTTACTACTTTTAATATGGTCTATGTACATCACCCACCCCATCATCCCAATCGCCACCCTAACACCAACCTCTCAACTTACGCCGCCTCAGCCAACTTCAGCAACCCCTCAAGATTAATACTCTTCGGCCTCTCAATCGGCAAACCCAATGCCCTATCCCAAATCAACTGCGCCAACGGCCCCAACCCCCTACTCACCCCAAACGTCGCCGTATAATAAAGCGTCTCATGAAACCCATAATGATGAAACAACACCCCACTACTACTATCCACATTCGGGAACGGATTCTTCGTCTTCCCATGCTCCGTCAGCACTCCCGGCGCAATCTCGCTATTCCGTTTCACGAGCTGGAAGACGGGGTCTTTTGCAATTTCGGGACGGGAGGAGGCGAAGGTCATGAGGGCTTCGAAGCGGGGGTCGGGTTTGCGGAGGACGGCGTGGCCGTAGCCGGGGACTACTTGGCCGGATTTGAGGGTGGACCAGAGGTAGGATTTTATGTCGGAGTCGGTGAAGGAGGTGCCGATGTGGGATTGCATTTTTAGGATCCAGCGGAGGACTTCTTGGGCGGCGAGGCTGGGGGAGGGGATGGTTAGCTGGGTGTGAATAGAAGGGGGAGCTGGTGGAGAGGGATTACCCGTGTAGTGGTCCTGCGAGACCTTGCAAGCCGGCACTGTAGCTTAGGAATGGATCACTTAGGGCACTGCCGACGAGATGTGTAGCATGGGCTGAGACATTGCCACCCTCGTGGTCGCCGTGCAGAGCTAAGTATAACCGGAGTAGATCTTGGAAGTTCTCATTCTCCTTGCCGCCTTTGCCAAGCATGGCTGCGAAGTTGTACGCCCAATCCTGCTCTGGATCTACCTTCGCAGGTAGTGAACCTCCGCCTTTATAGCTGTTCTGATAAATTTTGGCAGCGATAGTAGGCAATTTGGCAAGAAGCGAGATGCTGTCATCAAAGGTAGGTTCCCAATAGTCGGCCTTATTGATTCCCTTCTCGTAGGCTTTGGCAAAGACAGATTCATGATTGAGAGTAGAAACAGCGCAAGCAAATTGAGTCATAGGATGCAAGTCTTCTGGAAAGCTGTCGAGCATATGTTCGACGAAGTTAGGGAGTGCAGACTTCTCGGCTAATTCTCTCGAGAAAGCACGAATTTGCGAGGTGGATGGAACTTGGCCTGTGAGTAGCAGCCAGAACATAGCTTCGGGGAGCATCTCGGTGCCGGTGGTGCCTTTGGGTAGGACTGCTTGACAGTCTGCTATGCTTTTGCCATGGAACCGTATGCCTTCGTTGGCGTCGAGAACAGATCCTTCCCAGACCATGGCTTTCAGGCCCCTACACACTCGCCGTCAGACTAGACTGGAGGGTTGGGCGCGCAGGGCAAAGTCACCTCATTCCACCGAGTGTGTTCTCCACCTTGACATCCCCGATCTTCTTGTCCGCATGGCTTTTCACTTTCTTCAACAGCTCACGCTTTGCCGGGATGATTTCTCTGAGGGTGGTTTTGAGATCGGGCTCGGAGACAGCAGAGTAGGTTCGGAATATTTGGGTAGCAGCAGGTATGACTCTGGGCTATCAGTGCCATTGTCAGCATTGGTCATGAAAAGTTCGGCTTTGAACGGACCTGCAATATATGAGCAGCACGTGGGGCTACTCGTAGGGTGGAGAGCATGGTTTTAGGGGGAGCCCCAACGATAGCTGTGCACAAGAAGGGTATTGTCTTCTTTAAAACCATTATCTGTGTTCTATATGACACGGTAGTCATACATGATGCTTGAGAAGAACAATTGACTTTTCCAGGCACAAGATACAGCTGTCAAATTCATGTTTGTTCGTTGACAGGTATGACGTTGTTGTACGGACAGACGGACCTCGGCCGGAAGGTCTTCTGTGGGGATTTGATACACCGGATCAAGTCAGCAACGCCAGTGCTTTCACCTATTTCGTTTTGGATCAATTACAAATGAAATATCTAAAGAAATAGAGGCATGTTGAACAGCGCACTCAGGTAGGTTGTTCCTACCAGAGCCTCAAGGTCGAACCCACCCGGTGACTTGTCTATATCTACCCTTGTAATTGACAATTATCTTACTGACATTCACACTTCAGACCCCAATGATACGTCATACAGCAAGGGCACAATGCCCTCGTTCGAGGCGGACATGCCCAGCTGCGGTCCTTCGCATTCGACCAGCATTCCCCATCAGGACAATGGCTACCCAGCTTCCTACCGTCGACCCTCCAGTATCCACCATACTACCTTCTGACTCCTACCAACTTCTCTCAACGTCCGCAAAATCGGGCTCTGCAGAAGACGCACTTTTCGATCAGCAGATCAAGAACGTCGAGCAATGGTGGGCTTCATCAAGGTACAAAGGAGTCAAGAGACCCTATTCGGCGGAGGATGTGGTCAGCAAGAGGGGCGCACTGCAGCAGATATACCCTAGTTCATTGATGGCAAGGAAATTGTTCAATCTGTTCAGAGAAAGAGCGGCAGCTGGGGAGCCTGTGCATACAAGTGAGCTGCAGACACAGCGACGATTGTGGAGAAGAGATCGCTGAGGATTTGCTAGTGGGCGCCATTGACCCAGTGCAAATGACTCAACAGGCAGCTAATCAGGAGGTGCTATATATCTCTGGCTGGGCCTGCTCTTCCGTGCTCACTACCACCAATGAGGTGTCTCCGGATTTTGGCGACTACCCATACAACACAGTGCCTAACCAGGTGCAGCGGCTTTTCAAAGCACAGCAGATGCACGATCGAAAGAACTGGGATGCTAGGAGGAAAATGAGCAGGGAAGCGAGGGAGCAGACGCCCTATCTGGACTATTTCCGGCCAATAATTGCAGATGGAGATACTGGTCATGGAGGTCTTACAGCTGTAATGAAATTAGCCAAATTGTTCGCGGAGAATGGCGCCGCAGCCGTCCATTTTGAAGATCAGCTTCATGGCGGAAAGAAATGTGGCCACCTTGCAGGCAAAGTACTAGTCCCAGTGGGCGAGCATGTAAACCGTCTGGTAGCGGCAAGATTCCAGTGGGATCTGATGGGCTGTGAGAATCTTGTAATTGCACGTACGGACTCGGAATCCGGCAAGCTCCTCAGTAGTGCTATCGATGTGAGAGATCATGAATACATTCTCGGAGTGAGCGAGGAAGTTGAGCCCTTAGCTGAGACACTACAAGCGATGGAGCTTGACGGTGCCACTGGCGAAGAAATAGACTCTTATGAAGCGAAGTGGGTGAAGGAGCATAAGCTGATGACGTTCGATGAAGGTACGCATGTCGCTCAAGTCAATACAGTATACAACATACTGCCACTAATGGTGATCATGATTTAGCTGCTGTAGCGCAAATGCAAACCGAAGGCACAGATCAAGCGCATATAGACGCATACATAACCGCGGTCACACAAGACCGAAACCTACCTCTCTCTCGCCGGCGAACCTTGGCATCACGGTTCACCAAGAGCCCCGTTATATTTTCCTGGGACATCCCTCGCACCCGTGAAGGCTTTTACCACTACCGAGCAGGCCTACCCGCAGCCACAAAACGAGCCATCGAGTTCGCCCCTTACGCCGATCTCCTCTGGTTAGAGACTGCTGATCCCAGCGTAGAGAAAGCCGCTGGCTTCGCTGGTGAGATCCGAAAAGCACACCCCGGTAAACAACTAGTCTACAACCTCAGTCCATCCTTCAACTGGATGGGCCAAGGATTCTCTGAAGCGTCTCTGAAATCATTTATCTGGGATCTTGCTAAGCATGGATTCGTCCTGCAGCTCATCTCGCTCGCTGGGCTGCATTCCACTGCTACAATCACTGCAGAGCTTTCTCGAGAATTCAAGAAAGATGGTATGCTAGCTTATGTGAAATTGGTGCAGAGGAGGGAGAAGGAGCTTGGGGTGGATGTCTTGACACATCAGAAATGGAGTGGGGCGCCGTATGTGGATGGGATTCTGGGAGCTATTCAGAGTGGGAGTAGCTCGAGTAAGAGTATGGGAGAGGGGAATACGGAGAGTGGGTTTTGAGTATGGGAGACTAGATTTTGGAGGTAGATAACGTAGGCCGTTTGTAAAAGCTATAAAGCGCTGTGTGCCAGATATGTACGATCTTTAGAAAGCATTGATATTGGACTTTGTACATAGTGTATCGAAGAGCCCCTGTCCATTGGACTGATAGGAGCTTTCATAATGAGACCTGTACATCTGCATCTGCAATTGCCAAGGTCGAAGTACTACTTCTAAGCTGTCATGCTCTGTTAAAGCTACGAATCACAATACTCTGGTGATAGAGCCTAGTAGCAATGAACTTCTCATAAGGCATCCTTTTTATATTCGCGGAACTAAATAACAAATCATCGCTCTTCTGACGTGTTGTACAGCCGCCTACCGCGAGCAATCAATCACCATCATTTAAGGAGGCGTACAAAACATTCATCACCCGAATGGTTGCAATAGAGCCCGTGGAGATGACCACATCTGGCGATCCGGCTCTACCTCCATTTCATTCCATTACCACGCGATTTCCCCAAGGAAAAGGCCGACACAATCGCACGACAGATTCCTGGAAGGACTAGTATAAAACTCCATCGAAACTGTGATTGGGAATATTTCAACAATGCCAGAACTAGCAAGCATTTTGGTACGAACAAAAAAAATTCGTCAAGTGAGAGCCGTCTACATCAGAGTCACGGTCTCTGATAAACGAGACTTGCAATAGCACAAAAATATATGTCAGTCTAACAATCATCCCAGTATCCTTCTACCTTCGAAGTCATGCATACATTCTCTAGCATTTTCCCGAGTGGACCGCGCTAGATAATGTTTGAAACCGACCATAGCGTACCTTACCTTCCTTGTCATCTTAGAATAGCTAGGGTGGAACGTAAGGTGTCGGCCTGTCGGTATGGAAGACTTGAAGGGTTGTGGGAGGGGACGAACGACCTCCTGGATTTGGTGGAGATGAGGATGAGGAAAGGGGAGGGTTTGTCAGGCAAGGTCTGTACCTTGTTGAACGTTGTCACAATTGGACTTTGTCAATTTGCTACTAATATTCTGAGCGCCTACCGAACAGATTGACGCACTCTTCCTCAGATCTTATAGTCCAGACAGCATGATCCCGTTCAGTGCCTGTCCATCCTTTTATATGCTTGGTAATATAATGGTCCTTGTTCTCTTTGGCTGCCTTCCTCCGTAATCATCATTCAGCAAGCGATAACCCTTGTATCTATGGCCTGTATACAGCAAATTTTTTTCAGGGTCTCCGGCCTTGCCTGTGTCGTTGATTGACTTTATGCCAAGTGGATGTGATGCTAAAATCATCTAGGCCAACGTTCTCACGTGTGGTTCGTTACCTCGCCGAGATTAAGCCGTATGATTGCTGGAACTAAGGTTCTTGAGGTAGCAATTCTGCTAAAAAGCGGGAGCGGGGAAGGGCAGTTCAAGAGTAGTAGCGACGACGCTGGGCGAGGGGTGGGTATGAGCTTGTTGTGGTCACCTTGCGTGCTTTTGAAATAGGGGGACGCTTGCTCGCACATCCTGGCATAGAGATCATTTTTCAGGCATCCTAGACGTCCCATCCTACCTCGTATAGCTGCTGCGACGTAGGCTTCCAATTGCGATAGGCATTCTTCCTATTGACGGGCCCTGGAGGCACCACTTTAGACAGGATGCTCTCGCTACCACGGCTTTCGGCCCAGCCCTATGGGGCTGTATATTTGGGGGCGTTGTAGGCTTTTCCATAGTTTCCACCATACATCTTTGGGATCCCTACATCTTTTACATCCATACTTTACACGGCGACACTACCACCACCACTACTACTACTAGGAGGTACCCCGTTGTTAGTACCTTACTACTAATACCCTATTACCAGTACCGTACTACTGTCGTCTCGCCCGTGTTTAGGAAAATAAGGCGATCGTGTACCTGAATACCAGTAGGGGCAATAGTCCCCGGAGTTGCCCCCTAAAGCTAGCTTTAAGGGCTATTTTAGGGGCCGCTACTAGTAGCTAGGACCCTACGAAGTATCATTATATTAGAGACCTTGTAGATAGTAATAATACCAACACCTTAATACAGCGATATATCCTTAACGACAGTGAGGTGCTGATAGCGGGGTAATTAGTGGTAGTAGTGGTAGTGGCAATGATAAAAAGTGCCTGCTACCAATAAGGTAAATGGGGTTGCCGTCCGTGGACGGAATATGCCATCCATAGATGGTAGGCCTATCGGTGTACAATAGCGTCGATGAGTTGTATGGTAGGATACCATGGGGGTACATACCATCCAAGGAAAAGCCTAAGGTACCTTCCATGGATGGTAGGCCACTGTCCATGGATGGTAGAATCCATGAGTGGGATGCAACACATACAGGTGGGGGCGTGCATACAGGTGGGGGTTCATCCCTTCAATCGGATCGCCTGCGTCGTCATCCCATTTTCTATTTCGAGACTTCCTCTGCAGTGCTTGAGCGATGATCGGCCGAATTTGTTGTCGGACGCAAGCCTTCATGCGCCCATATTTCCTCCGTGGTATCATGCCGATGTCTCTAGGAATCACCAGCACCGTGTAGAAGCGCCAACTGGTTCTTCGTGCGAAACCTTACGTGTTAATGCGTCAAGCGAGTTGATCCGGACAACCACTCGAGAAACTTTTGGTATATATGGAACTCTTTCTAAGGGTCTTAAGATTCAGGCTTGCCAGAAGGGGTCTGAGTCCGTCAGGCAACCCCAGTAATTCGTCCGGGCGATCTGGGCAGCTTGATGTATGACATCTTGACGCTAGAAGTCCACCACGGTGTACAAAGTACTCCACAGTACCTGTACACCCACTTTATGCATCCGGTATCTACGATAGTTATCGGAGCTACCTTGGTCAGGTTAGCTCACCACCAAAATAAGCACTCAAGTCTCAGATTGAGCCATCGGTGATTTCCCGATGGATAAGACAGTGCCGGCGGATTGGGGCACAGTCACTGGTGGAAACATGTTGGACCCCCATATACCTCCAGCTACGGCCAAATTTACTTCAATGGACAATGTTGGACTCTCGGCGAACACTCGGCGAACACATAACTATAGAATAACTCCCGGCAGATCGCTGTGAAACTTGGTGAGTGTAATGGATGCTATACGTGGATCTTTAGGTAGAGTATTCAACCGATCTAAAATATACCGTTTGATTATTCTCCTCCTCACCGTTATAAGTCTTATTGTCATTTTCGGAGCGTATGGCCCACTCTCACATCCGAATGTCGGCACCCTTTGGACTTACACTTCCACCCTCCATCAGTCATTCCGCAATACTACGAGCGAGCCATGGCGCTTGAAGAAACCCATATTTAATTTCAACTCCCAGGAGACCAATACTTCGAGCTCAACTCTCGTTGACCTCGTTGACGAGCACAGTAGCAGCGATGATACTAAGCCTCCTGAGAAGACCGATAATGCATCCCCCTCTGAGTACTCCGTGCTCGATGGCATAAAGGTCTCTCCACCAGCAGCACCAGCTGACACCGATAATTACCTCGCGATCTGTAAGTAACAGCGACCCTCCCCAAAAACCCACCACTCACGACCCACTATGCCTCCCCACTGCGTCTAGCAACTCTCTAACCAGACGGAGCTCCAGGCCTTCTCGTCAAAGAAGTCCCTCAAGAACTTCGTGAGTTCTTAACTCATCACTACTACCACCATGGCATCCGGCACTTTTACCTCTACGACGACGGCTCCAAACCTCCCCTCTCCTCCCATCCTATTCAATCGACCTATAACGTGCCTCCTTCTGTCCTTAATTTCACCTACATCGAACCCGAGTCCGTTGCCGCTGGTGACCGCAAGCGCCTTCAGCCGCATATTATGGAACGCTGCATCAAAGACCATGCCGAGAAACATCACTGGTTTGGTATGCTCGACCCCGACGAATTTCTCGAAATGCGCCACCCCCTGCACCCGACCCTGCTCGGCTGGCTGCGGCACTGGGAAGAAAAGGGTGAAATGTTTGTGCGTGGCGGGGGTAACGAAGACAAATCCCAGTCATTGAAAAAGCCCAAAGGCCGAACGCTGAAAGTAGGCGGACTGGGAATCTCCTGGCTTCCCCACAACTCCGCAAACCTAGTCGATATCCCCTCAGGCGGATTCCGCAAAAACTACAACGAATGTGTTGCCGGCGCACCGGTTGCCAATAGAAGCCGGGGAGACTTCTGGCAGATCACCCACACAAAATCGTTTGTGCGCCCGCAGGCTGTCAAATATATTCAGAATATCCATTTGCCGATGTTCAAAGACGGATGGGACCGCTTCAGCGAGCACGGAGACTTCGAGTTCACTGCCAGTCTTACCCCGCCGACGCACGAGTACTGGGCCTTGCATCATTACGCAACGGGTAGTCGGAAGTATTTTGAGCTGAAGCAATCTAGGGGTCGCAGTCAAGGTCCAGGGATGTGGCCTGTTGATGAGGAATATTGGGACCGCTATCACAAGTACGTTACGACTTATACTTGTGACGAGATGACCAAGTACAACCCTTGATGGACGGGCCTTATTATTTTTGATCAACTCGCAGAGGGTGAATTTCGCCCAAGGCAGCAGGCGTGGTGTTACAGGTGGATCAGGTGGATATATGGAAAGCTATGACTTTTGGGACTACTATGACCTTCACGACAACGTGGAACCGCGGCCTCCCAGCTGTTATACTAACCTGGGACGACAGGCTTGCTTGATGGCTTGGAAGACATGACATGCAGATTAATCAATTCAGATATGACCGTAAGAGGGTTTTATTAACATTTGGAGAACAAGGCTTCAGGGTTTGCTAGGGGCTAGGGTTGCCAATTAAGATATAATGTACTTATAGCGTCGATGGTCCTCGCCTTTATCGGCTTATTTGTACTGTCCAAATATTCAACCGTTTATTCTTTCGGATCAAACTACACTTATATCCAATATACTTCCAGCACTTCATTTTAATTGTCCATAACCACAATCTCTCGTGCACTTAGGTTATTAATGCCGGGATCTAGTCAGCTCTAGGCATAACGTTTTTCCGGCCGAGGGTCGAGAAATGCTGACTGACGCACGGAGCACACCAAAAATACTTCGGCTGAAAATTTCTTGACATCCTCTACTTGTAGAACATTGTTTCTGCCCACCGCTTCTTCAGAGGGTTGCTGGTTCTCCCTCTCACTGGGCACTGTTAATACTCCACTCTCCACTCCTATTCTTGATCGCCTCTGTGCCTCACCACACTGCTGCCCCTCCGCCTTTGTTTCAGCGCCCGGCCTCCATATTGTTTCTAATACATAAATAATATACGAAAGGTCCAACACATCTCGACAACAGAATATGCCACATCCAGTATCCCCAGACATGCTTCCTACCATGGTCACCAAGTCATCAAATCTTTCTGCCGTTCCTCCAACTCACGAAGAAGTATCCTCACTCCTTACAACTATTTTCGCCGCCAAAACTTCGCAAGAATCCATCGACGCGGCCTACGCACTCACCAACCTGCTCCTACAATCTGTCGGATACCGTGGCTTTCGAGCATACGGCATCCTAGATGAGATTCGCAAGGCTGCTGCAGACAAGAAAGATGGCTCAAGAAGGGAGAGCGCAATGAACCTACTCGGCGCTCTATTTGAAAGGTTTCCGCCTGCGCAGCCCTTAAGTGAGGTAATTCTCTTGGTCCAGGATGGTGGTATTCTGGCCCCGGCGTTCGATGCCTTGGCCGACAAAGGAGCAGTGGTCCGGGACGCTGCTCAATATGCCTTAGACGAGCTGTTCAAGAATCTGTCGCCGGAAACGGTGGTTGTGGGCCTCATCCCCGTTGTTTCCCAGTATCTCGGCAAGAGGACAGGGAAATGGCAGGGAACTGTGGGAGCGTACAAAATGCTCGAGAAAACGGCGGAAAAGGCAAAGATGGGCTTGGGCAGTAAGGAGGAAGAAAAGATCAAGGATTTCCTGAGAGAGTCTATGGGGAAGCACTTGGCCGACTTGATCCCGATCGTCGAGGCGGGAATGCATGACTTGAAGGCAGAGGTACGTTGGGGCGTTTGGACACATGATCTAATCATACTGACTAGCCGACAGGTCTCCAAACAAGCTGTCAAGACCATGACCGCCCTCACTACCCTTCTCTCCAACGATGACGTAGCACCTCGAATTCCGCTCCTGATCAATACCATGCAGAATCCGTCTACAGAAACCTTGCAAAAAGCTATCCACGCCCTTTCTCAAACCACCTTTGTCGCCATTGTCACCTCCCCCGTTCTAGCCCTCCTCACACCTCTCCTAGAGCGATCCCTCAACACGCCAACTACATCTCAAGAAGTCCTGCGACAGACAGTTGTGGTAGTAGAAAATTTGACGAAATTGGTACATGATCCCATCGAAGCCAGAACTTTCCTGCCCAAGCTCAGACCCGGTGTCCAAGGCGTCAAGGATAGGGCGTCACTGCCTGAGGTACGGGAGCTTGCAACTAGAGCTCTACAAGTCATCCGACAAGCGATGAAAGATGATGATGGGAACCTGGAGTCAGGCCAGATTGCCCCTACAACCACCGAAGATGTCATCCGAGTTCTAGAGAAGCAGCTGCAGACACAGGGCGCTGTTATCAGGGATCCTCACGATGTAGAGCTGTGGAAGATTGCAAAACGTTACATATCTGAGATGGTGAAGGAAGACGCAAATCTAAGGGAAATCTCCAGAATCAAGTTGTGCAGTGGCCCTTATCTACAAGAACTTTTTAAGCCCGCTGAAGCCGATGCTGTAGCGGAGGCGGTGCAGAAGCACTTTGCGAACGAAGACCACCGCAAGTTCGGGCAGCCAATCAAGGTAGACACCGGAGAGGTGGAGATAGTCAACACGGACTTCTCTCTGGCGTATGGAGGCATGTTGTTACTCTCACATACCAACATTACTTTGCACAAAGGCCATCGCTATGGTCTGTGTGGACGGAATGGAGCTGGTAAATCTACACTCATGCGAAGTATTGCTGAGGGCAAGCTGGAAGGGTTTCCCAGCAAAGACGAGCTCAAGACTTGCTTCGTGGAACACAATCAAGGCGAAGACGCCGATTTGAGTATCCTTGAATTCGTCTCAAAGGACCCAGAACTCGCTGCCACTGGAAAAGAGCGGATTTCAGAGGTCCTTAGCGAGGTTGGTTTCACAGCTGGTCCTGAAGGACGGCAATCGGAGAGAGTTGGGTCATTATCTGGTGGTTGGAAGATGAAGCTTGCTTTAGCGAGAGCTATGCTTATGGGTGCTGATGTGTTGCTCTTGGACGAACCGACGAATCATCTTGATGTTGGCAATGTCAAATGGTTAGAAGAATACCTGAAGAGCCACACGGAAATCACGAGCTTGATCGTCTCGCACGACTCAGGCTTCCTTGATAACGTTTGCACGGACATCTACCACTACGAACAGAAGAAGCTAGTCTGCTACCCTGGCAACCTTGCGGCATTCGTTCGTGTCAAGCCTGAAGCGAAGAGCTACTACACTTTGTCTGCGTCTCAGGTCCAGTTCAAGTTCCCAAATCCAGGTATCCTGACTGGTGTAAAGTCTTCGACAAGGGCCATCATCCGAATGCAAAATTGCACATATACCTACCCAGGCGCCTCGAAGCCATCGCTTCAAGACGTCTCGTGTGCGCTTACACTTTCTTCTCGAACAGCCATCATTGGAGCCAACGGTGCTGGGAAGTCTACATTGATTAAGCTCTTGACTGGCGAGACGATTCCTCAGACTGGTCGGGTGGAGAAGCATCCTAATTTGCGTATTGGATACATTAAGCAACATGCCCTTGAGCACGTTGAAATGCACATGGAAAAGACACCTAACCAATACCTGCAATGGCGTTATGCAAATGGCGATGACCGAGAAGTTCTGATGAAGCAGACAAGAGTCCTCACACCTGAAGACAAAGCGCAGATGGAAAAGCTTGTCGAACTACCAGGACTGGGTCAACGACGAATTGAGAACCTGATGGGCAGGCAAAAGTTTAAGAAGACATTCCAATACGAGGTGAAGTGGGTTGGTATGTTACCAAAGCACAATACACAGATTTCCCGTGAGACGCTCCTCGAGCTTGGATTCGATAAACTCGTCCAAGAATTCGATGATCATGAAGCCTCCCGGGAAGGTCTCGGATTCCGCCAGCTGGAGCCCAAAGTCATATCCAAGCATTTTGAGGACATTGGCCTCGACCCGGAGATCGCTAATCATAACGAAATCTCTGGGTTGTCTGGTGGGCAGAAAGTCAAGGTGGTCCTGGCTGGTGCAATGTGGAACAACCCGCATCTTCTCGTTCTAGACGAACCGACCAATTATCTTGACCGTGACTCCCTCGGTGGTCTTGCCGTTGCCATCCGTGATTACAAGGGTGGCGTAGTGATGATTTCTCACAATGAAGAATTCGTTGGGGCATTATGTCCCGAGCAATGGCACGTTGCTGACGGCCGTGTGACGCACAAAGGACATTTAGCTGTGTCCATGGATCGATTTGAGGACAGCCGACCAGGCTCCAGCGCGGCAAGCAGTGCTGTAAGCAGTGCTACTGCGAGCGCAGTGAACTCGGGTGCCGAGGATGGAGGGGACATGAAGTTCAAAGTGAAGAAGAAGACGAAGAAGCTGACGAGGGCTCAAATGAAGGATCGAGAGGTCCGAAGACGGTTGAGGCATATCGAGTGGTATGTTGCTATACTCCTCGAGTCCATTTTTGGACGGTTACTGACTCCAAACCTAGGCTCAACTCACCCAAAGGCACACCGCATCCTCCGGACACGGATGATGAGGCATAGAGGACTCTAGACATGAGGCATGACCATCTTTCTTGCATTTGCAGCACGGCGATAGACGGCGAGGCGTTAGTAAAGGCGATGGAGTAATACCTAGGACTATGATAGAAAGGCATTTTGGACCGGCTTATAGAGGCGTTCTTGGGAGCCTCCAATGTTTTTCTATACTGGGAGAGCTCTAGATAGACCGATCATCCTATTACAGTATACTTAGACTACAAAGTATCATGTACGGCATAGGGTTTAGATGATGGGCATGCTGCCTTAGTGGAGTGATTTAGTGCTAGCTAATGGGAATCATGCGGGGATAGGTACTATGCATGTAGTTTTAAGGCACCTGAGGGTAGTTCTAGGTAAGAGTCAACGGAAGGACCAGGTCAGGTATGGTTCGCAGGTTCGTACCTTGGCGCGGGCGCTATTGTTCTTCTGTTACATGCGACCTGCCTCAAACTACCGAGCCTACAGGTAGGAATCAATCAAACAGATTAAGGTAGGAAGCAAATGTTCCTCGCCTTGGCGTACCGTAGGGACTGACCGCCTGGGATGGGATTGGATTGGCGGATGGACCTTATCGGCCATTGTCGCTTTTAATTATCGGCCTTTCTTATCATTGGCGAACAGGGGGGAAGTTGTCCAGCTATGGGCCATCCCGACAATCAGCAACAATAAAAACCAAAACTAAGGTCTGTATCTGCATGTATCTATACCCGACGGCCCCCAGTCTCTTTTCTTATTGCATGGACCAAGCTAACATCCTACATTCCTAATCCTCTAAACCGCAAATGGAAAATAAATGCAGCTGCCCGCCATGGCAGACAGAAGACATGCGGGCGAGCATCCTACACTCACATCCCCAACCAATATCATTCAATCTCACTTATCGCACCCCACCTCTACCCTTCTCCTCTCATATTGCTCTGACTTCACTCGCCAATGGACCAATAAGGCCTATCGCATGCGGTTTGCCTGATTAGCGATCATCGAATCCTACAGCGCCTCTCCTGCCAGACGCCGTTGCGCCTTCCTGGTGGGATATCTCATAGGCATTTCTTGCAGCTCGCATCGCATCTGAGCACTCTCTACCTGGGCCCAATCTACTTTCTCTTCAATGCATATTGGTAACAAAGTATCGGGTTGTAGGAAAACTATACACTTTGCGCAGTGAATATACGCCACTACGACCTGCCTCGTGAAGCTTCGGCCAATCATTAATCTTATATTCAATACCTCTTGCCACTCATTAGCGTCGACCTCACATCCGTCTGTAACACTCGACTCTGTACGAGCTTCGTCCCCGGGGGCTGGTTTGTGGATGCTGAAGCTCCCCAAGGCCCCTTATCCTCATCCACCATCTCTGAAACCCTCTTCCCCTGGTCCAATACCATCATTCCCACAGGCAACATGTCCATCGACAAATCCAACATGATCACAGACACGCCTTCCGAGGAAAACGGCACCCTCAAAACCCTCGACGCCGATGCCCTCGCCCTCGCCCAGATGGGTTACACCCAAGACCTCAAACGCAACTATACCTGGTTCTCCCTCCTCGGCGTCGGTTTCTCCCTCACCAATTCCTGGTGGGGCATCAGCGCTGCCTTAATCACCGGCATCAACAGCGGTGGGCCCGTTCAGATTATTTACGGGCTCATGTTCTTCGCTTGTATATCTACGTGCGTGGGTATCAGTTTGTCGGAATTGGCTAGCGCGCTGCCTAATGCAGGTGGTCAGTATTTCTGGGCGAGTGAGCTTGCGCCTAGGAAGTATGCGAATTTTGCTAGTTATTTGACGGGGTGGTTTGCTTGGGCAGGGAGTCTCTTCACGAGTGCTAGTGTTGCGTTGGCTACGTCTAGTGCGGGTGTGGGGTGTTGGCAGTTGGCTCATCCGGAATTGTATGTATTGATCTCACCTCATACTATGCAAAGTCAGTGAATACTAACCAAGACAGCGTCATTCAACCATGGCATGTTTACGTTGGATACCTCGTGATCAACATCTTTGCTTTCATCTGGAATTGCTATGCTAAATGGCTCCCAGTCATTGCTCAGATATCTTTATTCACGAGTCTGATATCCTTCTTCGTGATCCTTGTGGCTGTACCTGCCTCGGCACAGACTCATCAGGATGCCAAGTTCGTCTTCGCCACTTTTGTCAACGGTACTGGCTGGTCTCAGAATGGAATTGGTGAGTACATCACGTGATTTTTTGTTCTTTAGCTGGCATGGACTGCAGCTGATTGCCTACCCCCAATTGAGGTTTTTGCACTCAATCTTCCTTATAATTTCATGTTTTCTTCTGGTCATCCCGAAGTACCACTTGTTTGCTGTACCCAGCACCCTGTCTTTATTTTTAGCATTGTATTAAAAACGACCGTTGCATATTGCTTTGAGACTAACACACCCCCACCCAGCATTCATAGTCGGCCTCATAAACACCAACTACGCCTTCGCCTGCCTCGACTGCGCCACCCACCTCGCCGAAGAAGTCCACGCCCCCGAACGCCAAGTCCCCATCGCCATCATGGGCACCGTCGCCATCGGCTTCCTCACATCCTGGTTCTTCTCCATCGCCCAATTCTTCAGCATGAATAATCTCACTGAACTCCAAACGACCCATACTCTGGTGCCTTTTTTGCAATTGCTGTATCAAGCACTTAATAGCACGGCTGGCGCGATAGTGCTGGAGGCTATGTTCATGGCTACGGGGGTGTGGTGTCTGGTTGCGAGCCATACGTGGCAGAGTAGGCTTTGTTGGAGTTTTTCGAGGGATGGGGGGTTACCGGGCTCGAAGTTCCTGAGTCATGTTGATCATCGCGTTGATGTGCCGTTGAGAGCGCATTTCACGAGTTGTTTCATTGTTCTGCTCCTCGGATTGCTTTATCTGGGGAGCTACACGGCTTTCAATTCCATGGTAACGGCTTGTATTGTTTTGCTGTATATTTCTTATTCCATCCCTGTTGTCTGTCTATTGATTAAGGGCCGGGATAATATCAAGCATGGACCGTTCTGGTTGGGACCTGTGGGATTGTTTTCGAATATTGTGCTTCTACTGTGGACGTGTTTTACGTTGATTATGTATTCTTTCCCACCTGTTATGCCGGTTGTTGCTGGAAGTAAGTCATCCGCCCCTTGTTCCCTTCGCCGCCCTTCATTTTCTCCCTTAGTATAAATTGCCCATGAAGTTTGTCAAATTGATCTAACCAATCTATCTCATAACAGATATGAACTACGTCTCCGCCGTGTACGGCGTCGTAGTCTTCATCATCATAATCGACTGGTTCATTCGTGGGAAACGTGGGTATCGCGGGCAGATGTTGCGCCATGAGGAAGTGGAAGCGCATATCACATCTGACTAGGTAGTGAGGAGAGTGTTGGATGAATGAATGAGTCGGCTGTTGTACCGAAGGGGACTCTTCGACTGTTGTACCGAAGGAGACTCTTCGATGACTGTTGTACCTCAGGAGACTCTTTGATATGTAGGATATGGAGAGAGAGACTCTAAAATGTGGATGTGGTTCGCGTCGTGTGTACTTGAGAAGAGTTGTGGTTGCAGCTAGCTCTCATGCAGAGGGGAACATGGAGACCGTTACGCACGTAGGGAGTTTTGCCTCTTTCATTTCCGTTCCCTTCTCTTCCGTTTCCTTTCCTACAGGTTCCGCTCCGCCTCCGCTTTCGCTCATCTTCGGCGTCTCCGATTAATCATATGATCAGAAACAACAGGACTACAAACCCTGATGTTGCTGCGTTGAGGGAGGCAAGGTAATGCACTCGCTGGCTACTATACGTCACTTGATCCCCACAATCACTGTGCTACTGTGCTACACGCAACGCCGCACGCCTCTTTCCCCCACCTTCTCATTTGATTTGAAACCCTGAGTCTGAGTTCTACGCGAGAAGGGTCATCTGCCCTCTTGTGCATCATACCTTCTCCCTTCCGAGTCCGGTTTATCTTCGCAGCTGTGAAGGGGAGGGTGGGACTTGTTAGCCGTAGAAAAGAAGAGGAGAAATGGACTGCTGATGCATCGGATCAGGCGTGGAAAGAGGCACAGCTGACCTAGGGCGTGATTGGAGGAGGACTTCTGGTGCTCGAGAACTGCTGATATTTGACTGCCCCCCTTCACCCTCTAGGTCTTTTACGAAGTCAATGACCTCTTCTACTACCACTCCGGAAAACCAACCATGGACCCCTCTTCCCCTCCAATCCTTCCCCCTCATATCCTCCTTCGCATCCTCCACTCCTCTACCCCCTCTTCTCCTACAATATCCACACTCTCTCATCTCTGGCTTTCCCTCCGCCCCGTCTGTCGAGCTCTTCGTAGGGAAATAGAAGATGTGTTTTCAAGCAGGTATTTGAAGGATCTGGAGATATGGGTCGGTGTTTATTGTACGTGATGTAATTCCTTCCTAGTTCAACCCTTTTCAAAGAAGAAAGAGAGGAAAAGAAAGGAAACAGAAGAAAGAAAGAAAAGGCAAAGTGGAGAGAAGATAGAGATACAACAACGGTGGTACATTTTTGAGTAAGCTAACGAGAGGGGGATTTTTAGCACAGGAAATCTACCAAACCTGCGATCCCAAGAACCGATTGCCTCAACCCGAAGACGGGAAAACAGAAGGACAAGCACCGCTTCCCTCCCCCTCTGACATCCTCTTCAAATTCTCGCATACCACTACCACTACTACATGTAGTAGTAATAGCAATAATAACTCAACAGCAATATTCCAATCTCTCCTCCCTTACACCTCAGACGAACCCACAGCAATGGCTTTAGCCAGCTTATCCTCTCGGTTCATATCGCGCTTAATGATCAAGAAACCAACGCATGTTGTTAGCTGGTACGGGTGCGTGAATGATGTACTTTTACCGGGGTTGAGGGTTGATTTAATGAAAGGGTGGGTGGAGGTTGAGTGGAAGGCGTTGGTGGGAGGGTTTCTTGGGGAGGAGAAGGGGGTGGAGGGGGTGAGGAGGGGGATGGTTGGGGGAGGGGAGGCGAGTAGGGGCTTGTATAAGATGGGTAGGGGGAGCGTGAGGGGAAGTGGGAAAATGGTGGAGGAGAGAGTGGAGAAGGGTATGTTGGTGAGTCTTTGGTTCCTGGGTCTTCAGGGATGGTGAGGATGAAGCTGATGGTGTTGTTGTGTATGGAGGTTGAGGCTCGATCAGCGGTGCATGAGTCTCCGACAACGGGTTTGCCGATAGCGAAGAAGAAGAGGCGGAATGAGGAGGGAAAGAACCGCGACGGCGGAAGGAGGAGGTATGCCGGGGACGAAGTGAATGCCTTCTTGATAAAGCAGTCAGCCTCCGTGTCGCCTGTTGTTATCGATCTCGACCTCATCCGGACTCCGCCTTCTCTGCCGTTTCAGAAGTTTGATTTCGATTTCGAAAGGATTGTTGACAAGGATCTCAACCTCAATCTCCTCTCCGAGGTCGAATGGCAGCATATCCCACCTCCACCTGACCATCTCAATGGCTGGATTCCACCATCTTCCACGTCTCTTCCTTCCTCCTTCCTCCCTTCTAAATCCAACGACTTCGGCTTCAGTCTCTCTTCCTCTTCTCTACCAACATTGCCTTTTTCCCTCTCAGCATCCACATCATCCTTACCAGCAACCTTTTCTGCATCTCCTTCTGTAAACACTACCCCTCGACCTCGATCTCCATCCCCTACGCTCTATTCCCACTACCCCACATTTCAGCCTACCGTCACTCCCCCGCCTCCCCCGATCCCAGCCAACACTCTAAATTGGGACATCGATCCCGCAAGATTGGAAGCAAGGAGGAGAAGAGTTGCTCATCTTTACGGAAAATTCTGTAGAGATGGGGAAAGGGATGTTGGGGTAGGGAATGTCGGTGTTTGGGAGAAGGGTATTGGAGGAGAGATGGGGGAGAAGATTAGATCGGAGATGGAAAGGGAAATGGGGTACAGAGGCTGGTTGATGAGAGAGTGGTGTGCTGTGGAACGCGTGCAGAGGCTGAGGATGGACGTTGAGGGTTGAAGTGTGAAAAAGGAGGGAAATGGGCGCGAGTGAAAGTGGTAGTAGGGTGTGATGTGTGTATGGATTATTTGGAGGATTTTTAGGTTGGCGAATGAGGGTTGTGGGTCTTTTTGGGGGCGTTTTGTTGAGATTTTTGAGGTTTTTGATATGTAATATCCAGCGGATGCCTGTATTGCTGTTACCTTGTTCATAAGTACTGCGAAGTGAAAGAGCATTTGGACCTGCTGGAGATTTCCAATCTTCTCTCATAAGGCTTTCGATGGCTGACTGCTGCCTTATGGGTACCATATCAATTACACTGGTCCATTGACTGATAGTTCCTGTGGTGCTCGACAGGCGGAGGTAGAAAAGCGCAGCCTGCGAGGTGGGGGGAAGGCTCACCTGGTACGTGGCTCTGCTCATCCGTAGACAGCCTTCAAGTCTCAGAAGAGAAGCAATCTTTGCTTGTATGTGAACATTTGAGTGCAGGTCGAATGTAGCAGGGGAGAGGAGATATTGCGTCGTCGAAAAGAAGTTTTGGTTGATGGAAGGCGACGTTTTATACTGAAATATATGTCCCTAGGTTATCTAGATCATACTGTAAATAGTAAATCAAAGAAAGGACAGCCGCTTACTCTGATAATATTCCTCTTAAGACTAGTGAGACCGTTCAACGCCCGTTCGGCCTGGATATCACCTTTCTGAGATCATTGTCCCCGGGGGCGGACTCACCGGATCCGAGGAGGCTGAAGCCTGGAAGCCACACGACGTGGGTAGAGTATAGGAAGTGTCGCTGGGAACCAGGTGATCCCTGGTAAATGGGACAAGAAGACAAAGTTCATAACCGAGGAACTCGTATGGTACCTGCGTTATCAGGAGTGTAAGATTTGGAGCAGTAGCACATGAAGAGGGACGAGTTGCTTCAACGATCAAATGTTGGTAGATGATATAAGTCTTCTGAGAACTTCAATTAGCTGAAGTTGATACTGGGCAGAGATCCTAGGAGTAGCAATAATGAGGGGTTTGAAAAGTACGAATGGGAGCAGACGTAGTCTCTGATGTTGCTGAAGCGTCAAGCTCGCGCTGGATTGTCCGTCTGTAGGTAGTGGTCTCGATGATGGTCATTTGTCATGACTTGTTTTGTGGGAAGGAGCGATGCACATGTTCATCTTCACTCATGTCAAGACCCATTGACCTTGAATCGAGACTGGTCGCGACAGTCGTGTGCTTGTTCTGTTCTGCTCGTGCTCTGTATATCCCTAGCCAGTGTTCACGTTGTTTTTGAGTTTCTTGGAGAGTACCTTTGAAGGGCAGAGGCTTGATAAACACTGGAAAGTATGACAATGAGTAGCCCGTCGGTGCGGACAAATGTTATTCCGTCAGAAGCATGAGCTTGAAGGCAGTGGGAATTATAAAGCAGCACATGACTCGTTGGGGAACGAAAACAGATTATTAATTTAAAGCAAGGAATCTCTCTCCATCCAACTATGATGTACAAAGCTTCGTGACCGCTAAAATAAGCAAGCCCGTGTTGCATGACACTTAGGGGCGCGTATAATGGAGAAACGACAAAACACCAGACGCCATTTCTCATTTCAGTACAAGAGCATAGGAGGCGGACAATCCATGTAACGCTTGATTGGCTGAAACTGAGGAGCATGGCCATCTTTATTCAGAGTGTAGTCCCTCCAATCCGCGTATCGGGCGCTCGCCTTGCTCCCCAAAACATTCCATACGTCTTTTCATGGTCTGACTCCGACTTAATGATGTTTCGATGCAACCACTGTTTAAATCTTAGTCAGCACCTATACTCCCACTCTGAGATGGTATTCGGACTTACCGCTCGGGATGATTATGATAAGTAGAAGCACAATGATTCCGACGATGATCCACATCCTCATCTTCATGTTCTTCCACCACATCTGCTTGCGCACCCTATTTGCGCCTCGACGAAAGCCTTGGGCGGACTGATTGAGGTTTTCGGATTTGTCTTGGAGCTGGTCGATATGCTCGCCGCGCTGGGCTACGGATTCGAGATTCTTTTTCATCACGTTGACAGTGTCGTCAATTTGCTGTATATAGTACACGTATTAGTATATTGATCTCGCGAAAAGCTTGTACTGGCAGTGATGACTTTGCTGGTAGAACATGCAAGTTGGCCCAAAGCGAACTGCAGCTGGATGCCGGAGGCTTCGATATCGAATAGGGCCGGCCACAAAGCATTGAGAATTATGATCAATGATCATAGACATTGCAATGCTTTAAGCCAAACAGCTGATAGCTTTTTGAATCACCCAAGTATCGTATGATCCACACAAATCCCGTCTTGTCACCAAACCGACACCCTCGGTGATATATCTCGACGCAATCACTCCAAGACCTGCTCGGACGAGAGTAGAGAGAGGAATCCACCTACCGATTGAATCGCAGCAGTCCTTGTGTTTCCGCCCTCATATTGTGCATTTCCACCTTGCCCGGCACTACCTGACGGAATATAGGGATCGTATGGCTGCTCGCGACCTGCCATTGATGCTATTGTTGTCGTGAAGTATGTCGCTTTGTAGAATCAAAGGTTTGAGAGCTGACACAGGGGCTCCAAGACGTGTGATGATGATGGAAAGTCGCAGCGAAAAGGCTGGAGATGGGGCTAGGTGTCCGGTCACTGAACCAAGCGATCCCACAGCTGAGGTTTTCTGGATTATCGATAAGTGATGCTTGATGCGACAAGTGAGCTTTGTGGGAGTATTGAGTGGTCACGACGTCGTTAGAGGTAAAGGAGCGATGAGGTTGATAGACCTTGCTGATGGCAAGGTGAAGGATTTGGCGTGGTCTAAAGAAAGCAGAACAGGTCTTGGCAAATGATTACGTGATACAACTCCGCCACTGCAGAACTCGTGTTTAACAGCAAACTCCTTTGTTTGCGGCTCTAAGCATATGAAGTATAGACAGGTGCCCATTTATTCCATTTCCGGACTACAGTGAAGCTACTCTGTGACCTTTGGTGTGCGAGCTTTCACAGCCAAGCAGCAAATTATTGGCAGATATTACTTAGTCAATCTGCTAGACGCCCACCTATGGTACATACTTTAGGGCAAGATCTTGATTCCGTGACGAGCCGGTCATTGCTGACGATTTGCCAGCTGCGCGTAATACCTGCAACATCTTCTTGGTCCTAATACTCGTTCGTACTCGTACTATAGTAGTTCTTTGTTCGCGAAGAATCAGCAGAGTACCTAAGGAGTATTGTTCCTGGGGCTGAGCCGGCGTCACGTTAGGCCTACCTTACTCAATTGGCCCCTAGAACGAACTAGCCTCCTAGCAACCCGATTTACCGTGCGCCGCGTAATCTCCAAGCAGGGAATTCCGTATCATCGTATCTTCAGGATTTGCTTACTGTCTTCACCCTCTCTCTATCTCCTCAACTTCCTCGCCTCCTCATTGCTGTTTACGCACACACTGTGGTGCTGTCCATTCGTTCAACGGGCTTGTCATTCGCTCAAGCCGCTAATCGTAAAACAAGCCAGGCGCTTGCGGCATACCCAGAGCCTCGCCACACGTTAAGGAGACAGGAGACCAGAACAGCAGGAACACAACATTCGGCGGCTATTGGGGACTCATTCGCAGGCCAGCACGCCGTCGAACAGATAGGGCTCCAAAAGATCTGGAGTCACTGCGAAGGGAATCCCCGCAGCTGAAGAAGTCTTGGTAGAACATTGCTCGAGATACCAGCATTAAAGGGCTTAGCCCACCCACACCCAACATGCGGCTTATGCCTCGCTGTCGAGATTCATGTCCATTATGGATGTTAAGGACATTCATTACACTCCTCGCTGGCAGCACCCTCACAGCTGGCCTACAACTGGACCTCACCAATCCAAGTAAGTAGACGCCTAGTCATGATCCGAAAACCGATGACTGGAATGTCCCTTCAACTGAACATGGTTTCTTTAGACTCTATAAAAGCAGCTGCGAGCAATGTTGCCTACAACATGATGACCTTCTACACCGGGAATCACACGGGCGATGTTCCTGGTAATCTCCCAGCACCATACTACTGGTGGGAAGCAGGCGCAATGTTTGGTGCTTTGATCGACTACTACTATTACACAAACGACAGCACCTACAACGACGTGGTGACTGAGGGCATGCTCTGGCAGGCCGGTCCTGATAACGATTTCATGACACCCAATCAGACCAAAACAGAGGGCAACGACGATCAAGGGTTTTGGGGTATGGCAGCAATGGCTGCTGCAGAGCAGAAGTTTCCAGATCCTCCATCGGACAAGCCACAGTGGCTCGCTCTAGCCCAAGGTGTGTTCAACGATCAGGCCTCTCGATGGGACACGCAATATTGCAACGGTGGATTGAGATGGCAGATTTTCACCTTCAATACTGGATACGACTACAAGAATTCAATCTCCAATGGTTGTTTCTTCAACCTGGGTGCTCGCCTAGCTGTGTATACTGGAAACGACACCTACGCGCAGTGGGCTGAAAAAACGTTCAATTGGACTCAGGCTGTTCAGTTGATGGATAATAATTATCACTTTTACGACGGGGCCCACACAACACTCAATTGCAGCGATATCAATAAGCTTCAATGGACCTACAATCCCGGAGTTTTCCTATTAGGTGCTGCCAATATGTACAATTACGTGTGTCCTCCGTCTCCCTCTCTAATATGATGCTTGCCATTACTGACTACGACCTTGCAGACTAACGGATCAGCTCTATGGGCTGAAAGAATCAATGGCATCCTCAACGCCACTAGCATCTTTTTTCAGAACGGCGTCATGTATGAAGTTGCTTGCGAGCCTACCAACACCTGCGATACCGACAACTATTCCTTCAAAGCCTACCTCTCCCGCTGGATGGCAGCATCAATAAAATATGCACCCTTCATAAACGATACTGTCATGAACTTGCTCCAGAAATCAGCCGCCGCCGCCGCATTACAATGCTCTGGTGGTCCCAACGGCCAAATGTGTGGGCAAAAATGGACAGCTGGTGCAACATGGGATGGAACTACGGGCGTGGGGCAGCAGATGAGCGCTCTGGAAGTCATACAAGCCAATCTAATAGCTCAAGTCCCTATACCAGTTACGAATAAGACTGGCGGTACTAGCCAAGGCAATGCGGCCGCTGGAGGAGGGTCGGGCTCCTCCAACCCTGCTCTTTCTATGGACACTATCACGGGGAAGGACAAGGCGGGTGCGGGCGTTTTGACTACGTTGGTGCTGATATCGGTCATTGGAGGCGCTTGGTGGATGATTTCCTGATACAAGACCTTGAATATAGGAACGTCTAATGGGTCAAGATAATGTTTTTTATTAATGGCATTGATAGATAGTGGAGTGTAAGAGGGTTGCCGGTTGGCATATGCCCCATGTAGAGGGCCAGGCGTTCCTCTTGGGCATTTCCAGGCGATTTGGGGATCACTGTCAATGCTTCACTATTTTCAATACTGGGGGATACATATAGAGCGTGGTCGGAGGCTTCTTGTGGGCCTTCTACTTGAGCATTAAGTTGATCAGTTCATCATTCATTCGTGGGTTTTTTGTCACTGGCACGAACATGCTTCCAAACATTGTCCTCAGGGTGTATCTGTAAAGAATGGCCAATTAAAGTCTTAAAACGGAACGTTGAGCTGTCAACGGCGAGCTTGCGAAGCTCGATAGCTCAAAGAATCATCACTAGAACAAAATGAAGACCTTTCCACTGAACGACATATCAGCGCAGAGTAAATAAATTATTCAGAAGGTGTCAATCGGGACGTTGGAACGGCGCTAACGAGTGTTAGAGCGCTAAGAGACTGGCTCCAAACAACAGACGTCCATCGACGCCAACATTTCAGCCATTCCTCTAAGCCGATGATGGCATGTCATTGGGAAAATTGTTTTCCCATGTGCAGGGCATAGCACTCTGTACCATATGTCCTGCATGGCGATAGTTCTACGTGCCTGCGCTGGCCAGCCTCCATGATTGGTCATTGAGGCGATGAGGCTGAAGGCAGGATTCTAGAACATTGCCCCACTCCTCTGCCGTCCAGGATGCAACCTACAAACGACACCGAACTCGAAACGAGGAGACTTTGGCGCTGGGAGCCGAGAGAAAGCCGATCTCCTCTGTGTGATGTTGAAATGGTGACAAGACAGTAGCAGAATCCTTGCCAATATCGACGAAGCCTGGGCTCTGCTGCCTTACGCTAGCCATGATTCGGCAGTGAGATGTGGCTCTATGAAGCATAACGACAGCATATCGGACGACGATGGATCTCGTCCTGCGCCCACGATCCAGCCAATTAGCTGCCCCCAGCAGGACGACAACCGAATCGTACACCCTCGAAACGATCTACAATGAAGCGATGGAGGAGGTCAAAGCTCTCCACGCCTCCGGCAAGCTATCAGATCGATACTACTCCAGCCTTATACAAACGAAAGGACCAGAAAACCTCCACTTTATTGTCCGAAAAGAGAACAAGCAACGAGTCGAAGGGCAGACACGAATCACGCGCAGTCTCAATACCACAGTGTCATCAGTCGTCGAGAAGCTTGAACGATATGCTGGTGCCATTGACATGATCGCTCAATCTTCACCCCAAGCCCTAGGCCTCAACATCGTGGGCTTGGTGTGGGGTTCATTGAAGGTCCTTACGATCATCGCGCAAGATATCACCAAGAGCTTCGAGACGATCGATCAAACTCTACATGACCTGGAAAGATCACTACCAATACTCGAAAGCTTAACAAAGCTATACGGTACGTCTGAGGTCCAACTGCTCAGGCAACCACTGGTGGACATATACGCTTCTATCATATCTCTAGGCTTGGTGGTTATCCGGCTCTGTGAGCGAGGACCGTTACAAACACTGGGTCGATCTGTCTGGAACTCGCTTCAGGGTGATCTCAATGCTAGCATAGCCAGACTAGAGAAGGCAGGGAAGCTCGTTGGGCAAGCGGCATCCGTGGAGCACATGCATGCGACAAAGATCATTGGTATGGAGCAGGAGCGGGAAATTTATAGGCAGCAAAGATTCCGCAGAGGTATGATTCTTAATTTGTCTTGGTACACTTGCATTGTAATGATTAAAAGCCTTCCATTGCAATTAAACGCGTGTCTCCCGGCCCTAGGCCTATGGCATCCATTCGATCATAGCATGCGAAGTAACTCTTGGCTTCGTTATTGATAACTGGAGGACGAGGATGCTGTACAGAGGTTGAAGACTTATGCACTTACTACCTAGTCTTTTCCAACAAGCAAGTCATCTTGAGCGTCATTACCTGTATGTGTGTTGTTTTGTATGTCTCGCTTATCTTCAATATGTGGTTTGACAACGTCTCCTGAGACATTTCAATGCTTCTCAATGTTTGGGACAATATCGTTCTTGGCAATGCTTTCCTTGCCATGGAGCGTTCCGAGCTTAACCGCCGCTGGACAGACCATACTCTCCCAATAAGAAATGCCCGTCCGTCAAGTTGTTTACTACACTTCTTATAATTTATTCATCTATATAATTGATTTTGCTGCTTTGCATTGTTATGCCGGCTGGTTCTAACAAGTCTGCAGAGGTTCGGAGCCACTGGAGCCATTCAAGGAACGACGGCACCAAGGCCCAGGCTGTACCAATCAATGACGCACCACTGGGAATCCTGACAGCTCACTTCACGGGTCGCAAATCGGAGCTTGCTAAGATAACATCTATGTTGACTCCTAGGCAAGACAATATGCCTGCCCAGTGTGCCATTGTAGGAATGCCTGGTTTAGGAAAGACCCAATTGGCTCTCAAACACACCTTGGAAGTCTTCGACCAAGCACGTGGCCCCATAATCTTCTGGACGTCAGCAGCGACAACGGAGAAGTTGGCTCAGGGCTTGTGCAAAATTCTTGACCTGGTTGATCACGTTGATCGAGACCACACGGATCAGAATGTAAGACTATCGGCTGCTCAGCGCTGGCTGGAGGGTACAGGCCGTGATATTCCTCTACCGTGGCTGTTGGTGCTTGACAATGTCAATGAAGAATCTGTTCCTTTCCTACGCGAGCACTTGCCACGCACCAATGGACGTGGAGCTATGCTTTTTACTATGCGTAGTATTGACGTTGCCAGCGCCTTGTTAACTGGTGACTTGAATCAAGGAATACTGGAGTTGGAGGTCCTTAGTTCCGCGGATGCAAGCAATCTTCTTTTGGCTGAGCTTCAGGCTTCGAAGCTAAACGAGACAGCGTCTCAGATCGTCAAGGCTGAGAAATTAGTCAAATGCGTTGGTCGTCTACCACTTGCCATCGGTCATGTAGCATCCTTTGCCAATCAACATCTTAAAGGCCTCGACTACATCTTGCACCTATTTGAGGATCAACACGCAATGGAAGTTTTGGGTTGGGATAACAACCTCTCGAAATATGAGCAGCGATCTGTGATGATCACATTCTCCTCTAAGCTGGACGAACTCGCAGCAGCGTCGCCTGTAAATAGCCTTCTTCTTCAGACGTTGTCCTTGTTTGACCCCGAAAGCATAGCACTTGACATGATCAGACAAGGTGCCTATCCCATTCGAGATCTACGAGCATATTCCGAAGAGAGGAAGCCCGACTTTCTTGAGCCACCCATGCCAATGCACATGGGTACTTTGCCCCAGCCTAAACGGCGGTTCATGCAGAAATTGCGAGATAGACTACATCGTCGAGCTGGCAGTTCTTCCAAGATTGATGGTGTGACCCGGCGGACCGAGGTCTCAACGTGCAATAGCCAAGACGAAGATATCAATGATTCGCGTGCTCTGGAGATTTCAAAGCTGCTGGATGATCTTGTAGAATTCCCAAAGGCTATACAGCTGCTCCGAAAATCCTCTTTCCTAACTCATCAACCCTCTGAGGATGGTGGGGATATAAGGATACACGACTTAGTGCGATCTATGATCCGTCACAGAGCAAGGCAAAGCAAGTGCGATTCTCTGTGCTTTCGAATGGCAGCTGCGACCGTGGATTATGTGCTCTCTGCGGTGGGGGATCCTTGGTACCTCTCGGAAAGTTGGTCTTTGTACGAAAAGGTTTTGCCTCATTATCAATCACTCGTTGCGTTCCAGATGAAGCAAGAGTGTAGTATTGATTTGGCTCGAGCGTCCAGGGCAGTAGCTTCATATCTAGGATGTAGAGGCCGTGAGTCAGAAGCCATTAAAACGATAAAAGAAATATTGCCTCTACAAGAAGAATATCATGGAGTAGAGAATCAGGACTATTTGAAAAGCTTGGCTGAATTGGCTCCTATGTTGCGTACTGAAAGAGCTCCAGAGAGTGAGAGTCTCCTGAAGCAGCATTTGAAATTAAGCCGAGAAGCTCTAGGAGACACGCACTTAGGTACATTGGAAGCGATGACCAATCTTGCGGAATTATATTCGGATCGGGACCGGCATGAAGAAGCTTTAAAGCTTATGGAGAGCGTTGTAGAGACCATGAAGTTAAGATTTGGTACAAAACATGAAGATACCCTTAGAAGGCAGCGTGATTTGGCTGATCTTTATGTACGTCAAGGCAGATACATGGAAGCAGAGTCGTTATACGAAGAAGTTCTGGACACCACGATTAGAGCATCAGGAAACAATAGTAGTTCGACATGTGATACCTCTTATCATTTAGGTGTATTGAAATTCGACTTATACCATCTGGACGCAGCGGAGCTCTTACTAACTCGGGCTGATGCCTACTTGAAACACTTCCTGGACACTTCTGCTTTTACTTGTTTGAACACAAGGTGCCATTTAGGTCGCTTACACGCGTTCAAAGGAAATTATCTGGAGGCTGAGAGCCTTCTGAGAGAAGTTTTGACGGAAGGGGAAAAGGTTTACAGGGCAAATCATTGGTTTATATTTAGCGCAACGGATGGCCTTGCGTGGGTTTATGTCGATATGGAGCGATTCGGAGACGCTGAGGTTTTGTTATTGCGACTAGTAGAGATACTTGAGCGGATTACTGACTGGGCAAGTCATCTTGGGACCACTGTTGCTGCCCTGGCGTTTGTTATTGAGCAGCAAGGTCGGGTTGCTGAAGCAGAGGCAATGTATAAAAGAGTATTGGACCAAGGCCCAGCATGGTCAAGACAGGAATTCCTTGGGGCTGCGCCTTTGTCGCGTCTTTTTTTGGCGCAGGGACAGATCGAAAAGGCTCAGGATCTATCAAAGCGAGTATTGAAAGCCCTTCGAGAACATCTTGAGTGGCTTTATCGCAAAGGCATCTATAAGACTCAGGACAGATGGCACCGGCTCGCTACCTTAGGTCGCGTTCTCGAAGATGAAGGGATGTCCGAGATAGCCCTGAGCGTGCAGGAGGAAAGACTTGGTCTTACGCATCCCGTGACGCAAAAGACAGTGCAGGCATTGCTCAAGATCTTTCATGAAAAGGGAAAGACGGATGAGGAGGAGGAGCTTTTACAGCGCTGCAAGGACGCCGGTGTAGATGTCCTTCCGTACTCGGAAGATGAGAAACTAGAGTCCAAACCTGGAGGCAGCGAAGGAGATGATGTTGGCCAAAATGAAGGAAGTGTGGCGATGAGTGAAGACTCAGGGGAGGAAATTGTACAGAATGAGCTTGATTCGACACAAGGGAGGTCAGCAAAGAGCTTTGGGAAGATGAGGGCACTTTGAGAAGTACACCCACAAAGCGACGTTATATTTAGCAGGAAACAGCAGCACATAATACCCCAATAAGCCATTCCCGATCACTTCTGCAGTACTCAAACGCTCATCATTATCAAAGTCCATGTTCAATCTCTACAATATATACACTATCCCCCTCCCAAAACCCCTCTTCACAGACTCCGCAACCTCAAACCCATTCTCTCCCTCACAATCCCAAATCCGCAGGCTTCACCTGTCCCCTCTTCAACATCATCATCAGCGCCGGCCACGAATCCGCAAATATACGTGTACTTTGCAGCCTCACGCCATCATGCTTCGCCTTGCTATCCTTCACATATGCGAAATGGAACGCTGACGGCGTCATCACGTCCCACTCCTTGCCGCTGCCGTCTTTGACTTTGGGCTCAGAGCCTGGGACGTGCAGATTCGCATATACATTTGCTTGGCCTAGCACTGTGGGAAAGAAAAGAAGGACTCATATTAGCATCTCACCCTCCCTTCTTCATCATATCTTATTTCTTTCTTATAGCGATAAAAAAAGAGGATAAACATACTATCCCACCCCCCCACCGTCTCCCAAACCACACAAAAATTCGGCTCATGCAAATGCGCACTAAAATACGCATAAATCCCCGGGATACCCTCACCCCAGGCCTTCTCAGCGCCGTGGAATTCCTCGCCGTTGGGTTTGTAGAGTGTGAAGGAGGGGACGTGCCATTCGTCGGCGGGGGTGCCGGTTGTCCAGGAGCGGGCGTCGATGGCGTTTTTGGTGAAGTTTTCCATGAAGAGCATGGCGGGGTGGGAGCGGGTGGAGGCGTCCCAGGTGCCGGTGTGGATGTAGGCGGGTTGGGTGGGGAAGGACATTTTGGGGGCTGGGGTGGAGATTGGGGGTTAGGTGGGGTTTATGTGGGATTGTTAGGGGCTATAAGAGGGGTTTGGGGTTTGAAGGATCATGGTAGACGTAGACATCGAGGCTCCTTATATGATTCCTGTGAGGTTCGACACCCTACTTGGGGTACTGTTTGTTTATGGTTCAGCCATGGCTTGTGTATAAGCCCTAGCTATGACCCAGCTAATGCTTTAGACCACATTTGCGGGGCAGCTGACACAAAGTCTTGATGCTTCCTGATTATAATCACCTTCAGAGCTCTGTGGGTCGTGATTGGAGAGTAGTAGACTATAGACCCGGAGCTGAACATTTACTTCTTGACGCCAAGCAGGCTACGTGCGGGGAATCGTTCCCAGGAGCTGCATGTCTAATCTTATCAGTCCAATGGGTCGGCAACTTCGTTGGGTTGGACCTGAATAAAGGTCAACGATTCCTTATGACGACCGTTAGCATCAGGCTTGTAGTATTTTGGGCAATTGTACGCGCCATACCATGCTTTTGGGATGAGGGGTTGTGTGAAATCGACCGTTCTGGAATCGTTTCTCAGCCAGCCATCGATGCCAAGGCGCCGGCTTTTTACTTCTTTCCCTGATTAGGCTAGGATAGCTTGCCAAGCCTTTGCAGCGCCCAGAACCCCTTACTCCGTTTTAAACGAATTCTCTCTAAGTCATTACCTAGAGTCTGTACATTGCCTTGTGGATGGATAGGAACGAGCTGATTCTCACGGCAGCCAAGAGCCTGCGTCTGCTTGACTTGATTAGTGTAACGCAACAATCAGACAAAGGAGGAAGAAAAACCGACTGGCAAACATCTGGAGTTGGGGTAGGATACTATGGATGATCATAGCAAGCCATCTTAATGTCGCCTCTTCCTACTTCGGCATGGTATCTGGTACCCTTAAGCAAGAATTGCTCTTGCTCCCTGACTTTGATTTTGAACCAACAATATGATGTTTTATGATGATGGAATGCTCTGAAAGTCAGTAACACTTGGACTTATGTTGCAACTATTCCAAACCTCCCGTCGAGAAGTTTTCACCTCAGCCATTGGCTCGCATTCTGCCAAGAGAACCGAGGTCACGGAACGAAAACTCGCAACACACAACACACTTTGTGGCAGGGKGCTTGATCGTGCAAGCAGCACTCACCCTCACATCAATGCAGCTTTCAAAGACAATTCGTCGCTCCAAGCACTCATCGAGCAGCTACGATTCCGAGTTACAATTGTTAGCCAACGAAGTATTCCTGATATTTTTCTTTGGATCTAGGTTTCCGTAGCAAGGAACATAAGCGACGAGTAAGAAAGCTTCATAACTTTCTGAAGCTGCGGATCAATCTACCTTCGCCGTGCAACGCTCGCCTGCTTCTCGAGGAAACCCAGCAGCTGATGTAGTCTTTTAAAGCTACGATCTTCACCAGATCTGCATCAGATCTGTTGAAGCAGCATAAGTCTCTCCGCCGTGCAGGACAAATTGTCCGTTTCCTCACGAAGAAAGCTCGAAGGATGTATTGACGGCATTCCTACGTGATGGACATATCAAGGCATCCTCAGTGGTTCGATCTTGACGAGCTGGCTGGCAGGAATAACAGGCTCTGCAGCTCATATTGACCCGAGGAGTCCATAACCGCACTCGCAATTGTTTTTCAATCAGTGACTAATAGAAGCTCACCGGATCACAGGTGACGGATAGGTGCCCGATGCATCGCTGGCGATCTACAGAAGGGCTCATGTCCTTCAACATGTCCATTGGTCATATGTCCCAACAACACATTCAAACGTTTATTCTGTGACTACCCGGGAATCTGTTGGAAGCTTGCTGGCGTGCGCAGATCCAATGGGCCCCACCCCACATGCGCAAGTAAGTCAACAATCACTTTTCGGGCCTGCTGTCTTCCCGGAATAGTAAGGCGCTAATGCATTATCTGCGGTAGCCGTATTATATTACAGGCGCTACCCGCGGATCTCACGAAATCTATCGGACCCACTTTTTCGTGAAGTGTACATACATGACCTTATACCTGGGGTTTCTTTTGCCGAGACACGCGCAGTGTCGTCCTTGGCACATGTACAACATCGTGTTTCCATTTACGGTATTGTCATGGTTGGTGTTTGACTTGACCGGGAATCAGGCAGAGTTGGAAGCCGGATTGAGCAACGCAGGGCAACTTTAGATACTCTTTGCCACAAGTCATGCAGTCTCCCGTGCAGCCAACTGATGGCCTGGACCTTCGCTGTGGTCGAGTCGTACCTTGCTTGTGCTTATTGGACCTGACCATATCATTGCGTTGCTTTATCGCTCTCCTCTGTCCTATCTCTCATAGAAGATCTTTTTACACTCTGTTGCTCCCCCTGAAAATATTTTTGAACATATCGTAAGTCAAGGATGGCAGAAGAGCGCCATATAGACGGCTACAATCTTGGATCTTCAGAATCACTGAGCATATATTCTTTGGCTCCAACTCCCGGCCACCGTGCATCTCCAGGTCTTCCAGAGATTGTGGACGATGCTGACAGTATCACTCCCACTCCACCTTTGCGGTTAAATGTACCGCCAAATCCTTTCAACACAAGCCCGTTAGGCAGTTCCAGCAATTCCTCAGCAGTACAATTACATCAGCAGAGACAGAGCCAGAAGTATTTCCGTTCCCGCCGTATCAAGAAGGGCGAAGCACCTCACTCTTGGAAGACCAAGAAAGACCCAAGGGAGAAATGGGTCACCATTATTCCCTTGATAGGTCTTGCGCTGGGCTTTGCCTTGGCGGGGTTTCTTGTGTATGACGGACTTCAAACTGTCGTGCACCACAGCTACAAGCTTGTATTAGATGAAGACTGGTCTGGAGGATTCAATACCGATGTGTGGCTCAAGGAAGCACAAGTTGGCGGATATGGGTAGATTAGCCCAAATTATTCAACTCTAGCCTGCTCACTAAACAGTCTCCTAGGAATGGTTTGTTTGATCAGACTACCGACACCGACGAAAATGTCTACGTGCAAGATGGCAGACTTTACATCAAGCCTACTCTACAAAACGAGACTCTCGTCACCACGAACAATAACTTAAGTCTCGGCGCATCCTGCACCGGGACAACCTTCTATGCCTGTAACGCCGTCACTAACACGACGAACGGGACCATTGTTCCACCGGTCAAATCCGGCCGCATCACCACTAGAAATGGCCCAACAATCAAGTACGGTCGTGTTGAGGTCACGGCCACACTTCCATCTGGTGATTGGCTTTGGCCAGCAATATGGCTGCTCCCACTCAACAGTACCTATGGTCCATGGCCCGCATCTGGTGAAATCGACATTGCTGAGGCAAGAGGAAACAACTACACCTATCCGTCAGGCGGCAATAATATTATTTCAAGTGCACTACATTGGGGTCCCGATACAAAGGATGATGCTTTTTGGCGCACTAACAATAAACTCAGTGCCCTGCACACCACTTTCGCTGCCAAGGAACACACGTTCGGCGTGGAATGGAGTCAGAAGTATATTTTCACCTATGTAGACACCCGCCTCTTGCAGGTTCTCTATAACCCTTTCACACCAGAAGGATTGTGGGCTCGAGGCCAATTTCCGCTCTCTCTTTCCAATGGTACCACAATTACCGACCCTTGGGTAGACGGAGGCTTCAATGCACCATTCGATCAGGAGTTCTACTTGATATTGAACGTGGCAGTAGGTGGGACTAATGGCTGGTGGCAAGATGGCGTAGCTGGCAAGCCCTGGGTTGACAATTCTCTAACAGCAGAGAAGGATTTCTGGGATGCGAGAGACCAATGGTTACCTACTTGGGGCGATGGGGCACAGATGGTGGTGAGTAAGGTGCAGATGTGGCAACAACTTGATTAGACGGAGAAGCACCCGTAGAAATGCTTTTTTTTGTGTTTTCAAGCGTATAGCCAGGCGTTGGGGCGGGCCTCAAGCATCTCTACGTTAGAGTAGACTCCAGCACCCTTTCGGAAATAGTAATCGATACTTTGCTGCTATATTTTTCAAGTTATGTGAAAGTCTAGGAGCACGGTACAGTCCGTCTTTACCCGGCGATTGGCCAACAGCAGTGTTGCTGGGTCTCACTCATGTTGAGTATTTGGTTTAAGCTAAAGAAACCACCCACATGAGTAGTTACCAATCAAGCCAAAGATATACTCACTCGTTTTTACGCTCGATGGCATGTTTTACACCGCCATGTTGCCCGATCATATCATAATTGAAAGTCCCATAAGAGCGGAGTCCTGGTACCCCACAGTTTGGCTATGTGTTCGTATAGCTACAGTTGGTAGTCAGGACAATCGTCTTACACAAATGGCGGTGGCGTTTTCGTACACATAAGACGTCAAGGCCGCTTTGGGACATTGGGACACGTCAAATGTTTTACCTGCTTTGTCGCCTCTCGGCCTGTCACGTCTTGTCAACTGCGCACTTGGTAGTTGTACCTGAAAGCATGGTACATCTCTGCCTTATTCCTACATGTCATGGCTGTCATGGTCGTGTCCAATCACAAATGGTCATGCAGGCAACATGATGTAGCAATATATGTCACTGTAATCCGACTTGCGAAGAACAAGCGCCATTTATTACGCCACATGTGGAAAGGCGCCGTACGGGCGCTAGTAATATTGGCCGCTTTCTTCTCCGCATCAACAAGTCTCGATGTGCATCATCACCTTCCCAACTGGAGACGTGCCAACCACCATTTCAACGTATCACAACCTTCAATGGCCCGAGATCGAAGTGGAGGCTGCATAAGCGTGGCAGTGGCGTGGGTATGATGGCCAGCTACAACATGGCAGCGTAACGGCTGTTGGCAGGAGTACCCGGAATGATCTCGTCAGAAGCGACATACTTGTCTGACTTGACCCTCTAAGCATGACCATCCGATCCACGCGAGAATGTACAGCAACAAGATCGAGGTGCACCACTTGCATACCGATCACGGCATAATTGGGAGAAGATGACTTGCAGAAGAGATGTGGGATAGGAAATATTGTGTGGCAGGTGGAAGATATATGCACAACGCCACCCGCAATGTCGCTGCATCCGAGCATCGCCAATCCAATACCAGATCACAACACACCTAATGCGCATTGGGAGATCTCCCGGTAATCGTCCCGTCTAGTGGATAACCTCTTACATGGGCCAAGTTTGAGAGCCATGTCAGCTACCGCCATGTATTCAGAGTAGAAGATTTAAAATTACAAATCGCCATTGGAAAGACGTCGGTCTCAGGCGTACCACTTATGTTACTGTTCAACAAAATTCAAGTGGTGCATGGATCGGTGCGCTTATACGGTTAAACTCGCTTTCGAAATCTGAAAGGAAGACTTGCGGCCTTAATACGGAATCCTTCTTTTCACGATAAGCCAAGATAACAGCCTTCCTCTAATATGGTGGGGCAGTGACACACACCCGTGCTAAACACCTGGAAAGCAGATCTGCATCTGCATCTGCATGCATCTTTAGTCTATTCCATGAATAGATAAGGCGGCATTTTGTCTCTCGCAGGTTGCAGCTTGAGCCACCACGAATATTACCCGGTATCGGTACACCACAGGCAAAATTTAGCGCTTCGACAGACGACCTCTCCACCTTCACCGTGGATGCTCCACTTATCTCCATCAATAGTATCTCTTCTGCCCCTCGAGAGTGAGTGTCCGTTGCCGTATCTGTCGTACGACTCACCCTTTCACTGGTCGCTTAAGAAAAGCTATCGAAGCCTAGATGTCTGCGTCTCTGCTTGCTTCTTTTGTTGGATCTCTAAATCTGTGCATTCGTGACACAGGAATTTGCCTACGCCCTTTAAGGCTACGTGCACGTTCAGCAGAAATCCATCAGCATTTGTTGGTTCGTGCCCCATTTTGTGGTTACCATGTTTGCGAGAAATACGAAGGCTGTCTTTAAGCTTGGGTAGCACTTTGTGACTACATTGACAAGCTAGCTATCCAGGATACCAATCAAGTGGTTCCCGGTGATTCCTGGTTCTGCGAGAGTCTCCTCACACCAGAAATTATCATTATTCGGTGGTTATTGGGATATTCCAGGCATATGCTCTAAGCTCTGGGTCACCTCCTGCTTCCCCTCACCCACACATTGCTACCATTACCTCAAACCAAGTTCGGCCCGTCTGTCATGAGTTGTGCGAAATACCAATATGGTGATCATGGAACATCTATTGCTCAAATTGTCTAAGCGTGCCTTAAGTTCCCAATACTGAGTTTGGACACCCACTCGTGTTACCACAGTCAAACTCAACATGATACTAACGACTTCGAGGCCAACACTAATGCTGGACCAACATGAGGCCTCAACTTCTAATAAGCTTGAAAGCAGTTGTTCGCCCTGCATAGGCGGATCCCATTGTGCACTGTCCTCTTATCTTCTGTTGCCATACGCCCAAAGAACCTCTCGATACCCATCATCGCAGCTGTGTTCGGGATATTGCATTCTTTCTTTAGGCCCAGAACATTACCGTTCCAGGACCTGCATGCTTTTTTCCGAGTGGTGCAACCTCTACAATCGTTACGAGTTTGGACAGATCGATTCTAATATACTTCCAACGTTCGGCATAGGACGTTGAGCCTCCCGCCGATCGTTGACCATTCATCTAGTATACAAATTTTTGAGCCTCATTCACACTCTTTCGCAGATAGTCTTCACTATCCGCAGTTTCTGGCAAATATTAACGTCTAACGCTCTTTAAAGCCCATTAGTAGCGACCATGGTCGGGTTGCTCAAGTTGTTCAAGCCTAAGTCAGTTGCTAAGACCCCAGCTACCCTTCAAGAACCGATATCAGAGAAGGCACCTAAGCCACTCGCAAACAATGGCACGCCAGACCAGACTCATTCAAGAGGATCGACGGCATCTTCGACACCATCTACGAGAAGCTCTGGCCTGATGAAGAACCTCAAGTTTGAGATAATGGCCAACTACATATCTCAAGAGCAAGCTAAGCGCAAATGGGTCCACGACCTTTCCACAAACAAGGAAGGCTGTTTCATCCGCAAAAGCCAAGCGAAATACGCAACCTACCCTGCTTCTCTCGCAGAGTCTGGCTCACATCTAGCCACTGCCATTGCTGCGCTCAACCCCCAGGTGAGTCCGCCGAACGGTATGGTCACCTCAAGCTAACATGAATTCAGTGTGCAATTACCGTCACTTCAGGCACCGTTGAGACCTTCCTTGCCTACAATCCTAACGCAACCACCGTGCCACTTGATGACAGAGGCCTCTCGGTCCAGATCGTGTCTACGCTCGCCGACCTTGCAAGAGCTCAGAAGATGCAATATGCTGCTTTCGTTGCTTCAGAAGGGCTACTTGTGGTGTGGGATGATGATCCAATGCACATAATTGCTCGGGCCGACAATATTGAAAAGAAGTTGACGGGTCTGGTATGGGCTGGCAATGGAAGTGATGGTAAGATGATAGCAGATGGAGAGAAGGGACCACGAGTGGCTGTCATGGAGGTTGATTCTGAAACTGGTCTGGTTGTGCCCCAGGAGCGACCCACGTTCCTTTTAAACACCATACTTGTCGCATTCACCTTGACTCTCATCGTCACCGTGATTGGTGCAGGATACCGACAGATAGCCATTGAGATTTCTGTCGATAAGAACATGCTTCGCCTGGCTTTCCTCGCTCTGACGCCGGTCCAGATCTTTTTCACACTGGTACGGCCCCTATTATAACTTCATGTGGCACGCTTTGGCTAATTGTCAAAACCCAAAGTTTTTCGTCCAGGTTGTCATTGGCTGTGTTGCACAAATTATTGGGCCCTGTCGCCAGATGAAACAAAATTCACGCTTCTACTCCGCCAAGAAATCACCACGCCTAATGGGCGAGCTACCACATATTACCATCGAATGTCCCGTATACAAAGAAGGCTTGGCAGCAACTATTGCGCCCACTATTAGATCGATCAAGGCGGCCATATCGACCTATGAGCTTCAGGGTGGCTCGGCAAATATGTTTGTTAATGATGACGGGCTGCAGATCATTGATGCAGAGGAGAGGCAGGCCAGAATTGACTTCTATGCTGATCATGGCATTGGGTGGACCGCTAGACCAAAGATTGGTACGATGGTGGACGGGAAGCCTTTTGAGAGGAAAGGGAAGTTCAAGAAGGCAAGCTTGCGGTATCTGCTCCCACACAACTTTCACTTACTTTCTCCATCAGGCGTCTAACATGAATTACGGCCTTGGGATATCCTGTCGGGTAGAAGAGCTATTGCGGGAGCATCCTCGCGGTGCCAATTGGACCCAGAACGACGAAATCGTTCTTTACGAACAGGTGCTGGCTGAAGTCCTCGAGGAGCGTCCGGAAGCCTGGGCAAGTGGTAACATCCGCGTGGGTGACTACATCCTGCTAGGTAAGAGCCTCGGGATGATACCCTGAATATCCGATTGACAAATGTCCCTAGTCGACAGCGATACCCGTGTACCAACTGACTGCCTCCTTGATGCAGCCTCGGAAATGCACCAGTCTCCCGAAGTAGGGATCCTGCAGTTTTCTTCCGGCGTCATGCAGATCTCGAATACGTACTTCGAGAATGGCATTACGTTCTTCACGAACCTCATCTATAGCGCCATCCGTTACACTGTGTCCAATGGCGACGTAGCCCCTTTCGTCGGCCACAATGCCATTCTCCGCTGGGAAGCTATCCAACAAGTTTCTTGGGTAGATGACGACGGTCAGGAGAAGTTTTGGGCAGAGAACATGGTCAGCGAGGACTTCGACATGTCTCTTCGGCTGCAATGTCAGGGATACATCATTCGTCTTGCTACCTGGGCCGGCGATGGGTTTAAAGAAGGCGTTTCCTTGACTGTCTACGACGAGCTGGCCCGCTGGGAGAAATACGCTTATGGATGTAACGAGCTGCTCTTTCACCCTATCATCTACTGGCCGATCCGAGGCCCCTTTACGCCTCTGTTCCGGCGCTTTCTATTCTCCAATATCCGCGTTACCTCAAAGATAACTATCATCAGCTATATAGGCACGTATTACGCTATTGGTGCGGCATGGATCATGACGACCGCGAATTATTTCGCCATTGGGTGGTTCAATGGTTACCTGGACAAATACTACATTGATAGTTGGAAGGTATGGTTCTCGATCGTCATTGTGTTCAATGGGCTAGGGAACTTTGGATTGGCGGCTATGCGATATAGGGATGAAGATCATTTCGACGAGGAGGGTCGGCCTGTGGAGCGTAAAGGGTTCTTCGGAAACGGTAAGTTCCCTTTCTCTGATGCCATTGCTGTTTCTTCAAGGACCATAATTGAGTACTCATGCTCTATACAGTCCTCCTCAATTTCAAATGGACCCTCCTCCTCGCCATCTTCCTCGGCGGCCTCTCCCTCCACATCTCCGCCGCCATCCTTGCCCACATGTTCGGCTACAACATGACTTGGGGCGCCACCGCCAAAGAAATAGAAGCCTCGAACTTCTTTATCGAGGTTCCGAAGATCGCTAAGAGATTCAAGTTTAGCATGATCTTTGCACTCACAGGAATTACCGGCATGGTCTTCTTGGCGCTGGCGCCGGATGCTTGGGTGCCTTGGGATTGGCATATCAAAGATTTTGTGGCCATTTTGCCATTGGCGACGGTTACTGGAAGTCATTTTTTGTTGCCGATTGTTTTGAATCCGGGGTTGATGACGTTTACGTGGTGAGGGTGGGTGAGATATTATGAATAGTGATGAGTGTGTCATTGAAGGACAAGGGAGTCCTGCTCTCTTACTTTTTGACCAATTTTGATTGCATGGCGAGGAGTTAAAGACGAGTCGATCATCACGGGGTTGATAGTTTAAATCTTTATTCTTCATAGAGCATATAGTTATAGACAGGGGAGGTGTGATAAGTAATGAAAAGCGGAGGTTCGAAATGGCAGTATGAATTTCGGGGTTTTGTAAAAGACCGGATCAATATTTGTCAACATCTGATATCCGGACATTGATGTTATATACGTGCAATTTTTGTCTGAAGATTTGTCTAGTCAAAGCTTCCTCGAAACACTGGACAGCCCTCAGTAGGCAGATGGTAAGTTTTCCCGTCGGTTTTCAGTGTCTCGAAAGCTAGCGGGTCTTACGTAAGCGGGCAATCTATTCCACCAATTTCTCAGGTCCTAGGGACTTTTAGCAACGAATCAAAAATCGACCTCATATCCAATCAGACGTTTTCTCAGCGCTCGGAGACCACCGCAGAGCTGTTAGTCATCCTAGGCCTCCACAAACCAACGCTAACTTACAATACAGATACAAACCGGCCAGCACCCATTGTCTTGTCAGCTATTACTGATACCTTAGCCCAACGTCTATTGTTTACCTGACACCATCTTCGTCTACTAACAATGGGGAGAATCGGTGACAATGACGTCCACGCTGCCTACGTCGAGTTTCGCGCAAAGGAGTCGGATAAGGTAATTATTTCCCTCCTTCCATACCCTTCTCCATCACTCCGCCACCCCACCGTTACCTTCGCCATCGACGATGCGTCGGCTCATTGAGATAACAGTGTCTCTCGGCGCAATGCATCTACTGTCAATCCGTTCGGGCCAAGAACACCTCTCGTCAACGCCAACATCTCCTTGAGTGTCCCAACTACCTGAGTGCGATGAAAGAGCATAACCCGGACAACGCGATTCTGCATGAATCCATTAACGGGACTCCAACGGTCACGCCTGCTAAAGTTCCTAAGAAGCGCGACCATGATACAATGATTAGTGGCTTCCAAGGCGACTCTTCGGCGTCGCGTTCATTCCCAATACCCAAACCAGTTCTTGAGCGCGATTTTCAGATGAGCGTGCAACTGAATCCTAAGATCTCTGTCGGACCTGGTATTTGGGGTCAGCGCAATTGGGTCAGCTACATTTCAGGGCACTGGAATGGACGTTGGGGTAAAGGCACTGTCGTCGTAAGAGGACCTCTCGTCTTTGCTTCAAGTTACTCCTTGCTGTCGGCCATCCTCGCTGACACTATCCCTCATATAGCCCGGGGGCCAGGACAAACAGCTTGTCGCGCCTGATCTTTCTACTCACCTAGACTCCTCTTACCTTCTCCAAACTCACGACCATCCTCCTGCCTACATCAGCGTCAAGAACGAGGGATGGCGCGTTGGCCCTCGTGATGTGCTTGAGAAGCTAGATAACCCTGCGGAGGCGGATGAGGTTGACCCAAAGACTTACAGCTTCAGGCTTTACATACATATGGAGACTGGGGATCACAGATACTTGCATTTGAATACAGGCATGTGGGTAGGAAGTGGTATTAGGAGGGGCACTGAAGGTTAGTGATGGCTTGAATACCTTGCTATGGCCAGTATGTGCTAAATCAGAGGCAGTCATCTACGATGCTTATCGCATTATCTGATCGAGTTACCTCGCCGATCACTTCATTCCCGGACTTTTCTTCACGCTCTCGCAGCAATGGAAAACATTTTTTTTTTTGGCGTACGGATAAGGACGGCTTTTACTTGGGTTCAGATCGTTCATCTCTGGTACGGTGGGGTGATGAATACTTGATTCAAATTGTCCTGACACTCTACAACTTTATATCCCATTCACCGGCATCAGGCAGGCTCCTATGATCTTGCTGTACGCGGTTGACGTGGTAATGACTGTCCTAGACAGCCCGTGTCCTATAACGACTGGTTCTGCATTTACTGTAATCCTTATAACCTAATGATCCTACAGATGTCTACTTCTTATAGGGGTAGATATTACGGACTGAAGCTATCTTCGAAGAATGCATTTCATGGCACGTAATCCTGTCTAATTGTATCAGTAGTATGTGATCTTATGAAGTTATTAATTCACCAGCTTGCAAGAGCGACTTGACGTGATTCAATGTTTAAACAAATAAATTCATGGGTCATGACTCCAGGTATCGATCGTATCTGAGTCCACAAGGACCTCTTTGTACAACTCCGCCACTAGTCTAGAGCTCACTGGGTGTACTGGCAAGGATCGGATCCCCAAGAACAGAGAATTCAGGTCTTTGAGAGTACCTCCTGATAAATTCTCATTGTTGAATAGGGTTGGTAATATAACAATTTCGGAACATTTTATACCAGGCTGATCTGCCAAAGCCAGCCAGCCGAGGTCTAACCGACGGGATGACGATTTCGGAGGAGTGGAGCGGATGGACAAATTTTGACCAGAGCTTCGAGCTCAATGCTGCCGTTACCAGATGGCAATGTTCTTCAGATCCTGGCCAATTGAATCTGTAGTAGCGCACTAAACAATTCCGCAATGTCCGTCCTGTCGAGGGCCKTCAATCGAACTCCAATTCGGCAGCTTCAGCAAAGGTCCTTCTCTCGCTGTTTGGCCGGCTGCAGCAACACACAGAACCTTCTGCGGTGTCGGAGTAACTCGCAGTTGCAGCAAAGGCCTCTACAACGAGACCCATTCACCACTATGGCAGCCCTGAACTCCAATGCCTCGGCAGTAGGCACGATGAGGGAATTTGACCCCGAAATCAAAGACATGGCCAGCTACATCCACAATTACAAGATCGATTCGGACCTCGCTGTACGTTGACACGACAAACATTGGTCTCTCTGGACGTGCTATTAACTCTTTGGCCGTGTAGTTCGAGACCGCACGTTACGTTTTCTTAGACACAATCGGCTGCGGCCTGGAAGCTCTACGATTTAAGGAATGCACCAAGCTACTTGGACCAATTGTTGAAGGAACAGTCGTTCCACACGGTACTCGAGTGCCTGGTACTCCCTACGTCCTCGACCCCGTTAACGGGGCTTTCAATATTGGAGCTATGATACGGTGGTTGGATTACAATGATTGCTGGCTAGCGGCAGAGTGGGGTCATCCTTCGGATAACTTGGGAGGCATTCTTGCGGTAGCAGATTGGATATCTAGGACAAATCGTGCTGGCGGACATATCGGCAATGGATTGGTCATCAAGATTAAGGATGTGCTCGAGGCTATGATCAAAGCACATGAGATCCAAGGTTGCTTGGCGTTGGAGAACTCATACAACAAAGTCGGCTTGGATCACGTTGTCTTGGTCAAGGTCGCTACGGCAGCTGTGGTCTCGAAAATGCTTGGATTATCAGAACGACAAACTGCAGACGCAATCTCCCAAGCATGGGTGGACGGGCAGAGCCTGCGGACTTATAGACACTCGCCGAATACAATGTCGAGAAAATCCTGGGCTGCTGGTGACGCATGTCAGAGGGCGGTGAATTTGGTATTGAAAGTTCAAAGAGGGGAGCAGGGTGTCCCGACGGTGTTGTCAGCTCCTGTCTGGGGCTTTTACGACGTGCTTTTCAAGGGCAAGAAGTTCGAATTCCAAAGACCATACGGTAGCTATGTGATGGAGAATGTTTTATTCAAAGTTTCGTATCCTGGTCAGTCACCTGCATATAATATAAATTTCATGGACTAATCAGGCTGTGCTAATAGCGGAGTTCCATTCCCAAACGGCCATCGAGGCAGCGAAAAAAATACATGCCGAACTGAAAGAAAGAGGCAAATCAGCTGAAGACATTGAGTCCATAGTCTGCCGCACCCACGAAGCATGCATTCGCATCATCGACAAACAACACAAGCCCATGGACAACTTCGCTGATCGTGACCACTGCGTACAATACATGGTCTCAACGATGCTCGTGTTCAATCGATTAGAAGCAACTGACTACACAGATGGCGGTGAGGCGGCTATATCTCCTCTCGTCGAATCGCTCCGCCGCCGCATCACATGCAAAGAAGACCCAGAGTTCACAAGAGCCTACCATGACCCCAATATGCGCACCATTCCGAATGCCCTTACCGTCACCCTGAAGGACGGAACAGTATTGGAAGAGACAGTGGTGGAAGCGCCGCTCGGGCATAAGCTGAGAAGAGAAGAGGCAAAGCCTGAGATACTTGAGAAGTTCGAACGACATCTGGGTCCACATTTCCCTAAGCCAAAAGTTCAAGAGCTAGTTAAACTGGGGCAGGATAAGGAAAAGTTGGAGAATATGGGTGTTGATGAGTATATGGACAAATATGTAAAAGATAAGATGGAATGGTAGGCTGTTTGAGAAGATAAAAATTCAACAGATTATTCTTGGAACCCTATTTCGAACATTCATTGTCGACAACGATTTTTCTTCGATCATCCAAAGATCATGATACCTTCTGTCTGAGTGATTATCTATCTTGACTCGTCTCCAATCCTGGCTAAAAAAAAAAAATCTCATGCTTACATCATTCACTATTCTAGGCATTTCGCGGGTGAGTAACCATCAAGATGTGTTCACCATATCCTCCATTGAGCTGTGAAGCGAGCATTTCCTTGGTATGTTACGCAGACTACAGTTGCTATCTATCTCCTATGAGCAAAAGCTCTGGCAGTATTCAGTATCTTTAATTCATAGATCTACCGACTTTTGAAGAATTTCATCCAGCTTCAATCTCCTCTAGATATATGAATATGCTGAAAAGATTGAAGATCCAGCCTACCATCCAGTAGGCCATACAAGTATCCGGCTCAAGACTCTGATCCGACTGTCCTCGGACAGCTTGTTTACTATAAGAATAATGAATTCCACTACTTATTCAAGCATCAACTCGCTGATAAATATGATCGTTAAAGTGAGGAAAGACACTGGTATCTAGGTCTTTGTGCTTGCACCGTTCTACTTTCTACGAAAGTTTAAGCCGCGTTAACTACAATCGAACAAATATAGTAGCCAAGAATGGATAGAATAAAGGGAATAGCGACTCCTTTGCTTCAACTGTTTGAGTAGCTTCACTGTAGCAATTGCCGCTTCTCAACCGCGCTAGGTGCGGGATACTTAATCCTCCTTCCTCCTTCCTTTTCCATCTTTCTTACAACAATTCCCCAAGTCCAAGATAGAATCAAATGCAAATAAGACAGCACAATCAGAAACGAGATTGAGGAATAGCTTGTTGGCCATGGATGGGTAGACTGTACCAGTGAACCCTTAGAACCTATCGGAGAGGATACCCTCTCGAAAGCATGGAACGATATCAGATCCGCCAAATGATGGCACGCTTGTAAATCTGTTGTAACGGTTATGGAGAATTATTATCGATTATCAGTAGCCCGCACCCCCTCCCCTCAGATGGGTTTGGGGTGAACAAAGACCAATTCACAACATTGGATAGACAGCTCCAGCACCGAGGGGTTAAGCTAAAGCTCGAGGATGGCCAAAGCCAAAGAAAGTCCGGCGCTTCGCTACTAGGCTGGACGCGCTCAACCATGAAGGAGAAGAATTTGACTTTACAACCCTAGTGAGATACCTACGAGGGTCACCAAATTCACAGGATCAAAAGTGTACTAATCTTGTACAAGAACCGTTTGATAAGCAAGCAAGGCGGGTGCAGATGAGTATAGCCCAATCCGCATTCGCGTCAGTCAACGATCGTGGTCGAAACAGCACCTACGCGCCACTCTCGCTTTGTAGCTACTTATTTCTCATGGCAACTTTGCTTCATCCTCTTAAAAGTGTTCAGACATTTGTTTATTTTCTATTGAGGCTACCATTATCATCTTCGTTGGTGATGCCAGGCACAAAGTCTAGAGACCAGCACTGTCTCTCACGTCAACGACTATCCGTATGGGACACAACTAAGCACGACGGTCAGCTTTCAAAAGCCTTCGGCGATGCCCAGAAAGTTTTCGACAATTCTTCAGAACCTAAGAGCCTTACGACACAAGGTAAACACTCGTATGCCGTGTCATCTCGAGGTCTGGCTACCAACAGATTGCGGACAAACCTTGTGTGTAATTGCTAGGACCCCTAGGGGCCTACATACCCATTTACTGGGCGTAGTACCGAATCACCGTGAAGTGATCCTTATGATCGTAGTGCTAGATCTGTCGCTCCTTACTCTCCGACTAGTCACTCTTTTACTTCCAGTCCCTCTACTACTGTAAATGAAGCATTTCCTTAGCGAAGTCGTAGTGACATTGTTCATCAGGTTTGACCTTCTATAGTTGTTTCCAGTATGCCTAGGTCCCATCTTTGCTTGAACACGAGCATCTCCTCCGGAGTGGTACAGTCGTTTTACACCCCTGTCCACATGGGTGTTATATTGCCCGGGCAACGTCCGCAGGCTTAGGGCGACGCGGAGCGCGTTGAATTGTGCCCCCAGTGGCTTTAGCATCATCCAATAGGCTCTTCTGCTGCACTCTAGCAATTCTCACCATTTAAGCTATCGACTTCCAGGCTTTCATCCTTTTCCGATATCAGTTGTCGGAGCTACTAGCTCCTGTAATTTATCGGCACGGATGAGTGTAGCTATTAGAAGATCAGCTGGCCTATAATTAGCTTGCCATCATGAGGTGTTATCATGTAGCGTGTTAGTCTATCATATATATTAGGAGCGCCTTCCACAGACAGATCTTAGCACCTCAGCCGAGGCATCCATCCATCTATCCTGCAGGTCTAACACCTCCGACAGTAGCTGACAGGATCACCCGGTAACACAAAGGGGATATACTGTACATCAAGACCCAAAGCCATCTCCAGTCTCGTCTCGTATCCTCCCACCAGTCAAAACGATTGTAACCGCTCCCTGCGCTAGCAGCATGGTCTACATCATGCGCATGTACGTCGATGGTGGCTGCCGGCGTAATGGCCACGAGGATGCCATTGGCGCCGCTGCCTGCGTGATTCAGAAGAAATGGGGTAGGAGCCGTACATGGACACGTGGACTCCCAAACGGATATTGGGACCCCAATCCAACCAGCCAGCGAGCCGAGATCGAAGCTATCATACTAGCTCTAGAGCTTGCCCTTCAAGAATATGCGAAGCTTKACGGTGTCCCAGAGCTAAGGCTTACCATTCATACGGACTCGAAATATGCCCATGGTTGCATGACGGATTGGATATTCAAGTGGACAAGGAATGGATGGATAAACGCTGCAGGCAACCCAGTTGCAAACAAGGATCTCATTGAAAAGGCTAGCGAGCTGGATGATGAGGTGAGAGAGCTGGGTACGGTGGACTATGTTTGGATACCCAGAGGCGAGAATCAAGACGCCGATGAAGCTGTCAACGAACGTCTCGATGCAATGGAAAATTAGCACCGAGATTAAGGGCAAAACAGACGATCAAGGAGGAATTTACAGGTTTTCGGATTGCTAGCTAGTTAGCGCGATTGTTAAGGATACCAGTTTTCATGAATGGGTTTGAGCTGGAAGAAGGACCAAGGACATTTGTGTCCGCTGTTACAGTACCAACCGTGAGGGAGCAGGTTCATATGTATTTCAGGTCACGTTTTGACCAGGGGGGCGTCTTAGCAATGCATTTGAGACCGAATTTGAACCGTGAGAAGGCTGCAGGGTTGTAACAATACAGCAAAAAGGCAGTAGAAGAGTATCTTCAGTCGGAATGATTACCTAGGTTAATATGATGCCACTGCACGTCATCCGACAAGCGTGAACGTGGAGTGGGAGCGGCAGCATAGAGTAGTTGGAGACTTTGCTATTTCTAAAGCCTTGCTTGCATCAAAAATACGCAGGATATTGATGAAACTGAGTATGAAATTACCAACAATAGAGTGATGACGATGGTGCAAACACTTGGCATGCTTGGCAGTAAAATTGACTCATAAATTTGTGTTCAATAACAAGAATAAGTTGCCATAACCTATGACGCCCGGGTAGCGCAATTGGCTAGAGCGTAAGACTTTTACAACGAAATCTTAAGGTTGAGGGTTCGAGCCCCTCCTCGGGCGACTAGACAATTCCTTTTTTTATTTTGCACTCCAGACACTTGACCATGCAGATTCCGCGTGGCGGCCACGTTGTGGGCGAGATCGGGCTTGGCATATTTGAATTTCCGGGCATACAAGATGACCCGTAGTACGGAGTAAGGTCCAGCACATTACGAAAGATATGCTCATTTAAGCACGAGGAACATTACTTTGTACAGTACTTATACTGTGAGTCGATTATATAGTGCGGACAATGGGACTGAGGATGGCACGGAGTCATCACACGGACTAGGGAAACACGCATTTCTGATCACTTTTGTTGCCAATGTAAGAATAGTATTGCCATTGTGTGAACATGGGTTTACAATTCGCGCCAAAATGGAATAGTGACAGTAGGTTTTTGTTTCGAGCCGCGCGAGCTTGAAAAGCTTGCTACCATGGCCGTGACAAGTGAGGTCCGCTTTTGAGCAACCGTGATACCATCGCAATGTGACCAACCATCAATAAGTTGGCTGATGTCACTGTTGTGGCAGGGCCTCGGAAGTTATGATCATTAGTGACTAACAAGCTGGCGGTCACAATGAACAGGAGCCAAAGTCTTCTGCGATCCTTTCCGTCTGATGATCCAAACATAGATCAATCACGGGGACGCCACAGGGCGAGAACGGAGAACAAATTCGATACATCGTAACTCGGGGTTCACATAAGACTAATCTTGAGGATCCGGTTGCATTGAAGCTCCTTACATTCTTGCTATCGGCGAGGATATACGGTTCCGGAAACGAGCATGACAAGGAGTAACGTATTGTAAGAGAATGCGACGCAAGCCACGGGTTTAGCGCAAAATTTGGGCAAACTTGAGCTCCATAAGCCCCCATATAGTAGACAAGAAGCAACTGAAATCGAGTGCTTTACATGGCAACAAGTGCGAAACATTTTCTGCCCCGACATCGGCACCGAAAAGCATGCCGGGAAACATTCTCTGTGCCATCTAGGTACGACCTCGCACAGTAACATCATGCAATATGTAGACCGGAAGCAACGAGAATGCCGCCCTGTTGAGCATGAAGCGTAGACGCGACGGCGTTCTAAGACGGTAAGGGCAGTGCTCCGAAGATGAAAGTTAATTCAGTGATACGAAAGCAGGATAGTAAAGGCTCTAATGATACCAAGGTGTCTAGGCGAAGACAATGGGTCTTTTATTGATTGCAAACACTCGGGGTTGACCATCAGTAGCGTCACCGTCAACCTGTCACCATTGAATCGCCGATAATCCACGATCTCTTGCATACCATCTCACTCTCATTCTGCAAGGCGCCGTCGGATCGTCATCCGCCAGATATTGGTTGGTGAGGACTACCGGCTATTTGCAGAAGGGGGCTGTTTCTTGGATACGAGGTAAGCTGGGCTTGTATGCTAGAAGCCATTTTCGAAAAGGGACGGTATGTAGGACAGATCCAATCGCGTTACATCACCGAGCAGGCAGTAGATGGCGGCTGTTAATTGTTGTGAAGGAATGAGGATATTGGTGTAGACAATAAGACAACGTGACGGCGTTCAAGGTACCTACTCACCTTCCTAGTTTCGCTTACGGTTAGGCGTCCCGCAAATGGTGCAGTCGGAGCATCGGGGGATCTTCGGCTAGCGCTGTCATCGTTTATCGTTTGGCTGTGTTTGAGCGTATCAGACACACTCCGATCGACGTCCCCCTCACACAAAGCGCATTCTCCCCCCACGCACTATGCTGGATGTCTTCCTGCTGCTGTACGGTCTTCAAACGACACCAGCATCATTACTGGTCTCTTAGTCTCTCCCTCAATTAAATGGCAGCAGCACTCTCGCCCTCTCTATCAGCTATCATCGAATCTCCACTTTCCTCCGCCGCCCTTACTCCCAGACTATCACTGAAGGTCACTCCCAAAAAGCGATCAACCCCAACCAAGACCAGCAAGAAGTCCAAGCTGAAGGATACTCCAATTGATAAGCCCAAACAAACCAAGAGTCGCAATGGCAAGTTTCAGACAAGCAACCATTCCTTATCTCAGCCGAAACTACCCGCGGTTGGACATGCAACTGATACGTTCTCTAGGTTGCAAGAACTGCAAAGAGAAGCGATTAAAGTGCGATGAGGGCAAGCCGACATGCCAGCAATGTGAGAAGAAGGGAGTCTGCTGCAAAGGCTATCAGAAGGATCTGAAATGGCGCCCTCAGGAAGATTCGTTCAAGAATCAAACGGTCTCTTCCCGGCCAAGAAAGAGTACGCTGCACAACCAAGGGGCCTATAGAAAGCTCGCTGACTCTACAAGGCTCCACTGCCTCGAAACGATTCCAACCTACTCCCTCAAGTCCTGCATGCTCACGTACGCTTAGCAACGGTCTCCCGACATCCGATACCGATAACTCTATACAACGACATACCCTACCTGTTGACCCTCGACTGTCACAGCAATGCGATCAATTCACGACAGATGATACTGCTCTCGAGCACATGTCGCAACCATTTGGCTATATTACCCCCAACAGCTTGTTGCTGAAGACGGAGTGTGGCTTTCCCACCGCTGGCCTCACTTTTAGTAATGATTTCTACGACGAGGACATCGCATCACAGTCAGCTAGAACAGCGCCTTCTAGTATCTGGTCCGGTTCTAGTCCTTGCTTAGCGGAACGTCTACTACCTAGCATCGACCTCTACGCTCGCCCTCCTGATCTCATGGACTATCATTCAATGGAGCTCATCCCAGCCTACCAGCACCGGTGTCTACTTGATCAGCAAACCCCCTCTGCCATGGAAGAAGACGTGGAAGAGGTTGTTCGGGAACCTGATAGATGTATGGCTTCTATGTCTTCGCCAACTCAGTCGGATTCATCTTCATCTTCCAGTGGTTCTGTGTATCATGACCCCCATGCGAAGCCAAACTTCCTTACGTACAGTCAAGAAATGTTGTTCAAGCGTTTCGATACAGAGACCTGCGGCATACTCTCCATCAAGAATGGTCGAKACGAAAATCCTTGGAGAATCATGCTTTGGCCTTTGGCGAAGACTGAACCCGCCCTCCAGTTTGCAATCAGTGCTATGACTGCATTCCATGCATCCAAAGATGACAGAAGCCTGAGAAATATTGGTCTGCAACATATGACGCAGAGTGTACAACAACTATCTCTTGGGCTTAACACAATGCGCATAGAAGCGGCGCTCTCGACAACTCTAGTGCTAGCTTTCTGCGACTCCTGGGACTTATTGATTACTACAGGAATTAAGCATTTGCGAGGAGCTAGAGATCAGATCTTGAGGTTGATGGAGAACTGTTCTCTAGATGCCATGTCACAGCAAAGCTTAGAATGTATCGGTTTTCTTGTAAGAACTTGGGTATACATGGATGTCATTGCTCGTCTGACTTCCCTTGGAGGCGATGATTCAGAGGCTTTTGACATTCTCGGCACCCCGATATGTCAAATATCAATGCAAGATCATGGCATAGATCCTCTGATGGGATGTGCTAGTACCATGTTTCCGATCATCGGCCGTGTTGGAAACTTGATACGGAAAGTCCGACTGGCAACACGGAAGAATTCTTTCAAGGTCATTGAAGAAGCGACTATCCTGAAAGCACAGCTTGAGAAGTGGAAGGCCCCACGGGTGTTTGAGGAGCCGCAGGACAAGTCTACAGACGTAGAACAGGCTCTATGGACTGCGGAAGCCTATCGGTCGGCAACATTACTGTATCTTTACCAGGCGGTGCCAGAAATCTCACTTGACTCGGTCAGGGATAGAATAGCTGGCCTTGCGACAAAAGTCCTGACCAATTTGGCTAACGTACCCGTCACGTCTGGCGCGGCGATAATCCACATCTTTCCCTTGTTGGCTGCCGGCTGTGAGGCTACTGATCCGGAACACAGGGTCTTCATCGAGGAAAGGTGGAAGGCTATGATGCGAAGGATGAAAATTGGTAATCTTGACAAGTGCCTGGACGTTGTTAAAGACGTATGGGAGCGCCGAGATTCTTACGAAGCACAAAAGTTACGAAACCAAGCTTTCGTCCCAGATTCTAACATTCAGGCCGGCGATATCCCTACCACAATCATTAAGCGGAGTATCAGTATTGGGGATGATCCCTATGACCGTGATAGTCAAGATTACAATGATGGGACTGGAAGAAACTTACACACCCCGTCAGATCCTTCTAGGCTTGGGCTTATGAAGCGAGAGAGCCTGATTAAGGAAGAGAGATTCGACGACGACTTAACAGTGCGAGGTAGACGCCACTGGGCAGGCGTGATGAAAGACAAGCACTGGGAAGGTGAGTTAACAAGAGCGTAGCAATGTGACAGAGATTGACTTGAATGGCAGTCTTTGTTGGATGAAAGCTTCGGTGGCGCAGGATCTAGCCCCCTGAAGCTTTTTCGTGCGATTACCAACCATCTCCTTATAATGTTTTATCACGAGCACAATGACAGAGCTGATCGTTAGACTTATGAGATTTTTCCGCCCCAGGATCTGTGAAGGATTCACGAGCTTTGGGGGCTCTTCTGCTTTAGTAGCAAGGTGCTCAGGCGTTCGGCAATGATAATGCCTACGTTATTGGATTGGGGGCAGCGGACTTGGGAACTTTGGGAGTAAGGGACTTATAGAAATTTTCATCTTCAACGTTTGTAGTCGGACAATCGGCGTTCGATAGGCACTAGCTATTTATATTGGACATAGGTACCGCTGAAAACTAAGATTATGCCCTAAGAGGGTGAACTTGTCCCTTGCATTGACATTCCGGAGCTGTGCCACTACTAACTCCAAACACTCCTTACGGCTTCCCTTTCCCTCTGACCATCTACCGTTGTTCTCTGGTGGTGAGAATGAGCGGTGAGCTTTTCGACGACGCAAAGCTCGGCCGTGAGGCTCTGGCACTGAAGGTCTTGGCGCGTCTTATCGATAAAGATACCAAAAGAGGAAATTATTTCCCAGAACTTTGACTGTTTTCTCTTTGTGAACGAATGTTGATGAGACCTTCCATTGCTAGAGGTATGTCAGTACCCGGAAAGCTAAGTTCTTATTCCTAATTCATTGTAGACTAGTAGTATGCAAACAAAGTTGGACATGTCCATCACGAAAGAACGAACATCAACGGCCAATTCCATATGTTGCAGTGATGCATCATCTTCCTGTCTGCACCGAAATTTTGTCATTGATCTGGTGAATGTCTCGCTTGTCAGGAATACTGTGTCCGAGGAATATCATGTCTCCGAACGACAAGCACTTCGATTATCTGGCCTGATATTGTCCAGTACTTTCATGTCATGAAACTCCCTTGACTTTACACACGCCTTCCCAGCTCATTCCTGCACTAGATATCTCTGGAAGATTATCATCTCACAAATTTCTTATAATTCAGCTATTGTACGGAGGTACAGGCAAGCCTTACCAATTGCCGATAATCCGCTGCAACCCACTCTATATTGTGAATCAGTGGCAGTCTCCGCGGTCTCCGCGGCTGATCTTAAAGCACATGTTCTGCTCCTGAGTCGAGGATGGACTCAATGACCCCAGTGCGCAAATGGCAGTCCAGAGCTCACGCTTCCCACATATATCACGGAAGATGCAGTACATGTAAGGCTAGTGGCAAGATAACGGTTGTGGAGGGATGGCTGGAGTGATGGTGAGGATATCGAAGACATTGGCAGCACTTTTCTCCTATTGGCCTGTTGGACTGCAGCGCTCGGAAATTTGTAGTCCACTCTATGTGCCCCTATTCCTCAAATAGACTGTATGGACTGTGTGGAGTTACGGCCTTGCTTAGGGTTAGGGCTGAGCGGGATGATCTTATCTTATCTGCCAGAAGGGGACAAAATTTCCGGTCCATATCCGCAGTCTTCCCCTCTGTCAGCGACTCTACGTAAGCGATGCTCGAATCGTGTTATGAGTGAGGAGCTTATCTGAAGTCCACCAGCTTCTGCTTACAGAGTCCAAGCTATGCCATCAATCGCGGGTAGTCCCATCAATGGCAGGCGAAAGGCTGTTCCCTAAGCAGTCAAGCAATCCAGCGCCAAGGATACACCATCTGGATGATGTCTAGGGCAACCGAAGGTTGTCTGGCATCAATGAAATGTCTCTCTTCTCTTAACCCTGCTTATACTCTCTCTATCTGGAATTGAAAGACCTCTGCATCTATTCGCATACCACATCAACACCAGCTAGGATCAGAGCTGCATAAGTACGTACACTCCCTCCAAAGGTTCCTGTCCGTCTTTCCTGTTATCCAATATCATTTGCTGAAAGCGAACTACACAACTTCTCTCAATTGTCATTTAGACGTCCAGCTAACACAATGGGTGCCCTACTCAGCTCTCTCAAAAAGACCACCTCAACATCGTCAAACGAAAAGTCCAGTTCCAGCGCTACAAGAATGGGTTCAGCCGAGCCTCTCGCCTTCCAGCATTATGCCAATGCTCAGACCGAGTTCACCAAGACTCTTCCACTGATCGCGAACGAGAATGCGTTCCTAGGGGACATCGCCACCTCGTTAGTCGTAACACGCTAGTTCATCCCAAATACCAGGACCTTGCTAATAAATGTGGTAATGCCAAGAGAGAACGGCCCTTCCAATCCCACCGCTCCCATCTCCGCTGGCTTCTACCGTCTCGACCCAGGCACGCCTCTCGTATATACCTACACTTACGATGAGATGAAGATCATTGTGGATGGCGACTTTGAGATTAGTGATGGGAGTGGCCAGTCAGTGAAAGCGAAAAAAGGTGATGGTGTGTATGAGCAAACACGGGAAGATGTTAAGACATGCTAATGGGCCGGTCTAGTGTTCTTCTTTCCCAAGGGTAGTGTGATTACCTTCAAAACTGAGAAGGGTGGCCTTGGGTTCTTCTGTGGACAACGGGCAAAGGATGCTGCTTAGAAGGAGGACCGAACACTGTGAATATTGTTCAATTTGATGGTTGATCACGGGATCACGAGATGTGAGGTTTGTTGTGGGTTCATCTTATGACCGTTTATACTAAGATTGACAAGGTCGATCAAAACTTTTCTTGATTGAGTATGTAGCATTGAAGCTCTACCATGAATTTACAATTTCTACTATCACCTACGCTGAGCTTACTTCCGATGCTAGCTGTGAAGACATGCTCTGGTCACTGATTGCACTGTTTGCGGAGTCGAACAGATTTGGGCGGTGACGAAGCCACTAACAAGTTCATCTAGCGTCTAGATACACCGTCATAAGGTGTAGAAGCAGGGACGTTGGGATCTGGCCTGCTGGAAGTCCTCGCAGCCATTGCTCTAGTCTTGTGGAAAAGTTCTGTTCCTATGCAAAGTACTGTGTTCGCACCAAAGATGTGTTGACTATCTCGCTTGACTCACTCGCCTTTTGCCTCGTGAGTGAATGACCTGCATTCACAGCATGAATCAGAGTTTTGGAGCGATTCGCTTTTTGGGGCTTGGTGCTCCCTCGACCGGCTGTTTGTGATGCCAGGAAGCGACTTTATCACGCAGTCCACAATGCAGAGGGACTTACAATTGCCATAGGCTTGGGAAATTTTGATTGAAATTCTGATCCACTGGATTGAATTTCCACCAGCCGTTCACTTGCCACATGGTAGCAACAAGCGCCAATTGAGGTGGCACTGAAAGATTATGACAGCTGAGGTACAGTTTGTTGCAACACTGCCTGCCCACCAGCCCGTTTGCTAAGATCAAGGATGCTGGCAGTCGAGTTTCATACCAGTTGCGGCTACTACCAATAGCAGTTCCTTTTAGACAACACCAGCGTCGTCAAAGATATCCTATTCAATCTGCGAGCTGGACGCTTAAACCTTTCTGCTTCCTGAGAGCAGACTCCATCCATAAGCCAAGAGTAGAAAACTTCTCTGTTGTAAGCAAGTCAAGGACGGGTTTGTGCTTGGTATACGAGTGACGGAGGCCTGAATCACGAGCAGATCACCAAGAGTGCAACCATCATCTTGCTCTAGCTTCGACCGAATTGCCTGACCTTAGCCGTCATTGCCATATCAGCTTCACCACTTCGCGATGCCCTACATAATGAAGATGTATGTCGACAGCGACTGGCGCCTGAGCGACGACCCTTACGTCTCTGGAGCCATCGGAGCAGCTGCCTGTGTCATCCACATGAAGGCAGGAAGGAAAAAGACACGAACCCGCGCCATTCCTCCAGACGAAAACCCAACGAAAAAGAGAGCGCACATCACCGCAATCATACTTGCATTACAACAAGCCCTAGCGAGATATCACAAGCTTCACAGCGCTCCATATTTGCAAGTCACCATCTTTACTGGCTCGAAAAGTTTACAGGCCTTGATGTCTACTTTTATACCTCAATTCGCAAAGAACGGGTGGTTGAGTCCCAGAGGTATTCCTGTGGCGAACCAGGATCTTATGAAAGAAGCGAGCAAGCTGGACAATGCGGTACGGGAGTTGGGAGATGTTGAATATATCTGGGTACCGCGGAGTCAGAATTCAGAGGCGGACGAGGCGGCAAACTCGGTTATGGACTTGATGGAGGAGATAGCGGATCAGTGTGATCCGGGATGGGTTTACAAGGTATATTTCGGGTGTCAGTTTGGACTCTGCGTGGAGTTTGCTAACCGTCTGGCGTAATGTTTTAGTGGGAGTTGGAAAGCAATTGCCTGGAAATTCGATGATGAAACGAAAGCACCCGAATCCACCTTCTCTGTTCGAATTCGCGTTCAATAATTGTCGTGGCTCGATTGCGGGCAAATTGACGGGAATAGTGTACTAGATTTTGCCCAACTACAGACCAGGCCTTTGTACGGATCCAATGCCACAAGCTGAGGCGTAGAGAACCGCGGTGGTCTGCATATGTTAGGAGAGTGTGAATAGAAGGCAGAGTGGCTGTGCAATCTTCCAGCTTGCAGAAATAATACGATAACGCGTGTATCCCAGGTGTTATGCACCGGGAATGCTTCTGTAAAACCCCTCGATGCCTGAACTCATCAGAAAACAGAGATTACACCATCCCAAGGCTCCTCCTCATCCTGGTGCCCCAATCTCAACAAATTGAAAGGTAGGTCATCTTCCTCCTCCTCCTCCAACCCCGGCCAATTGACCTCCACATCAAACCTCTTCAGCCCCTTTTCCCTACCAACCCTCTTCAACTCCTCAAACCAAATCCCTTCCGTCTTGCCCGCCCTTCGCCAATTCTCCTTCTGGAATTCAATACTCACCCGCAACTCTCGCAGCCCTTTCAACTCGATTAGTACGTCGCAAGCCTTTTTCCACTGAAATTTGAATGCTGGAGGACAGGTGCTCTGTCGCAGGTTTTCGACGCTGGAGCCGGGGAACCAGGCATACCAGAATAAGTTTAGGTTCAGAGCGCGTATCAAGTTGAGGGAGGTGCGAGGGGTACGGGCTACGAGGGTTGTAAGAGTGGAGAGGGCTTCGAGGTCGAATATGTTTTGCCTGTATAGGAAATTGACTGCTTCGGAATGTCTGGTGGTGCGATGTGAGATAATCTGGGAAATGGAACGGTAGTGTGGCTGTTGGAGTCTGTACATACACAAGTTTACAGGTCTGCAGAATTCCCAATTTTATCACGGCAGGCTTAAGTAGCTCACCCTGACCATTCCTATGATTCCAGCATTTAGCATGTCTGATGCTGTCATTTCCAGGCTCTTCGCATCCGATATGGGATAGCTTTCCGTGAGGATACCAGTCAACTACGTGAAGGCGTGGTTTAACAACTAAGATATGTTCGTAAATCAAAAGTCGGACTTCGAGAGGGAGGAGTATTAGAAAGAGTGATTGAAGTTGAGGGTTTGGTTCCACCGAGGAGGACTCTGCAGGGGTAGATACGGCCAGTAGAGCGTCATCGCTGGCTTTGGGAGATGATGCCCGTTCGCGGCGACGATGGAAGAGCTTCAGGCGAAAGGACATAGGTGGTCGGGCCTTAGCGTCGGTGAGGACGAGAGGATGGAGTGATTCCGGCAGAATTGGTTTAAGGTAGGCCCCGCCTGTTATATGCAGCTAACGAAGCGGGCCTATGCTAGCAGGGAAGCGGACCAATCGTGATTGAAGCCAGTCCTGAGCTGATTGGTGGTTGTACTTTGGACACAGCTATGCAGTTGTGGGGCTTCTTGATATGACATCGCTGGGTATCCGAATGCTATCGAAGACTCGACCTGGACGCCTTCAGAGCAAAGTCTCCCAAGACCGGATATTTACCAGCAATAACTACATGGGTAACGAGATGTCCGCCGTGGAGCACAATGACTCACACACACGATAACGATCAAGATACTTAACATCATCCCTACGCTCAAACATCCATATCATAAGCTGTATCATCTGCCTGATTTCGAGCTTCGAAAGGGGTCGAGCTAAATGCTGAGAGGTCTGTGTTGGGTGGTGAAGGAGCTATCGCGACATACTCGTCCTGTACGACTGCTGTGGTGTCGATTGGATCTATCGTGACATTCTCTTCACCTCCGACTACAGTCTCTGACTCTGTATAAAGAGTCGTATTCTGGATGAGGTCGCTGATAGGCTCAACTTCTGTGATCTCTAGCGGCTGAGGTTGGGTATCAGAACCTTGCACGTATGGAATAACAGCGGCTGCAGTCCCAGCTGTAGCAAGTGCAAGACCCGCGACCTCCATTTCTTTGCCGACTTTGTCCATGTTCCATGCTGATGTAGTAGTACTGGTGCCGATCTGAGGACCGATTGAAGTGCTCGTCTGACCTGAAGAAGCTGAAATTCCAGGAAATCCTGGAGGCTTAGATGATCCGGCAGTCATTAGTCCCGCAATAGATGCTCCATCTGCTGCACTTCCTGCATTGGTTGAACTAAGATGGTTATGCGGAATAGCTGACGTTGGCTGGGAAGCAGGTGCATGAACCGAGCTCTCGGCCGTCCCTATAGAGTGGTTCGTCTTTGAAACTTTCTCGTTGATTTCGAGATATTCTAAAGGCGCAAGTCCAAGTTTCTTAGAGCCCTTAATTCTAGCTCTGCACCATCCATCTTCCTCCAACACAGCATTCCTCTCGATGATCTCAATCTCATCGCCTTCTTTGAAAGCCAACTCCTCGTCGTTGTTCTCCGGTTCAAAATCGTAGAGCGCTTTTGCTGGGACGGACTTTCTCGGTGGAGGTGGTGCCTTGCGCCGGACAGTAGGCTTGCTAGTGAATGAGAACCCAGGGGTTACATTACTTACGCTGAAAGGAGATGTCGTTGGCGAGTAAGGTGGTGGCGAGGTTGAGGGAGCTGGAGATGGTTGGGCCTGCGGTGAAATAGGGGTTGAGGTTGTATCGGTTACATTTGGTTGCTGTGCGCTTTGTACGCTCGATGTCAAAGCAGGTAGCTCGACCTTAAGCTCTTGGGTAGTATGTGCAGTGGGTGAGATGTTGGGCAGAGTCACTCTGGAATTTTGTTGCGGGTTGGCAACAGTCCAATTCTTGCTTGCAACATCCAGATCTTGCAAAAGCTTTTGCGCTTGAACGATCATTTCCTTTCTTCGGACACGCGCAGGATGATCGGAAGGTATCGGAAACCCATCAATCAAGTCGATGATTTCCTTCTCAATATGCTGCGTGAGGTTTTTGAGTCCAAAAGTTCTGGTATTCAGATCGGACGGGGGTTCGGATAATAGCCTCTGGCATTGTGGTACAATAGAATTAGTAAGTTCCACCTGCACAGCGTCCAGTCGCTCTTCTATTGTCTTCTGGGGGGCTTGGAATGGAAAAGGCCCTTGCTCCTTCGGTACGAAATGAGGACCAATTTTGACTTGTGGAGAAAAAGCTACTGGTACGACAGGTGGTAATGTAGCATTCTGTGAGGCTTGAACAGGCATATTTGTTGGCTGAGAAGGCTGTGGCTGCGGCTCCTGAGCAGGTAGAGTTTGCTCTATATTTTGCTTGTGAGATTCCGTCCATTGAGCCGAAGAAGCACGCCTAGTTGCCTGGGCCTCTTCAGACGGCATCAACAGTACCCAGGTATCAACAGTAGCTCGCGATTTCTTATCCAATTGGGAGTGGACGCCACCCAGATTGAGCTCAGACGCGGCGTGGAGGATCGAGTAGCCCATACGTTGCCCAATCCATTTAATCAACTCAACATGCTGGTCATAGTACGCTATAACCGCCTGGCCTGGTGGTAACCTGTCCGCCGAGCATATGAGCCAATGGATCACTCTACCGAAGTTCTCGCCAATGTTTTTGTCCGCCTTTTCGACGTCAAAGTTACGAGATGGGGAGTCCCCATCTAGGAAGCGCCAGTCTTTGATAAGTCCAACCTCAGCCTGGCGTGAAGCAACAGGTTGCGGAAATCCAAATTTGTCAAAATGCCGTACTAATTTTTCGAATACTATACGATGATTACGGACATCTCCAAAAGACTTGCTTGAATACCGACATGGCGAAAATGCGGGAAAGCCTTGGGCTATCAGTACCAGTACAAGTCAGTCCTGCAATGACTTACCTGGAAATGATGAATATCCGATATCCGTAGGGCGCAGGAGACCTGCAGTCGCAGCTAAGGTTTTGTAAGCGTCAAGATTTGCACTGAGATTCTCCCTGAATGCGTCCTCCCCGATAGCTGTCCTGAACAATTGCTGTACGATACGTGGTCCTAATGGTACGTAGCTTTCCTTATAGTTGGGCAGACTCCGCGAAAGCTCTGCAGTTAAAGCGCCAATGAAGTATATGGAGGTGAAGACACTGCTGACCAGGATCGGATCACCCAACCTGGGTGCCAACGACGCAAACAATCGATTTGCTTCTCCAGAAAATAGCTTGACCTCGATATGCTGTGCAGCAGCCGTAAGTGCCTTTGTCAAGGCGTGTTCATCCACCAAGCCTGCGGCGCACATGCGCGTGCCGAATTCTCGAAGCACAAAATTGACAGTCTCATAGGCTCTTCGCTCGCGTTCTGGGTCTACACCGATGACTGGAGCTTCGCTCGCTGTTTGAGCTCGATGCAGATTTGTTGGGCCTTGGTTGATGCTTGAGTTGTTCCTCATAGAGTTGGTAGCATTCTTCAAGGCTGGAACGGTGCGAAGAACAACCCTCACAAGGCCAACCGCTGCCCCGGCTGCAGAGAGCACTCCAGTGGGATCGAGGTCCGTAAGTGATGACATACTGGCTGCTCACCAACGAACACGCACTTCCAGCGTAATCATTTGGGTTGATTGGGGGCCGCGCGCGGATCGCGAAAGCGGATTTGGTAATGAAACAGCGTTCCCAGACGCCGCCTAGCAACAAGAACTTACCACCTCATCGGGCAAGCCCAGGTATATGACCAGTATGGCCAGATGGTTTGATAATTAGGCTTGTTGCTTTGCAAGTCCATTGGAGAGAAGGAGAGAGGAGAAAGCGGGGCAATTTTTCTACTAAACATTGCCCAAGCTGGGTGGTCGATCATCCTTGGCCCCACCAATAAAAGCGCGGCATTATCTGCTAGGCGCGGCATCGAAACAAGGCGTAGAGATCTAGAACAAAAACTGTATGCAATATTGTTGACGGACGAGGTACTCTTCCGGAGGTTTTACCACACATACCCATTCCTGCAAGGGGAAAGTTGAGCACGATGATTCTCATAACTTTTGATGCTCCAAGCGAGCTCTATTGATCGTCACAGACATACCGTCATCACCAGGCATATCCGCCAATTCTATGTACAATCGTTCAACTGCCCTCACCCAGCCCCTTGGCACTTCAAGATTACATCTCACCTCTTCCCCTCTCCCTTATGTCCAACCTCCAGCAAGCTTCTACCACCTCCTACCAACCTATCCATTCAGGGAATAGGGTCCTACTCTATCGTCCTTCTAATAACTACCTCTCGTAGCTCCGAATCTATTCGGCTAAGAACCGACGTTAAAGTGGGACGGGAGTGGTGATATGTCGAGATCGACTGTAAGTCGCAGCGGAGGCGTCCGGCGTGGTCATGAGGAGAGAGATGCTGTGGCCTTAAAACGTGATGCTGAGATGGAATATGCAATAAATCTGATTTCGCATAACTAGTACGGTTTGATCGATCGGATCCTGCTCTGGGAGTGTTGCTGTTTGTCTGCAATCGCGTAGTATAACCCTATCTCCTGACAAAAGGACCACTATTTGGTCTAATCCTTTACCCAATGATTGAAATCGACGATACTGAACAACGTTTGCCTGCACAAAGCCGATCCATGGCTCAAATCCTTTGGATCGCAAATTTTCACTGTCCAATATCTGCGAGGTCGGTATCTCAAATGGCCTGAAAGGGTCCATACATTGTCATCGACAAGGTAAATCATAAGTCATCGTCATCGTTCGTTCATAAGTCATCGTCGGTCATGGACATTGTAACCCTCAATGCTCTTCTTGCCTTATGAATGGTATCTGAAATGGCGGTCACGAGAGCCGCGCACCGTCTTGATGACAACAGGTTTTGTCTCGCCCTTCCTGTGCGACTCGGCCCTTGGCGAATTCGAGAGCTTCCTCTTAGATCCCACGATAACGGTGGGCCGAGCAGATTCCTCGCGAGCTGGCACATCTAAGGTAGCCTCATGAACCGAAGAGGCTAAGTTTCCCATTGGTGTTAACTCGGGCTGTGGTAAGTCGATTTCAGCTTGGTCGGTAGATCTGTCGGAGGCAATGTCCATATGCATTGCACTGAGGGTAGGATCAAAACTAGCTTGATTGCTACTTTGCCCTTCGGAAAGAATAGGATCTTGCGCCAAACGAGGTCTCTGCGAAGCTGTGTATGGGCTCCATGGAGAAGAGGAGGGGTTTCCCAAGTCGAACGAACTGCCGCTTGCGCCTCCTGAAGGGTCGGCGTCGAAAAGGTTGCTGTGATCGTTGAATCCCAATTGTTGTTGATAATTGGAGACAATGTTTTCGTATAACTCGCTTTTGAACTCAGGTCGATGCTCGATCTCGGGTAGTATCTGGGCAGAGTATGAGGCATCTCCGTGGAAGCTGTTGGCGCGGTGCCAATGACTAGCGCGGAGATGGCTGTCATTTGTTGACGAATCACCCGAGATTTGGAGGAACTCCTGATTGGGCAGCTGCATCGTATCGATGGTGTTTTGCTCTATTGAGGGGTAGCCAGATACATCCACAACTCCGTTGCACGGTTGAAAAGTCAGATTACCATTGGAAATCTTGTTTTGATAAGTGTAGTAACAAGAGCTTGTCTCGAAGGCCAATCCTGCAAGAGAAGCCGGCGGATCCTCCCCAATCTCGAGCTGTAGTTGCACTTGCTCGACTACCGACGGGTCCCAGTGTGGGGCTGGATTGAATAGAGGATCGAATTGTGGAACGATACCAGCTGACATCAACCGCTGATGCCATTCCTCCTTCACGCCAGGCTGCAAAAGTAGACCTAGTATGACTTTGTCGTTATCCCATGCGTTCAATGCTTGATGCTTTCTCCAGTGTTCCAAGTCGATGTGGTTGCTTTTCTTCACGAGCGTGGGAAAGCAGCATATGCAAAAACCGCAAGAGAAGAACTTTCTCTTGATTGTGTGGGGATCGACCCATGCCTTTGCTAGTGCGGAAGCATGGTCTTCCGAAGTTTTGTGGATGTCCTTGATATGGTTGTGCATGTTGATTTTTCTTGTGTAGCGCTTCGCAGATTGTCCGTAGCATTTAGAGACCTCATGTGTGGCCAAATGAGTCTCATTGGGGTTCGAGGCGCCACAGAAGTAGCATTCCCCACCTGCTTCGGTGGGTCTGACTGGACCATATGGCATGCAAGTGTATATAGTCTCATGCTCTCTCATGTGTCTCTTGTATCCGTCACAAGTCTCGAATACTTTTGGATGTTCGCATATATGACACCAGTGGAGATGGTCACTAGTCTTAGATGACGCAGGGGACCCCTGGTCAATGACCGAGGGTTGAGAACTGGATGTAGCATTGCTCAGAGTGCTAGGGTGGGTGCTCTGAATAGATCGGAGGCTGAATGCAGATGAAGGATGGAGGGATGAGGCGGAGGTACGAGTAGGCGTCGAGAACGCCGACTGAAGGGCAGTTGAGTAGTCTCGAGGGTTTGCAATAGGTTGCAAGGCAGAGGTCTGTGGGGTTGATGAGGATTGTGTTACCCCTGCATGCCTGTAAGCCTGTTCCACGGTTTGATGAATGGGGAAGTCCACGGACTAGATCGTGTTGCGACTTGGAGCCAAGTCAGCAACAAGTCCTTCTCACAGTCCTTCAACTCGTGGACTGCATTTAATACCAAAGGAGACAATGGTGCAAGGCCACCCTTGTGCTTGTAGCCTGGTTCCAAAGACTGGAGGATTTCAACCCATGCGATGACCTTCCGAGGATTGAACCCTGCAAGAGAGAGAAGAGCCCGTTGTTGTGGCTGTGTTGGCTGAGATAATTTGCCTGAACGATCCTGGGTCAGGGCAATAGGAAGTTGATTAAGAGTAAAACCAGCGACAGGTCCTCGTGCTCTCCGGGGTTGTGAGAAGGAAGGGGAGGGGCGGGTGGGGGTGGCCGGGGGTTCAGCCAATAGGCGATCGTCGCACAACTCGTCTGATATATAATCGTGCTCCATCCTTCAGGGTTAGTGATGAAGATTCGAAGTGAACATTATCGCAGGTCGGAGCGATAACGAACAATGTAAGAAAGAGGAAAGGTGTGGTGTATATATATATATATATATATGGCAGAAGACTTTGAAGGACATGCGTTGGCAGGGGCAAGAGATGGATCAATACCCCCAGGGGAGACGTTGATGGCTTGACATGCTCGCTGTCAGGCACCTATGAGACCCCATGGGGGTGTACGGTGAACCATCGCAAACATGCTTAGATGTTCGCTGCACCCCAAGCCGCAGTGGGTTTGCAGTGGTGTATGGCTTGATATGTACACCGTATTTACGGTAGCGTATTGGAGCGCGCACAGTGAGAGAGGGAGAGGGGGATGACTTGTGGTTGGGCATTGAAGGTGATGACTATCCGCTCGATTGGAGGAGAGGAGGACAGTGAGATCAATAGAGATAACCCCCTGCATCGCTTAGGCTGTTGGCCGTTTCGCCTCTTTAGCGGCGGCCACTGCGGGTCTTTACAGGGACCACTGATAGAAAATCACGCTCACACCTTTCTCCATCATCCCCCTGAGCCGCCTCCCAGTCCGTGAGTTGCTTGAGCAGTTGCTTGCCCGTCCTCCCTTATTATGGCAATGGCAGCGCGTTTCAATTCGTTGATTAACACAAAAACAACACTCGTGCACAGTCATCAAACCGCTAAAAGATAACAGTCCCTCGAGCTAATGCGGTTTCTAGTCGAGCATGAACATGAGAATGGAACACAACAGATCGTCTACAGATTCTTGCAGAAACTTGTCCATCACGGACTGGTCAGACTGGAACGAAATTGGGCTGGGATGGGAGGACAACGTAAACCAACGCTGAATCTGGAGGAATTCACTTGAGCCATATTTTTCAGTCATGCTCAGGCAATTCAAGTAACCTGATATATCTTCGGACAAGAACTTTTTTAGGGGTACATCTGCTGGGCTCAAGTCCTAGTAAGTAAAACTGTCATGCAGACGATACATTCACCGAGTTGGAGACCCACGGCTTTCTACGGAGAATTCCTGGATCTTCAATCAGATACAGCGATTCTGCCTTCAATGAATGTCAGATAGATAGAGCAAGTTTCCGGAGGATCAAACGAGTGTGACGGTGAGAAGATCCCAATGACGAATTAGGTCGCTGATACCGATCTCTAACCTCTCCTATTGAATTGGCAGTGAACAAACCATTCAAACCACCATGAAGCCTATGGTAGTAGTGGGAAATGGCGGAGGTGCTCGCTTCATCAAGCCTAATTCTAAGCTGTATCTGGCGCGGTCGCAAGCAACTGTATTGAGTTATTTGGCTGTATCCTTTAGAGCTCTACAAAGCAACCAGTAATCTTACCTTTTGCGCGCGGTAATCCCAAGTGGCTTTTGGAGCCACGCTAATCAAGAAAAATTAAGGTACCTAGAGAGTTCATCTGTCCCGCTAGGTCAGGCTGGAGTTTGAAGGCAATATCTCAGTACGGAGATTCATGAGGCCCCACGTCTTCCACTTCTCGACTTCATTATACTTTATTACCCCAATGCTTTCAAAATTTGTTCCAGTCGCAGAATATACAAACTTGAGTCGGCAGACTTCCCCTGTCGATCATGTCACGGCTACCTAGTCCGCTCCACCTGAGGTACAGTGTACATAGCCAGAGCCCAAGACCTCAGCGCAATCAAGCGGTCTCCGTCCCTGTAGTAATCAACGACCTTCCGCCATGCAGCGCAAAATTCCTTACCGTCGACTACTCTTCTCGGTCCCTCTGCTTGAATGCAAATGAACATGTACCAAAGATACGTTTGGCGTCGGCCCAAGCCGAGGGTGCTCAAGTGAAGAACGGCAGCGAAAGTCAAAGAAGTTAATAATGTGGGTGGAAATCTTGAAGGAGACCTAAAGCAATATCGGTAGTCTACTTTAACGTATTGGGCGAACGCATTGTAAGATCTAAGCTCAGCCCCACTGTTGGACTAAGTTAAGAATGCCAGGCTTAATCAACAGTTTCACGGCTATGTAACTGAAAGGGCCTGCTTACGCTCCGAAGTCTTCGCATCTGGACTATGTACAGGCTCTACATGTTGTAGATGCTCATAGAAGGAGCGTAGCCTACCAGGCGATCATCCTCACCGGGCCTGAACTTGGCTTCTTTGGAAAATTCGTGCGCATTCTTCGACATATCCTTCACCTCTGCGAAATCAAAATCCTTCTTGGACAGCAAGTCGTAAACAGCCTTGGGATACTCCGGAGCAATGTTGTAAATCTGCGCCAGATATTTCTTCTGCAACAGTGGTTAGCGAGAGATGTTCGGCCCCATTTAGAGCAATCTATTACCTGAATGATTGGGTAGTTAACACGTGACAGCATCTTAGCCGTGTTAGAATGAAGATGTTGTCTCGCTTTGTCGTCCATAACACGCCTGTACAGCTCAGTAGCCTGCTCGTACTCCGACTTCTTCGCCTCATGCGCATAATGAGACTTGCGCGAAACGACATTGTCAGCGACGGTATACGGGGCTTCGGCAGTATCGGGCCTGAAGCTGTTTTTGAAGCTGTTGGGCACGTATTGCTTGCGGCCGGCGTGGTTGGCATCTACGCGCATCTGCCCGTCGAAGTTGAGACTTGAGAGTGAGCCGGCCATGAAGGGGCAGTTGACGGGAACTTGGTGCAGGTTCACACCAATGCGATGGTATTGTGCGTCACGGTAGAAGAACATGCGGAACTGGAGAAGCGGGTCGGGGCTGTCTTCGATGCCGGGGACCATACTGCCAGGTGAGAACGCGGCTTGCTCGACGTCACGGTGGAAATTCTCCGGATTCTTGTTCAGTACTAAGCGACCGAACTCGTGCATCTAGGCCGAATTAGCATGAGGAGACTTGGAGTTTCAATCGTAAGAAGATACCGGAAATTGGCCCCTGGGCCAGACTTTCGTCACGTCAAACGGGTCAAAACCAAGCTTCTTAGCGTCGGCCTCGTCAGGTTGCATGATTTGCACGTTAGCTCTCCACACTATTTCCCGACCTTCTTCGATGGCGTCCCAAAGTTGCCTTTTGGAATAGTCCGGATCCTCGCCGGAAATTCTGATTGCTTCGGGCTCAGAGAGTTGTTTTTGACCATGCTCCGCCAAGAAATGATACTTGATATAGACAAACTTGCCCTTTTTGTTGACCCTACCTGTTCTTGAGTATTTCTCATTGAGTCATTTACGGGAAGGGGAACTCACCATTTAAAGGTATGGCAGCCATAACCATGTTCGTTGATCCAGCCATCTGGTGTACCATGATCACTGAAGAACATCAATCCAGCATGATTTCTATCTCCATATTAGCCCGTCTCACGAAGAGTCGGGACAAATCATACCCTTCAGGCGTGCAAGCCAAAAGATCAAAGCAGGCATCGTAATCCAACAAGAAGTTCTTAGGGTTGCGTGATTGGGAACGGATCACGTCTGGCCCTTGGATTGGATCACGACAGAAGAAAACCGGCTAAACACGAAGATCAGCCTGTGAACTGTTATAGATATAGATGGTTGTCCTACGAAATTTAGTCCAACAATGTCATAGTTGCCTTCTGCGGTATAGAACTTGATCGCAAAACCGCGAGGGTTGCGAGCCTCATCTGGAAATTCTCGGCCAAGGGTAACGGTCGAGAAACGAATAAAGATTGGGGTCTTTTGGCCCGCCGACTGCAGGAAATTGGCTTTTCTACGTGGTCTGGGGTAAGTTGTTGTAGCTGTGCAGGTCTGCGCGACCTACGTTAAGTCACTCATGCCCTTAGTGCACTCAAAGTACCCAAAGGCTCCGCTACCACATGGATGCACCATGCCTGCCGATGCCATTTTAGACGCGATGTATACCAAAGCATTTGGGGTGTGGTGATGACCTACGCTCCAGATTCTTTGACCGGTTGAAGGTCTGCTGCTTCTGTAGCAGAAATGTGTCGCTCACTAGGGGAAGGCCGCCAACCGTCTTGCTGTGGGCTCTACACCATAATCAGAAACATGGGTTGGGATAGGCTCCCCAAGTGCCATGAATGCACGTACGGATCGGGCCATGGAATACCCTCATTGTTGGTGAAATAGGGTGCATCGTCTTCACGTTTTCCACCAAGGGTTACGCCAGATATCTTCGCAGCAATCTCCGCTGGACCCTCATTGGCGCTCTGGAACAGCGAGGTTCGGTTGGGACGAGGGTCTGCACCAGCACCAGCAATGGCTGAGGCTGTTGCTTGCAGAGGGTGCTGGATGGCCGAGGTAGCTCCGGCGTTAGACATCTTTACTGATTTCGGTGGCAAAAAAGATACAATGAGGAATATTCTTCAAAGTAGGAAAGGCAGGGAGGTAATTGAGCAACTCTACCCCTCAATGACATCTGTGACAAGGTGACCTCACGGCCAGAAATGGATAGTGATGCAATGGACCATACTTCTTTCGTACGTAGCGAGCAGAATGAATGACATGTTAGGAGTGACATAGCTAACACTTGGCTACTCCCAAGGATACGGCCATCAACCGTTGACATCCAAGGGAGACTCCCTGTCTGCCGAAAGTATCCGCGCGGCGATAGGTTGTACTCGTTCCCAAGCCTCGATGCAGTACCGATACAATGCTTATCTGGAATTCCCATGCGTGATGAGTACGGATGGGTGTGGTTGGTTTGCCACTCTTCTAACGCGCGGGAGGGCCCGCTAGAACTGCCTTACAAAGTTCTATGAAGTACTTTAAGGTAGTTCTATGGGGCTCTTCCGTTGCAGTCATGTTTCCGCGCGTCTTTTCTCGCTTCACTCCAGCTTGAGAAATTTTCATGTCCTGCGCTATGTTTTGGACTTATATATCCTTGCATCAGTCGTGATCTGACTCGATGCATATTGCGCTGTTGACGGTGGCTGCTGAGCCTGCCTAGGGCGCTCCGCCAACCCGCTGGAGCGTTTGGTACCTGCCGGAACATTTACCACACATGGGCTTGAACTATGGAGATGTTTGAACACATTGTAGATTTGCGTGACTCCACTTAAAAGGTATTTCCATCGATAAGAGCAGTGTAGGGGCTGATCTTTTGGATTCCTAGTGTGGAAATTTCTGAATGGGGGTTAAAGTTGGCGGAGCTTCAAGGGCGGCTCATGTTAGCTCGTCACGTGTCGACCATCCCTTATTGTTAGAGCAGCACTAATGAAAAATAGGTCAAATCTAGACCACTTACAACTCGTACGTCAGCCGTCAAGCTCTGCACTGCCGAGAGGTATAGAGCCTCAAAATTCATTGGCAATAGATCTTGCCGTTGTAATCATTGCAGCGCTGATCCTCGCTCTCTATAAAACCTACTATGTAGGATATTGGTCCTTTCGTGAAGGCTTGAGCTGCGGAGGAAAAGGTTGAAGAGCTTGAGGAGGTATTTCTTCCTACATGCTGTTGCGGCCGTTGCGGCCGTTTTGCTCACATCCAAAGTTGTCCCTGAGCTTGCCTATGTCGTTTGTGTCCTTGCCATGTTAAGGTCATATAACGCTGTTCGTTGAGTCCTACGACAGGACCTTAGCACTCTTGACTAGGAAGATTCCACCGTCTACTTCAAAACGTTCATGCCGCAAGCCTAATGTACAGATGACTTGTTCCTGAACCTATGCTTCCAGTCCTCAAGGTGTAGAGCCAGTCGATTGAAAGTTTTCTGCGCGTAAAGACTCCGGAATTCCTGTGATATATTTGAGATCTACCTTCTTATTGTTCAAACAATGCTCTGTTACTAAATATTATTTCCTTACAGAGCCCGCCATCTGTCCCCGCGAGGTCTTACTTGGTGTCTTGGTAGAGGCGGAAAAACTGGCTTTTGATATGGTGGCACGTCTCGGATCGATCACCTGAATACGTGATAATGTTTCCAAAACCAACGAACATATTTCATTGACTTCCCCATTGAGTTGATACGCATCATCATTATGCTGTCTGCCATGGCACTGATCTCCATCTCGCACCGATCCTTGTTGGTAGTAAATGTCATAAATGTGATGTCATCCTGACATAATTACATGACCTGCATACCTTGTCATCATCGCACTTTGATCAAAAACATACAGAGTCACTCAGCAATGGCTCGCTATATTGATTACAAAATTTTTGAAACGCCACCGCCAGCAAATTCTGCCCAAGAACTAGTAGCGTCTCTGACAAAAATCGTCACAGGCTTTCCACCCCGCAACAACTACAGTAAACATGATCTCCACGGCCTCTATTCAGGTCCCACATCCATAGCCTACCTCTTCTTAGCTCTCTCCAAGTCATCGCCTGAGCTGATTATCGCGAACCGAAACCCAGCTCATTGGTGTCGCAAATATCTTTACTACTTTCACCATGAGGTTCCAGTCACACCCTCTCGCTGCGGTGTCGCTAACGAGACGCTCGCTCGTCTGGCTGTTGGTGCAGTGGCTGGGCAGAGCGGAAAATTAGTGGACTTCTTTCTGAGTTTTGTCCCAGCTGTGCTAGCCGAGGAAGGAGACAAAGCGAGCAATGAATGGCTTTATGGGCGTGCTGGGACGCTGTATCTCCTCCGTCTAATACGTACATACACCCCTCTAAACCCTAAGGTTGATGAAGCCATCATGGCTATAATCGAAAAGATCCTACAGGAATGCCCGCCTTGGTCCTGGCATGGGAAAGAGTATTTGGGCGCTGTGCATGGCTCCATCGGTATTGTTACGCAGATTATACTATCTGAACCAAAACGTGCGATGCAGTTGAAGGTACTGGTAGAGAAGCTGATCGCGGCCCAAAACCCAGCAACTGGAAATTGGGCGAGTAGTAATGGGTCTGGGAGAGATCATCTCGTACAATTCTGCCACGGTGCGCCAGGCTTCGTCATCTCACTACTTGCTGTCCGTCAATATTTCACGCAGGACTCGCAACTCTTGGAAGATATCGACAAAGCAATTGACCTAGGGAGGGACTGCATCTACCAGCAAGGCTTATTGGCAAAGGAACCATGCCTCTGCCATGGAGCTACGGGAAACGCTGTTGCCTTGGATGGGAAGAAGCAAGAGCATTTGATGCGATGGTGCCAGCGTGATGTTGTCGAGAAGGGTCTGAATAATGGTGTGTTCCGGAAGGGCGATGACGAGTGGGGTCTGTTTTGCGGAGAGGCGGGGCGGTCTTGGGGGTGGATGCTGGTGGAGGGGTTGGGGAAGGGTATGATCGGTTATTCTGATATATGAAATATGGCGTAGGCTTCACGTCATGGGTGGATTTAGGTCAAAACATTTGGTAGGTCTTGGAAGGGGAATATATGCGCTATTGAGGAATGGTTGCATCATCCGCAATGTATTAAGCGACACGTTGCGTGGGTTGCATAGAAAGTTCTTCAGTAATACATTCTTAATCCATATTGTAGCCATCAATATCATCAGCGATAGAGACGATCAGAGGCCCAAAGCTGAAGACTCGACTTGTTAGTGGGTCCTACGTTGCCTTTTATCGCCTGTTACCGCTCGGACCAATAGAGCGCCAAGGTTGGATTTGGTGAGAAGGTAAAATGCTCTGTATCGAACGTATACGTTATCCACCTTAATACCCGGATACGGATTGTTCATCCCATTTGTCGTTCCAGAAATATTGTTTCTGAACCGCTGGACTTAGTTTCTTCGGACTTCTAGACTGATGGCACACCAGGTCCTTGAGAGAAGGTTGCCAGTGATCCCATATAACGACAAACCAGAGGAAACCCTCGTGCTTTGTATAGATAGATGGGTCCTGAGCATTTCGTTCGAAGAATTGCCAAGAATTGCGCCGAATCTGTTGCCATATCACTCCTTCGAGAGCAATGCGCTTTTCAGACCGGCCGCTGTTGATGGAATGGACCGAGTCAGGAGGCTCATCTGGGTACCTTGGCGGAGGAACAATCTCTTCCTGTCCGATACTTTTCGTCAACTTGGTCATCTCCAACAGGTAATAGAGCTCTTGAGACGTCATTGCTTGGAGCCTGGAGCTCCACTCAGAGTGATCAAGTTTCATTAGACCCCAGAGGGAATAATAGAAACAAATGAAGCGTGTCCGTTCGGTGCAAGTCAGGGTCGGAGGATGTTTGAGGGCGCCCCCATAGAATTCCTCACCTTCAAGACCATCCACTGTCGCACTTGAAGATTAATCATATACACCTGACAACATGACTGTTAGGGGCCGACTCACTTCTTACCCGACTCACGATCTCGCGTTCGAACTGGAGAATAGCTTTTTCGATTACGCCAGCATTTCGTACCATGCGGACGACATCTTTGGCAGACACCGAGGATTCCAGACGCGGTCCATCTTGATCAATGAGGAAGTGACGTGCCGCACGCTCACACGGAATACTCTTAGGTGCTATTTGCTTGTAGATTGGGTTCACATTCTTCAACCAGAGATGCCTTAGCCGACAGCACACTGCGGAGAGGGCAAAGACATCTGAAAAGGAGGGTAGCTGGCAGAAGATACTGATCACTACTTCTGACGGCATTGTTGATAAAGAAGGATGTTGGTGATCATCTCCCTGCACGAGTGATGATGCCATGGCGGCCTTTGAATTTGCTGCAGCGCGAAGTCACTCAAGTGTACTTCTCGGCGTGTTCGAGAAAAGATTGAGAAACTGTAGAGTCAATGAGAGTAGATACCCGGAGATCATCTGGCTATGGAAGGATTATGGGCATGAGACATGAGACAGACGCAGCGAAAACTAGGGAAGCGGCGAGGATGTTTGAGGTTGGGTAGGCCTAGTTTTCTTTTAGGCATCAGCCTCCACCCCATTGGCTCGGTACGCTAGACCTGTTCCAAACTCCAGAACACTACAATGATATCTCGACACGCTACGACATTTCTAAAATTTGATAATTAGTAGAGATACCTTTGCGAAGTTCTCCATACTCACAATTCCAAAGCACTTACGATCGACTTACTGATTACGAGTAAGAACATGATGCTACCCCATGAAAGCAACTTGTGGGGCAATTTTGCGCTGAATCATTTTTGCCGAGTTCTTTAGTGCGACCGTTAGCTGGTGTCCGTGATCCTTCTCGATGGCAGGAGCAGATACTTGGAGCATTATGATTGGAGATCAACCATTCGCTCTCTGAGATACCTATATTTTACGCCACCATCCTTCTCTTACCTATGGATGTGGAACTGCCTCATCCATGCTCTGGTAACACCACTCTGGGCCGTCGCTGTTTCAACTCTCACTATCAGAGGAGGAAGTGATGTTTCGTGATGGTATTGACTGACCAAAGTAAAGGTGCCGACGTCATCGAGGCCGAGGACTCCAGATAAGCCTTGCATCCTGTCACCATCTGGTCGTACGCGTAGACAAATTGGGTTCTCTCATCTTCGCTATCAGATCTGAAACCTTTTCGGCTTACTCAATGATCGGCTCCATTTGATCCCACCATTACGAAATCATCCTGTAATGATACCATGGTCGGTTAACTAGATATGGAGACTTGTCGAGGATGCTGCCTAACAAGGCAGCAAGGAGGACACCTTCACCTCAGTACGTACGTTTGTGCCTAGAGTTTCACCGTATCTGCGAAGCAGTTCTGACATCTGCCAAGCATAAGGGGAATGAGAAACGCCAACAATTGAACGACCAATGATCAATCATGAGCTTCCATAGTGGGATTCCCGTCAGCGGAGTTAAGACCAGCCTTCCATGTCTCACTGCACAAAAGATCACAACATGCGAAGGCTGTGCACTCACATCTCACCAAGCAAGGCTGGGGCCATTGGGGGTGACTTCTACGCCTCAATGCGTTTCGAATTAGACCACCAGGGTGTTAGAGATTCCTTGTTAGCCATTCCCAGCTGTTCTCATATTCCTTGGCCTACGAAGGATGGCGAGCGTTACAGGCAATACTTAACATGCTACCCCCGCTTTTGTCTGTAATGACGCCGTCTCCCTTTGTTACCGCCAGACCTGAGAGATGCAAAGTCATTCGAATACCTGTTGATCGTATCTTTATCCTCTCAAAATGAAGCAGGCTACCGTTCTGGTTCCATTTGTGGTCCTTCTATCAGTTACTGCCTTACCGCCCGACTTACGGCGACGAGCAGATCCTAATGATCCATGTCTTGACGAAGCACCGACCTTGGATGGCCCCACCAGTGATAAATCCGCCGGGATTGGGGTCGAATTCGAATCACTCGCTGTTGTGTTCAGGAAGTCGGGGTGTAGCGCTGCGGATACTAATCAGGCTAAGGGTCAACAGGTTGGTGAGCGGGAAGGAGAGAATTGGCAACTCACCGCAGACACAACCCCGGAAAGTGCTGGCATGCTGGCGGCAGAATACATCTTGAATGGCCAAACGCTCAAAATTGGGACTGGCGCAGCATCCGCTGCGGCAGCGGCAGTTTCAAGTGATATCGTAAGGATACATATAATAATTGAGATGCATCCTTTTCTTGTACTGAGCAGACTTTACAGATGGATTGGAATCCATACTCAGGTATGCCCAATAATCAATGGAATATCGAGGGTAACGATTGCAATCCGTGGGCAATATCAAACCCTACAACAGGCAATGGTGCAGGTAACTTGCTGTGGTCTACACAAGTCACTGCACCTTTGCCCTTCGAAGCCATCAATGATCTCTTTGCGGCGGCGCTAGTCGACCCGGGAACTTCTCCCTTGCTACCTTTCATCAGGGCTTCGACGAACGTTGTATCTGTAACCCAGAAATTTTTCCAGTCTAGCCCGAATGGTATCTCGCCAGAGAGTATCAAGGCTGACGTACTTGGATTCTTCTCTTTGATTATCTCTTACGCGAAGAAAGCTACCCCAACGAGTCCCCCAAACTATACGACACGGAGTCCTAAATTTACAGTCAGTATCATGCCGCGGACCGAGTTTGTCACGCTCTATGCTCAGGTTAAACCTACTCTTCCAGGCGCAGGTACGCTTTACAACCTCGTAAAAGTTCTTGTCTGCTATAAAAACGACGAGGACGACGTTGAGTAAGGCATGTACCAGAGCTGCGTCAATATATGGCTGACAACAACTGCAGACTTGACCCGCAATTCTGTAGTGGCACAGTAGCGGCGCCAGAGCCAAATTCATATATGGATGGTATCGGGTGGTGTCTCAAAAATACTGATACTAACGAGCAAGACTGCCTCACAGTGGAGGATTGGATGACGAGCATTGCTAGCGGTCCATCACCAGACAAGCTCACCAAACTTGACGGCCTTATCGACGGCCAAGTGGGCGGGTTAGGAACAGCACTGGAGAATATCATTGACAGCACGCGGGCAGTCCCTCTCTTCGAGTTCCGAAATCTACTCGGCGTTGCAGCGGGGCAAATGCAGGACACTGTCAGTAAAGCTGAGCAAGCCGTCATCACTTACTTCAACAAATACAAGACTCCTCCCCAACGGAAGATGGTTAAGCGTCAAAATGACGTTTACGGCTGTCCAACAACTTCTTTGGCATCGTCCACAACAACAATGCCTTCGTGTACCCTTCAAAATGAAGACCCTGACCAAGGTATCGCGGGCCAAGGATGTATATGTGGCTCAACCACCCTTCCACTACTCACGGTATCTTCTGCTACCGACCAAGCTCAAAGCTGCGCCTACACAGCCTTTCCCACCACGACCGGCGGCAACCCAATCTCTATCCTGTCTTCGACATACACCAGTGCCTGTCAGGCTTGCACTCTGGTGGGCGGTATTGCGGACACGCCTACGTGTACACCCATCATGGGCTGCACAACTCCAACGCCGACACCTGCACCAACCTCCGCCCCGCTGCCGCCGCCGCCACCTCCGCCGCCTCCGCCGCCACCGACTTGCTCCGCGGGCTTCTATGGAACGGACACAAGTTGTGGCGGGAAGTGCAATGGTGCGAAAGCGAAGTGCGAGTGTATTGAGGCCGGGTATGAGTCATTCAACGAGGCTTGTACTTGTAAATGCTAAGAATGAAGACGGTATCCTTGAAGAAGTTTGAAATAATGGTGTACAATGTTCAGATGTGATCAGATGTCTGATCTTGTTTGATTAGATAGTGGTTGTTACAGATAAATGCCTAGGGTTGATATTGATATCCACTCCATTAAGTCGTGTCCTCATTCTCTTCATATCAGATTGTTAGTTATAGAGCTTGTCTGACGCGATCCGGATCATAGTAAGGCCCGCTTATTCTGGACTCGCAGAGGGTAGGTATTAGTAAGGCCATCAGTTGCTATAAATATGCGGTAAATGGTCAATTTACTGGTTGCCCTACCAACCTAGATGCTCATTTCTACTTTATAATACGAGACTGTTATCTGTGAAGCTCGTCCAATTTTGGCCGGGGGCGCTGATGTTTGGAGAGGGCCCCACTCCTCGTGCGCGGACTGATTGGGTGACGCCCCTGGACCCGCCGGAAGGGTCCCTAAAGCTTGTCCGCCAAGCTCTAAGCCTGTACATTTTGGGAAGCAGCTTATCCCTCACACCTAGCCAAATTTTCCAACGGTTCACCGCTTCACCACCTATGGATCTCTTACAAAGCTCTGTCCAGGGCGCTGCGCTCTTCTTCTTCTCTTCCCTTCTTCTCTTTTGTTCACCTTTTCCTGCTTTGAGAAACGACGTCCGGTTTTCAACTTCAGATCGATAGACTACCCTCACCCTGTTCCCGCACTCCAGACCATCACCGTACCCCCCCTCAGTCACCTCCAGCTATCAAAGCAGCCAAGAGCACGCCGATAAGTCCAGCATCATGTCCTCTGGATCCTCTACCCCATCCTGGGTCTTCAGCTATCTACCCAACCCCAAACAGCCCGCCTCACCCTCAACGCCAACATCCACTTCAACAGCCTCCACAGCTCCCACCCCAAGCCTCTTAAACCCCTTCTACAAAGCCCTGTCAGCGTTATCTACCCCGAGACTCGACCCCGAACAAGAGCGCATGGCCAGATTGCAAGGCGTTAAAGCAAGCTTGGAGCAACAGATTGCCTTTAGGCAGAAAGCCGGCTTGCCGACTAAAGACTTGGAGAAGGAACAGATGGGCAAGATCGAGGAGGCGCTGAAAGGGTTGGCAAAGGAGAATGGACTGTAGTGACTTGGGATGTGAATATGGATATGGACACGGATGAGGATATGGATGCAGATATTGTTAAGGTTAAGAGGCCACAGGGTATCCGCGAGTGGTGAAGTTGACTTCATAGTTTGCATTCGGGATGTTAAACCAATGTCATCATCTTAATCTGGACCTCGGGTCCTCTGAATGCTTGTCCGTCCATCATGTCGTCAACATAAGCTTCATCTTGAATGACATCGTCACTGGCACTCAGGCGGAGCAATATTGGAACGGTGCCTGCCAAGAGTATCGTGATCCGATCTCCAATATCTACTGAGTCTGGAACCCGTCTAACAGGACCATCATCGCAGAGCCAAGATGTGCTATCAATAGCGGCATAGAACATCGCTGCCTCAAGGTAGGGTACATTCCAGTGATCTACGGGTCTCTCAAAAATTGTATCCTTCGCAGTCAAGGTTTCACTCTGAACAAGGGAAAATTCGATTGTCCCGACAGACCACTTCAGTGAGCAGCAAATACTTCCACGAGATCATCTTTTTTCTCACGACGAGCCTTATTCTCCTTGTTGGCGGTCAATCTTGGCACGAAGGCCATCTCGAATGACTCAGATCTACGTGCCTATTTCATATTATCCTTGGTGAAGGTCAACTGTCTTATTCGCGGCCATCTTCAGGTGTTTCTCTCCCCCGTCAAATTCCAGTGGCCAAGTACCTCAATCATTGGCAATGAGATACCATCGAGAGAGACTTCGTTGGAACCATCACTTACTCTACCTTTGAACCATCTTCCGGCTAATGTTTTCTATGCTCCCGAAGTAACCAGCAATCAACAAATACTTCGTAAAGAGCGAGACCAGTCCGGTACCCAGAATGGAAGGGATAGACGTTAAGGCCCAAGTTTAGGCAAAAATACGTTGGTACATCCGAGTCCTGGTTTGTAAGGATGAGGGGAGATGCAAGGTCTCTATAGACCTCGACACAGATCTAGCTAGTACCATTGGGTGTATGCGAATAATTGGGTGTATGCGGGCCTGCAGTCTGCTTGACTTCAGTTCCAATAAGAGCAGATACCTTAGCTCGAGGATCAGACGCCTGGCAATCACGGCAGTCGTGTAATCATCTTGTTAACGTGCTGGGTACCCCGTCAACCCATTGGCCCCGTTGAAAACAAATTCCACGCAAGGTGCAGAGAGCGTCATACACATCATCAGGGCTATGGAGGAGCTGGAAAAGCCACTTCATTCAAAACTTTTCCGCAATTCAGGAAAAGTAATAACTGTGACTTGTGAACGGGCTAGATCTACTGAGAAAGTTGGACTACCTGTTAAATCGCTTCTGGCCTGCAGTCACATCTACCTGGCACCCTACCAATTAGCAAATCCACCAATGGACCCCCAAAGTCTCGACAATAGCGACGGCAAACCCGCAGAATCTTCACCCGCCTCTGGTTGTGCCTCTGATTGTGCCTCTGAGTGTGCCTCTGGTTGTGCCTCTGAGTGTGCCTCTGGTTGTGCCTCTGAGTGTGCCTCTGGTTGTGCCTCTGACCTCAGCTCTGGCCCCGGCTCCGACTCCAATGCTTCTTCCAAAGGATAAAGATTTCTCATCAATGGCCTCCACCCCTTTTCCATCGGGAGGACATAACCGCTTGCAAATTGAAACAAATCACCAGCCACACACGCCTGGTGAAGTTTCAGTGGATCCGCGGTCTTTAGAACCTTTGCGTAAATTTCCATCAGTATGCAAGTTTCCTCAAAAGTGTGGCAGTTGATAAACCCATAGTCAAAGTTCACCGATGGACAGGGCGGATGGTCTATCGGATCACTAATCTCAAGAAACTGCTTCAGGCTCCATACGGACAGGTGGGGGCCGACCGGCGGCACGGACAAAAATCCCTCTAGGAATGGTAGCCAGGATCTTTGTTCCTTCAGCCCTTTTGAATCCATGAGCTGGATAAGTGTTCCCGCTTCGTATGCTTTCCAAAATTGTGTAAACGTAGCAGGCTGGATGGCTCCTCTTAGACGGTTATGGAACTCGTAGAAGAAACTTCCGTCGCTTTCGGTGAGAAGGAGCTGGTAAAGATCTACAAGCTCACTTTCTTCACGGTGTCCGCGGCAGGTTACAAAACCGAAAGAGTACCAGTTGTCTTCAATCGGATTAGGCGTAAATCGGAGTAATATTGCCGCCAACAAATTGTAACAACTTCCCTTGGCTTCTGGCTTTAGATCCCTAGCCGTTTTGTTGCGATCCTCGATATCTAAGTATGGCCTGGCCTTGTCGTGGAAGGTTGCTATCAACTTTTGTTGCGCTTCATCCTTGGTCATAGGGCGCTCCAGGACATAGAGATTCTTCAGCAACCAGGGAAAATATCGCCCACGGGAATTCTCCGGAATGCTGTAATTGAACTCTTTGATCTTATCGACCAGGATGCCCCCAACTCGCCACTCCTGTATGTCCTCTGCTGAGAACTTGCCAGAAAGATAGAGGCCTCTGTAGACCCCCAGAAGGTTAATACTGTCCCCGGCAGAGAGGACGTTATTAAATCCGAAATCTTTAAGAACATCCTCATCTTTGGGCATGAGATCCTCCGCCAATGACTTCCAGAGATAATCAGCGGAAGTGAGTGGGCGTTTAGAGCACGTGAACAGATGACTTCCGGATCTTTTCTCCTGGCATGAATCGCTGCAGAAGAAGTCTTTGCTACAAATGCTGCACCTTCTCGTCGTCGATCTCATACATATATTACACTCCCCGTTCCGGTGATCTCCTCGTTGAGTTGAATAAGTGGGCCTGGCTGAACTGAACTTGTTCTCTGTTTGCCTTTTGAGCCTTAGCATAAAAGATTTGGTGAGAGTAGGTGGAAATCAGCTAATGATATCCGAGTCTCGCTCACCTTCTGAACATTTCTGCAACTCTGTCGCGTTCTGCTTTCATCCTTAGCCGCTCAATCTGTAATTGTCTTTGTGAGCGCTCTATCTGCCGACCACTTTGGACACTGCTTCCTGCATTGACCGAAGTTCGTTCGTGCTTAATATGGCCCTCGACTGAGACCTTCAATATCTTCTTAACCTCCTTTTGCACTGATATAAGAGCCTTTGCTGTCCGATCGGCGTGACCAGGCAGAAGTCCACCCACACTTGGCACGGTCCATGGTTTGAAGAGGCGTCCATGGCACCCTCTTGTCGTGAATCGCCCATATGACTGAATAAAGCGCTTGCACATCAAACAGCTGAGCTTGCTACACCCCAAATAAGGGAACAAACCCGATGTGGTTGATTCGTTAGTATTCAGAGACATCAGCATTTGAACCTCGGCGTGTACGTTCAGCTTTTGCTTCTGCTGTTTTGCGAACTCGCGTTCAATCCTGGCGACAGTCCAATTTCGGCCTAAGACGGCTTTCGTTGTAGCAGGACCCAGATCAAGTTGGAGGATACTGAACGTCTCTTTCAAGTTGAGTGGGCGTTGAGACGGGTTCCCAGGCACAAGAGGACGAAGGACCAGGCTAATTGTGACTTGTTTGAAGCTTGGAAGCGTGAGAACAATGTCTTTGAAAATCTGGAATGCGACACGGAGCCGAGCGAGCAGACAGATATCTAACCACAAGCTCTTCGATCTGGAGGTGGCGTTTGGAGAGCTGTAGAGTAATTTCTCCATGCTTCCTTTCCGACGCAGGCGATATGATGCGATAACAAGCCTCGCATGATTTTCGAGGGCCCTTGTACCGTCGGTGTTAGAATCAAAGAGAAGATTCCGCAGGTCGGACAGCGCAGCATCAGAGACTGAATTGTTATCTGTTGTGTCAGTATGATTCCTCGCGCAGACAGCGTCGTAAGCTTTGAAGCTTGCTCTTAAGTTAGGGATACAGCTTTTTTTAATCCGGTCTTGATGATACAAGACCATCTCTTCCCATAGTAGACTCTCGGTTTGATCGGCTGGACAAGAAGCATGGGTTCAGTATGCAGAAATAAAGCCGTCACAAGGGACGTACCACTGTTGTAAGATAAAGAAGCCAGCATCTTTCCTAATCTAGCGAAAACAAGCTTGTCCACATCCGAGAAGCCTTCATTACGAGCAATCCATATGACGACATTATCTTCAGCCTCTTTCATGGCGGAGCAAGCAACTGCTGTCCCGCCCTTCTTGTTGGCCGCGAACTCAGCCAAACAATCAAGGAACCTTCGTTTGAGCCTCCCATGGCCCGAATCTGATATTTTATCAGCAACTCTAGTATTTATGCTAAGCGTATCTCCATCTCCATTGTTATCGGAATCCCAGTCCTCTTCGAGCACCGTATCAGATATGGAAGAAGGCTCGGCCTGGCCGCCGTTTCGAAGCGAAAGGAGGTTCGCAAGAGAGTGGAAATGAGACCATTTCAGGCCTGGATAATTCCAGTCGAATCTTTCACTCATTGTTGGGATTAGAGTTCATCTATACATCTAATGCTGTGTGATTAGCGATTGTGCGGGGTCTGGACAGATGCAGGCAGAAAGCTTGGCACAGCCACAGAACTGTCAGCCACGGTAAGTATACTACACAGCTATAAATACATAGGCCGTGCATGACTCCTTCACTATTGGCGATCTCGAACAAATTTTGAACGCCGGATGTGAATACAGTGCTGGAGCAGGGGCAAGCTGTTGGGTACGAAAAGAAAGTTCTTTGCAACTTGTACGTGAACGAGATATTACTCTATGAACGCATTTTCTCCTCAACACCTGTCTGAATAGGATCTATGAAGTCCTCTACTATATACATGAGGCCCTGCGGCGCAGCGGCCATGGAATAAGATAGATAAGATAGCTAGGCGAGCATAGAAATGATATAGCCATATTGCAACAGTAGCAATCGCCCTCGCTTAGCTATCCTCAAGCCTTTCATCACGATTTCGTTACGAGCCACATGTATAGTTTGGCCAATAACGATCTACGCACCTCCATTTCAGCCAGCCACATTTTTAACGATCCTCTTACAGCCAGCCACGTTGTGGTGGACCTCTTTCAGCCGGCTAAAGTTGACCCACACTCTATTTCTCGACTAGATTCGCTCATTCCCTGTTTTGCGGTGCTAATCCGGGGCGACATGACCAGCTTTTGACTCAACAGTTTCCAATCTACTTGCCCACTCATGCCCTAGCCTTCTTAGAATTGAACCCGTGCATTGTCTACAGTCATATCAAAGATGGGGTTATGGCCTCGCTGGAGAGCCATTCGAGTTGCCGGTGACCATGCGTCAACCCAGAAGAAGCGCCAAGAGGCATCGTCTTGTTCACCCATTGGCCAGTCTACTAGCGGCTTCTTTCATCATCGCGGGTTCCACAGTTGTAAGCCTAATATTTAAGCTCGCCAAAAAAGATATCTGGAGCTCATTGATTTCAACAGCTGTTATTGTAGGGAACTATTTATGGATACACGGCGGAGAACTCACGACGTGGAATTGTACGGGGAGTGGATTCGGATCCTTCTTCGAAGCCGACTTGGGCAATGTCACTACCCTCATAAGTATGTCCATCACACCATAGTCACCGAACGGCAAAACTCAACCAGACAGACAACAACACGTACTCTATAGATCTGTCTTCGTCTTGGACCAATGCTACAGTGGAGCTCACCTCCACCCATTCAGAAGCACCTGGTTTGATAGGCCAAGCGTTATGGGTAGACCCTTCCGGAACATTCTTCTATGCTTATGACGGGGGAGGCAGTTCTTCCGCTAATGTCCCAAGATCCGAACGGCCTCCACCACCACCCAACGAATTATGGCAATTCAATCCCTCTGGAAATTCTGGTAATTGGTCCTTAGTTGGTCCTCCGGCCTCGTCAAATTTCACCACCCTTATCCGTGGCTATAATGGCATATACACTTCTGGCGCTGGATTGGGCTTCGCATTGGGCGGCGTCGAAAATTCGGAAACGAACGATGCAATTGAAATGTTTGGCGGATCGTCCTTCCTAATTCCCGGTATGGTCATTTACAATATTACGTCTGGAGACTGGTACAACATTTCTGCTTCAGGCTATAGCTACGGTGGAGTTGCCGCGGACGGTGTCGCGCAATTTGTGCCTTCTTTCGGCCCAGCTGGCCTTCTGTTTATTTTTGGGGGCAGTGTGGGCAGTACCGCCAACGCAGTATTTCCCGGAACCGACAGTGTCTCAATTTTTGAGCCGATATCGCAGCAGTGGTCGTCGCAAGATGTTAGTGGAGCGAAGCCTTCCTCGGTCCTCAGTCCCTGCGTCGTCGGAGCCCAGGGAGATAACAATACTTACGAGGTAAGGAATGACCGCAATGTTACAGTGAACACAGCTTACAATACAATCTACAGATCTTTCTGTACGGCGGCCTTGCCGATAATACCAATGATACAATCGCCCAAGGCGCAGTCTATGTTCTTTCCCTGCCGGCCTTCAATTGGCAGAAACAGAATATCACACCAGAATATGGCCGTTGGCTGCACAGTTGCAATATCATTGGGAATAGACAAATGGTCTCGATCGGCGGCCTAGTGACCAATATATCCCTGCAAGTCACTAATGATGCCATAAGTAATGCCTACAACAGCATACCTGATCCATGGCCACAAGGCTTGGGTGTATTTGATCTAACCGCTATGGAGTGGAAAGAAGAGTACGATCCCGGTGCTGCGCCATACGTGACACCGGATACCGTGAAGGCATATTACCAGCAGAATGGACGAGACCCAGCTTCCTGGAACAATGGTGTTGTCCAATCCTGGTTCACAGAAACTGCACCGAATCCTAAGAATTCCAGTTCAAGTTCTTCAACGCCGCAGCCAGGCTCTTCAACGCCTCACGCAGGCTCACCGGGCTCGCCAAGATCTTCCAGACACAACATAGGTGCCATTGCCGGCGGCACAGTCGGTGGCGCCGCAGCTCTTGGGCTTATTGCTCTTCTCGTATTCTTTTTCCTACGACGTCGCCGTCGTAGAGGCGGCTTGCCCGTCCTTCCGTTTGATACCCGATCCCGGAGACCGAAGTTGGATAATGGCCGAGATGACACCATACCAGGGGTCAGTTCTCGTCTCGCTGAGATGCAAGGCATCGATAACCCCATTGAGATGACACGAAGGGAAAACCCACCGACAGAACTGTCTTCATAGAGATAATTTAAGCAGGCCGTTGGGCCGTCCTTTCATAAGACGAGTGAGACACGAGCAATGGGAGAATGATGAATGGTAATAGAATGCTCTAGCTTGGAATATCTTCTTGCAGCTTCGCTGTAAATCACGATATAATAACACATATGGGCAACACTGAGAAGGAATTTGATGGATTGGCAAACGAGAAACGACAGTAGGCATTTGGCAAGTGGATGTGGTTGCAGATGTGGGAGCGAATGCCGTTAGGGGTTGCGACCGTGCTGGGAGTCTTTCACATATCTTTGCCTTGAGGTATAATACAATGTCCGCTTTCTTCTTGCCTGTTCTATCTTGGCCAGCTCATTGTCTCCAATCTGTCAGGTGTATCTCTATGCTATGTGGGATCCATCACGTAAGAAATGAGTTAGTCTGAGGTTATGTTTCCGCATATTTTCTTGTTGTGAAGTTCGGCATAGTTTGTAATTAATTCATGGAACAGGATTCCGGCGCGAGCATACTTGTTACACTTGTGGCATTGCTTCAGCTCATAGAAAACGTCGTGTGACTCTGACGGTAATGACCTATTAGCAGGCTGTCCCTGATAGCTTTATTGGCCTCATCTTCCTCGGCTCCTCGGGCGCCATGGATGATGCCATCTTTCTTTTCATAATCTTTGAAGACTAAGTTTATTCGCTTAAGTCCAGGCTACGCGATGGTTATGGTCCAATCTGCTGCGTTCCAGATCGAGTCGGATTAAGATGTATCAAAGCACCGAAACCAAGATCACAGCGTTAAGATAGGTTAAGACTGAAGAGCATGATTCGATGAGAGGAACGAGTAAGCTTTGCACTTTAGTCACTGTTATGTTCTAGGGTAAGATAAGATTGCAAAGGGGCGAGGAGCGGGAAGACGGGAGGCGGGAGGAGGGCGAGATTGCAAGGGACGAGGAGCGGGAAAAAGAGAGGAGGGCCGAGGGATGGGGAGTAGGAGAGAAAGAGGAGGGACTAGGGAGGATGGACGTAGGGAACGTTTTGACGATTCCGCTTTGCAATGCATTAACTTATTGATCGGAGTAACATCCTATCGGGTCTCGGGGTTATGATATCGGGTTAGCGCCGTCTAAACGCCGCCGCCAAGACGAGTAGATACTTTACAACCATCCAGGATGTATCCCCTTCCGCCCCTATACTAACATATGGAGCACACCAAAATACTATCATCGCATTTCTCGGTTCCACTTCACTCTACTGTCTGTAGAAGAGTGAGATCGGCGGGAATGGCTCCTTGCTTACCGTTAACACGGTCTCTACGATGAAACAGAGAACACAAAATGCAGCCATGAACATTCAGCGACACCAGACATCGGCTTTATGATACTTTATGTTCCCCTGTTACAATAATATTGCACCTGTTTCAGTACTGCCACTGTTACTGCTGATCTCGTCCCAGCGGCTCATTCACTTGAAGATGTTGCATTCCGCTCATCGAATCCTTCCATCCATTGATGGAAGGAACATCCATGGAGGACAAGGCCTTGGGCTGTATCATTCAATACGTCCCATTGATAGATTTCACTACCAGTGATGCCTGCCATCTAGTAACGGCGACGCTATCCATGGACGGCGACGCCATTCAAAGATGGTAAGCACTATGTATTACCTACTACTATCACCATCACCATCATCACCATCACCGCTACCACTAGCATTACTACCACCAAGCACCTCGTTACTAGCACCTTGTCGTCACCCATAATCCATCACCAATGTTCAAAATAGTATTGTTTCATCAAGTCGGGCCCAGTTCGTAAAACAAAGGCCCATAGAATAGCCGCGAAGACTAGCTTTAAAGACGAGGTACTAGCGGCGAGGTGCTTGTTAATGTTGGTGATAGGGGTAGTAATTTCTATTTATCCTCTATGAATGGCATCGCCGTCCATGGGTAGTAGGCGCCATTGGTGGTAGAACTTAGCGATGAGAAGTATGGAATGATACAAGCCAAGTCCCTACCATCATGGATATACTTTCTACCCATGGATGGCAGAAAGCATGGGGAAATGCAGCATGCTTTACTTCTGTCTTCTTCTACTCCCTACTCCTTTTCTTCTTCTTCTTCAATAGCACAATCTTTAACAGAATATCCACTCTTTATCTTCTAACGGTCTTTCAGTACCACCACATTCTTTACTTCTTTTCTTTTCTGGCTTCATTCAAGGCCCAGGCCGGCATTACCCAGCATCAATTTGATCTCACGGCTCCGCAGTCCCATACCACACCCCGACATTGCATGTACCCAACTTTTTTATAACCTACAGCATGAAGCTTCCAATCCTCGTCCTCCTGCTCCCAGCAGCGCTGGCTTTTCCAGGCTACCGTGGACCGCTCTATAAGACCGGATATAAACCTTACAAATCGGGTTATGGGCGTTCAGGCGTTGCTTCGGGGACTGTTGCCCCACCATATGCCTTGCCAACGACCAACACCTCTACTACCCCACCTGCTGCCGAAGCCGCGAGCAGCACCAGTCCTCTGCCTCTTATTAGCTTCATTACCATCGAAAACACGGTAGCCGAGACAATATTTATCGTACCGACACCTGTCGCAGAGGGAACTACAGCATCAAGCGAGGCCAATCCCGCTCCAATTGAAGTCGCCACTGCTGCAGCTGGAGCTGGCGGCTCCTGTGCTGCACCATCTACCACAACAGTGGACGTGACAGTCACAGTCACCGCCACTACCACTGCTCCCAGCGACCAAGCACCGGCTGCTGAGGCTGCTGATTCAGAGGCGGTGTCCCCCATAACTTCAGAGCCATCATCAGTACAACTCTTAGGCGCCACCAATACTCCAAATGCCTTTCTTGCCTCCAGTCCCGGTTCCGTCACTGCTGCTCAAGCTGTTTCAGTAGCTCACGCCAAGGCATCGGGCAACACCAAGGCATCGGGCATCACCAAGGCATCGAGCAACACCAAGGCATCGGGCACACCAGAGAAAGGGACCAGCCCTGGTTCCGTCTCTGCTCTTAAAGCTGCAGCAGCAGCTCCCACCAAGGCACTGAGCACACCAAAGATAGGGTCTAGCTCCGGTTCCGGTAACAAGCGTGGACTGATCATGCCATGTGGCTCAGCTGATACAGATTTCCTCGTTGAGGCCTTTAATGACAAGCCAAGTATCAAGTGGGTGGGCAACTGGTATTCTGCACCTCCAGGAAATCTTTCGGCGAACATCGACTTCGTGCCTCAGGACTACCACTTCGATGATGCGGACTTTACTCCGTGGAACCAGAATGCGAAGAAAGCAATAAGCGAAGGCCAGAAATACTTGCTCGGTTTTGGAGAGCCCGAAACTGACCCCGGTGCACAATCCCCTCAAGGCGTACAAGCTGCTGCTGAAGGCTGGATGAAGTTTATGCAACCGTACTCGGGCCAAGCCAGCCTTGGTTCTCCTGCTGTCCTCCAAAATACCAACGACTTCAATTGGCTATCCGAATTCCTGGATGCATGTGACAGTCTGGGTTGCGATATCGGCTTCATCGCTATTCACTGGATGTGGGAGGCCTCTCAGGTAGAATCATTCAAGACAGCCATCACCAATGCCACAACAATAGCCAACGGCAAGCCTGTCTGGGTAGACAACTTTTCAGCCTCTGGTACCGATGAGGAGCAGCAGGCTTTCCTGAATGAGGTGGTTCCTTGGCTGGAGGCCAATGATGCTATCGAAAGGTACGCCTATGTTTCGCCTGATCGTACCACTGGCACCGGGTTTCTCAATTCTGATGGAACGATCTCCTCTCTCGGCACCTTCTACGCAAACCTTTAATGGGAACAAAGATGGGACATTGTACTCAGGTAGTACAGAACGAAGCTCACATGCTTCAAGAAAGCGACAAGACATGTAGGCGGACGAATCAGGGTTGCTGTGTTTACTTCTAGACGAAGCCACCATTCACTTCTTGTTAATCTTCCTTTCATTCTTGTTAACCCCCATTCCAATTCTACTCAACCTTCCTTTCACTTTTTGTACAGCCGTTACCTCAGCGCGGCTTCGTTTGATTGTATAGAGTACGTAAATTTTAGAAAGACGGCTCCCAGGGGGAACTAATACAGTCATCTACTACTCCCCAGCCAAAACAGCCAAACCATATCTCTCCGCCCGCTTCGTGCTCGCTAGATAGATATCTAACGATCCCGCTTGATAGAATGGTTCCCTCTCTGGGCCACTACCAGGTTCAGAGATCCTCCCAGCCATTCAAGTTCAGATCGATGCCCTCTAAAAGGCAGGCGAAGAAGAAACCAAAGATGACAATAAGAGCATCTCAAATATTGCTAGTGCGTCATCGGTCTCCTTATATACATCTTCGTCTTCATCATCTTCAAGATCAACTTCTGCGTCCTCATGTCCATCGTATGTCAATACGAAAGAAGACAGCGAGCAGTGGGAGGGTGTCCTAGACCAAGATGACCCTACAATTAAACGAAGTTATATACTACAAAACCCTGAATTTAGCCCCCAGCTCTTGAGCAGAGCGAATACAAACATATCTACGAGTATTCAAGGCTGTAACTTTCCTAATGGCTTGGTAGGCTGTCAGCCGACTTCTTTAGGCAGAGGGTTTCTGGAATTTCGGCAGGAGACCGTGCGTACAGAGGACAACGCTGGTAAAGTTGTTGATCAAACACCGAAATGTAACGTTGCCCAAAACACCTGCAACCAACCTTGGTTTCAATACTATGGAACCTCGGCCTTACAGCAAGGACCGGATGATGCTCCAGATAGTCTGGCACAGTAGTCTATTGACCACATATGTAAGTTTTAACCACTTTTGAAAGTTGATTGTATGGCGGAATTGCCCTGCTGACATCAATCAGGGGAAACGCAACTTGTGAACAGCTGCCTGTCATACATGGTTGATGGATGCTTATTCACATGCGACGATATGAGCACGGTAATCTTTCAATATTGTAGGAATGAGATGCAGATAATCTTCGATCAATTCCCAGGGATGAGCATTCCCAATGATGCTAATGTTAATATCAATCCAGGATTCATAGCAGTAGCACAAAGATTGAATAACGTCAGAGGTGCTGTAAGTCACGGACTCTTGCCCTCCATATCTTTTGTACCATGTATACTTATTCCTGACAAGACGTGGTTCTAGATGTTGAACGGTGGCATCGGGACGTCAAGTTGGTGGATAAGATCCAGAGAGGACACTGCCACAGACAAGATACAGTCGCTGCAAGATTTTTTCGTGATGTTTGAGCTTCTAGAGGATATCGACGTGTCAATGATGTTCGATGTGACGAACAATCGCAGGTATCAGGTCTTGTATGTCCATGGATTGACAATCACTTCGAACCAAAGGCTAATTTCGCCCAGTGCTGGTGTTGATAAGGTCATCGCCCATATCGTAAGATCCACAGACAGCAATCTCTCGTTTCCACTAACAGCGGGTTTAGAATCCCCGTCTTCCGGATGGAAGCATATTGAGGAAGACTGATTGGGCCCAATCATTCAAGAATTGGATGACCTCGCATCTTGCATCGCTCCCTGGTCCCGCATAGACCTGGTCCTCGAATACGCTAGCGGCTTTGAAAAATGATCTTAATAGCGACCCTACAGCCAACGCACCTCAGTTACAGCAGCTATCTTGGATTGAAGGCCATACTACCTGGGCACAAGATCAGTTCAGCTTCGACTTTGGCCTTACCTAGCAAGAGGGGATTATTGATCTTGGATGCTCTGTGCTACAATTAGCAACATMGTCTTCCACAGTCGCAATATCTTCTGCATTTATAGCTGTAGCACCATCAGCATCATTCACCTTGGCCGCCTTAGCATCCGTAGCTGCAGAATCATGAGCATCGGCCGCTTCAACATCCACTGATTTGGCAGCGTCTACAGCGTCTTTGGCTTCTATGTATCAATAACAGCTTTAGTAGTCTCCACAGCTGTAGCACCTACCGGAACCGCTTGCAATAGCAATGAAAATGGATGTACCGCCGAGTCGCCTCCGTGCTGTGCCGATAGATCGTGTGGATACGGGATGGCTAGGTTCAGATAGTCCTACACGTTGTTGACTTTCGCGTGTTGAAGGGGCAAAAGAATGAAGAATATATCAAACAAAGAGAGGTATTCATGGCGGAGTAAAATATGTTCAGGAGATTCTCTTAGCAGCGAACCCCTTCATATTACTGTGGAGATGCTACCCTAAGTGCGCTAGGAAAAGGTGGTCGGGAGATTAAAAGAAATAAGGAGGAGAAGTGGGTGCTCCCTACGGAGAATGACACGAAAAGTCTTCATTTGCGCTCACTGTGGAAACTGGCCCTGGAGCATGCCCGGTGATCCCGGGGCCCTACGGGGGCTTAGATTATCAATCTTTAGCGGACACTCTAGGCGGAAGGCCCCCAATCAGGAGCTGTATGGGGCTATCAAGCGCCTCTATTGTTGGCCCCTCGGCGGGTGTTGTCCAGGCACTCCTCTAGGGGCATGCTCATAGAACTGGGCTCCTGGCACGCCAAGACCGTTATCGCAAACCAATGTCATTTTCCGTACTATTGCCGCAGCTCGCTGGCGGGGTGCTGATTTCCGCCGGCGACGAGCACTAACCCTCCCGCTAAATTGGAACAAGTCAAGTGCTTGCCTTAGTCCTCAGACGTATCTTTACCCCTTCGGGGTAGTCCCGCATAAGTCTCTCGGCTAAAAGATTAGCGTCACGCCTAACCCTATTTAATAACTTCTAATATTTAATTAGTAATAAGGCAGGATACGTTTAAGCTTAGAACTTAAAAATATAACTAATAGCTAGTATAAGGTATATTATTTATATAACTCTTATTATAAATAGTATTTTAATATAAATACTATAATAAAACTTAATTATTAAGATAATATAGGTAGCTTAATACTATATAATAAAACTTCTTATTATATTATTTTAATAATTATATTATAGTTATAATAAATATAAGTAATAATCTATTATAAGTAATAAATATTAATAAGATATAATTTTTTTTTTTTTTTTTTTTTACTTTACTTTTCTTAGTCTTTTTTAAATTCTTAATATCTACTTTTTTTTAAGCTATTCTTTTTTATTTTTTAAGCCTTAGGTCCTATTCTAAAGCTATATTGTCGCGGTTCAGCGTCATATATCCAAATATCCACGATCTCTACGAATCAGTAGGGTCGCGTGCCTTTTGCCGTGTGGTCGACTGGGATGTGGGGTTGATTTCGTGACAATTGGTAGCAACGGCGGTGGTTCGATCCCGTCCCGTTCAGATTTCCCACCATTTTCTGGGGTCCGCGCGACTGGACAGCTGGTTTGGGTCGGGCTGCCTGGGTCATTCCCACCATGGTCGTAGCCTGGCTCACAGGGTCATTACCTGGGGGCACTTATATAAATGGGTCGGACCTGCCCAGCGCGAGGGCGCGCAATCTGTTCTCTTTCGGGGGGGCAATTGTCGCGGTTCAGCGTCATATATCCAAATATCCACGATCTCTACGAATCAGTAGGGTCGCGTGCCTTTTGCCGTGTGGTCGACTGGGATGTAGGGTCGATTTCGTGACATATATTATCTTTATTATTATTATTATTTTTATTATACTTTCTTTTATACTTAACTACTAGTTTTTTTTCCTTTTATAAAGACATAATTAAAGTGGCCTCTTATTTATTAAAGCTAATATCTATAGGTAGCTCTATATTAATATATAGAATATTAATTATTATAGTAAATAATATTATAATATCTTTACCCTACTCTTACTCCTATATTTTATATATAAAGTTAATATTAAAATACTATAATAAGGAAAGTATATATTCCTAATTAAAATAGTATTAATAAGACTCTTATCCTTTAAGGTTATATAAGTAGTAAAGACTATAATATTATTTATAATATTAACTATCTTTTTTAGCTACTTTATTATTATAATTATGGGCAGCAGAGGGTTAGGGGTAGCGGGTGAGTTAGTAGGGACTTAGTAAAAATACAATAAATTTTACCTAACTAAGTTAGGCAGATCAAAAAATCTTATATATAAAAAAGATACGTATTTTTATGCTAAGATAGAATCTAGTCTTCTTATTAAATTATATTACTATATAATATTAATATAAATAGTTAAAGTTCTACTTATATTAATATTTATAATTATAAAGGACTTTTATAGAGTTAGATTAATTAAACTAGTAGAAACCTATTAATATAAGAAATTTCTATACTTAATTATTATATTAATAGGCTTTTAGATATTTTATTAATCTAATTAAGTTAGCTTTATTAATAGGCTTAGTAAGTTTAATTAATCTACTATTTAATTATAGGTAAATTATTATAATATTTATTAATAATTATATATAACTAAACTAGTAATTTATATCTAAGATTTATTATTATATTATTATATATACTACTATATTCTTTTATCTTTAATAAGTTTACTTCTTATATAAAATATTATTATTCTAATCTATCCTTACCCTAAGTATATACTTATTAATATAGCTATCCTAGCTAATATAATTATATAATAAAACTATTATAATTATTTATTAAAGCCTTCTTACTACTCTACATAGGGTTAGGGTTAGGGTTAGGGTTAGGGTTAGGGTTAGGGTTAGGGTTAGGGTTAGGGTTAGGGTTAGGGTTAGGGTTAGGGTTAGGGTTAGGGTT